>JARFXV010000793.1:665000-1265000 GCA_031761425.1 Cosmopolites sordidus
CTTTCCTTTTCACAAATAGTTGATGAAGATAGTGCCTTGTGATCTACCTGGACTATGAAAGCGTCTTCACCTTCTTCGGAACACGTTCGCCAAGTAAAACCCACTGGTTTGACTGTTCCTTCATTCCTGATGTGTAGTGATAAATATAGTTACATCAACAGATACGAATCGATATAGAAACTGCTCAAAATTAGCTGTGAAGACATAACTTTATTTTGTTTTTGGTACACGGTGATCAAATCTATAGAACATTTCGCACGTGCTCGTTCGAGATTGTATCATCTCAACTATCTCTCTAAACTTAACTCTGAAATGGCCCAACACGAGGTCACGCATTTTGTTGGCCAGTAGTGACCTTATTGGGGTGTCCTGAACGGGGAGTGTCACTAGTGCTAATTCGTCCACATTGAAACTCAATAAATTATTTATGATCGATGAAAACTGAAAGAGTAGAGTTCCCTTAATACCTTTTCAACTTTTCAAGCAAAAAGTAGTGTTTAGTCAAATATAGTTTAAAAATCATCGCTTTATCATTTTACTTAGCGCTTCGTGTTTACTTTTTTTGCTTAGCCAAATTTTCTTGAACGATAAATGTATATTATATTAAATTAGAACAAATGGCTAAATGATTACATTTTAAATGACAAATATCGTTTTCATCAACTAAGTAGATATTCATATCGATTTTGAAAATTTCTGAATCGTAAGCAAAATGCTTAACTGAATCATGTATGAATATTATTAACACATTTGTTACAGTGTTAAAAGTCTAGTAATAAAGGTCTCTTTAATTGTCTTAATATTCGTATTTCTACAAGGCATACGACAGCGATAAATACTGTTATATAATAAACTATTATCCTAAATTATTAAATAATGATTATATGTAACAGCTTATTACTACTCACTTCTAATTTTCTCAAAATATAAACAGCAACTAAGGATATATTAAATTATATTTTAGGTGATCCATCTTAATCGTGCGTAGATAAAGTAAGTTAAATCTATCATTAAATCGAAAAAAATGTAAAAATGATTGATATATTATTTTAAATCACGTCATCCTACTTGACGTATTGCAAAGGTATACAATATAGTTGAAAATTATCAATAATTGAAAATAATAGTGTTTAAAGTTAAACCATTTTTGAAATACTTTAACAACAATACAAAATGATAACAAATATGGTAATTTTTCCTTTGCCCATTATTATTGTGATTAATCTTTTTGATAAATATTTGATTTTGAACGAACTAAGTCGTAGTTCATGTGTCACATTTTATATATCAATACAGTGTAAAATGATAGATACACTCGAACAATTATATTTTAGAAAAATTTATTTTTACTCATGTTAAGTTGAACTAAAGACATTTCTCAAAATGTTTCTCAAGAAAAAAAAACTGAATATTTCTTATTTTTAATGGATTTTAGATATGTCAAAATGTTAGACAAACCCTCAGTTTTATAGAAAAGGGGAAAATTAGCAAGATACATAAACAAATAGCATTTTAATATTTTGTGTACTCTTTCCACTTCCCTTTATTAAATTAAAAATTCTTTTTGATAATGAATCATACAACTGTTTTATTGTTTGTTGTCGAATTTCTTTCTATGAAGCCCGAATAATACTTTTTAAATCTTACATATTTGTAAATTGACTTGATTCACTATAAACTCGCCTTGAAAGTATCCCCCAAATTCAATCCAAATTTAAAATATTATTTTCTCGAACAAATCCGTTATACTCTTTGCTGAATGAATGGGAGGCATTATCTTGTTCAAACACTGGCGAAGCTTCATTCTTATTATTAAAAGTTAACTTTTGTTGTATTACATTTTTATATTCTTGGTAGTTCACTTGATTAGAAAGAAACATTAAGAAATCTTTTTTGTAGCCAATATTCATCTAACCCATAATACGTCCTCTCTTCCTATTTTCCGTCTTAATACAATTGATTCTTTTTTCCTGAGATCATAAAAATAATAGAAAAAACCAAAGAACCAAAAATTATTTCGTTCCACTGCTCAGTCGATAACATGACCTTTTCAGCGAAAACCATTCGAGATAATGTGTGGTAAGTATTTAATGCTGGTTCCCTTTTCATTTTTTTTTCTTCTTAGAATATTTTCAGATTTTCTAATAATCTTTGGTCATTCCCAATTCTTGTTTGCACTTGGCTTCCTCAGCAATTCTTTTTGCGGTCTTACCGCAATTCGATGCACTACTCAGAATGAATATTTTTTCTCTTCTCGACAGATGATAATCGAACCAATTTAACAACCCATGAAAAACATAATTTTAATCAGCGTTCTATCTCCCTATAATTCATCCCATCTTCGTGTTAATCGTCTTTGTTTTTCTGAAAAAGATTTATTTTTTCCGATAATGAATAACATTTTTTTTTCTATACAAATCTTAAAGATTAAACTGATGAATGATCCTATGATCCTGAATGAAACTATGATCCTTTAGATGATTAAGAAATCTAAAATATTAATAAGTGTATCTAACATTTTGATGTTAAAAAAAGGTAAATATGTATCAATAATTGTTTGATATTCTAGTCAAGGTCAATTAAACGTTTTCCCTTTTCCAATATATTAAGTTGTATTTGAAACAAATAAAAACATACTAAAAAAGAATAATACAATTTAATTATATTTAAAATTAATTATATATAAAGAAAAGGAAAGGAATGGATTTACGGTTAGAGGCGCATCAGCATCTGGACCTACAGCTTAACGTTGATTCCGAACTACGGTCATCAGCTACCGACAAACCCAGGCCATCACCCCCCCTCAGTTTATCAACCCTTGGTTATGTCCCTACCCATAAGCCTATCAGGAAGCCTACCGACTGGCGAGTGACCAACGTAGAACACTTCTCAGAAGGCATCCAGCCTTAATAATTCGTAATCGGATTTTACACTCTTGCCTAGAAACAATCACAGACATTTAGGTGTGGATATGTGTGAGCGTGTGTGTGTATATAAGTGTGTGTGTAGGGTAGGAAGTAAAACGGACAAAAGAATTAAAGAAAAACACCCACCAGACCACCGCGGCCGGCTAATTATATATAAAATGTTAATATTAATAATTATTAAACATTAATATATAAATGTTTTAATTATATATCAAATGTTTCATTAATATGATTTGTCAGGTAGTATTTTACAGATATTAATATCTTCTTATAGAAATGATAAGACAGAAAAGAGAAATAGTGTAAAAAATTTAGAAACATTAATATCATTTTAATATAATTAATTAATAAATAATCAATAATAATAATTAAATAAGTTAATAAAATATTAATCATTAATATATACATCAGCAGACTAAGTGATATGTTGCTAAAGCGATTTCAATAAAAATACAATTTCCAAAAAAGAAGCTTCGACTGTTAGATAATTTTATATATCAACTATCACACGGAGTTAAATAAGTGTAAACAATTGCGTTACAGATATTTAAATGCTGAGCTATTCTTTAAAGAAAAAATATCTGATTAATTGAAATTTTAGTTGTTTCAATGCCTCGTTAAATTATAAAAAAAAACAGAATTTTTTAGTTAATTTTTAATTATTTTTTAGATTTAAAAAAAAAATTATTTATTTTTTTATTTTTAGAAATTAAAAAAAAATAGAATAGAGTTTCTTAGAATCCCAATATAGTTTTGATAGTTTTGGAATAAAATTACCAGCTCTCTTATAAGAACCCATAAGTTACAAGATAAGTATTATTAATTAAAAATCCACTGAGACCATTATGTACATAAAATAACAACTACAAGAATATTAATTTTTTTTGTGGAAATTAAAAACTAACATTAAATGAGATATAAAAATAAATGATTGTAGTGATTGTAAACATTTCGTAATGTATTTTGAGCAGATTTGTAATATTTGCTTTATATGTATCCTGTCAAATCATTGTTAACACATATTGTAATTTTAATTAAGAAATTTCTATCCTACATCTCTATACATTTACACTTAGTTTTCCTATGGATTTTTAATAAAACTAAACCGAATAGTTTTTCTGTTATTGATAATAATAAGACAAACAGTTATAGTAATAAATAATTATTAACAATTTAACTAATTGAATGCGAGTGTTTGTGCGACTGTCAGCGATTGGTTTAACAACTAACTGCTTAAGCCAGAAAGAGTTTTAGCAAAAAGAAGGCGCATATCTCGATAACGTTATTTTAAAAAATCTTATTCCCGTTATTTTTTTTATCGACTTTGAAAACATTATTGGCCAATCTAATATCATTATATAATATTATTATTATTATTATATATATATATATATATATATATATATATATATATATATATATATATATATATATATATATATTATATATATATATATATATATATATATAATCATCATCATGCAGGATGAAGGCCTCTTCAACATGCTTCCAACTTTCACAGTTCTGGGGTTTCCTTTGCCACTCGGGTCCAATCAATATACTTAACGATGTCATCAATCCATCGTGCTTTCGGTCTTCTTCGCGGACGTTTGCAATCAAGCGGTATCAACTCCAGGATTGCCTTAGTCCATCTGTCGTTCCATCGCCTCGCTATATGACCTGCCCATTTCCACTTCAATTGCTTTACTCTTCCAATGATGTCACACACTTTCGTTTGTTCCCTGATCCATGTGCAGGGCTTTCTGTCCCGTCTTGTAATGCTAAGCATATATCTTTCTATTTCCCTCTGTACTACACAAAGTTTCTAAATTGATTGCGATGTGAGTGTCCAGGTTTCACTTCCGTATATCGTAACGAGCAGAACGCACTATCGAAGATTTTCTTTTCAGGCAAAGTGGGAGTCTACTCTTAAACACGATGTTGAACCTGTCAAATGCCTGCCAACCACATTTAACACGCCGTTCCACCTCCCAAGCGGTATCCTCCTCCATTGAAATCCTCTGCCCAACATATATAAAGTGGTCCACAATCTCCAAATTCCTTCCTAAAACTGAAATTCTTCTATCCTCAGCGAATTTATAGAACATAACCTGACTCTTTTTCAGGTTTATTTTAAAGCCAAATGGCTCTTGTATACGTCTTTGCAACTCCTCTGGATCTTGTGAAAGGCGAATGATATCATCTGCGAATATAAGATGGTTTAAGTTTGCACCATTGATCCTTACATCATCCTGTTCCCAATCCAGATTACGGAATACTTCTTCCAGACAAGCTGAGAAAAGAATAGACGATATTGGGTCAGCCTGCCGCACACCTCGCTCTACATTAATTCCCATTTCAAGATCCTCAAGGTGAATTGTCGCTGTAGCTCCATCATATATCGATCCCGATAGGTTTACATATGCATTGTCTATCCTCTGGCTAAGCAATGCACCCATTATGGCATGCTTTGAGATGGCGTCAAATGCTTTTTCGTAGTCGATAAAAGCCAAGTACAGTGGCATGGTGTATTCGTTGTACCTTTCTATGGCCTGCAGTACAACCTGAATGTGATGGCTGATACATACATACATGCATACATGCATACATGCATACATGCATACATTACATACATACATTGTATATTTAGGGAGGGATGGCTATAAATTAAAGTTTTTTTTAAATCAGAAATTCTTATAATAACAAACTTGTGGGGACATTTTTTATATTTTTTTATTTTTTTATAGTCAAATGGAAACTCGTACTCGTACAATTTATTACACTATCGTGCAGTCTTAATAAACTTGTAATAAACTTACATTTTTGCATCTTTAATGAAATTGGGCGTCAGAGGGGCCAAACAAGTGTAGCCTAGAGAGAGTTGGCGATTTACCATTACAAAATTGGAAAATCTTTCCGGGAAATCGGACGAATTATTAATAGGCCCGACACCACAGCGCAAATCGTTATAATACGTTATAACACTGACTATCGGATAAAAAATAAAGTGAGGAATTCTTCAAGAAACATTTTTAACATGTATGATGAGCGTTGAATTCTACGCAAAGTTGCTAATAATTCCAAATTGTCAGCTTCTAAATTAACAAAAGAGGTACAAATACATTTAAAGAAAAAAGTTACTTCCAAACAATTCGAAATTTACTACATAGAAACAACTTACATGGTAGAGTAGCACGAAAGAAATCTATTTAATTAACTGAGGTAGCCGATACTTGATGGAAATTCATTTTAAATAAAAAAACCAAGATTAATATGTAAATTTCCACTATATTTAAAACTTGTACGTATGACAATTGTTTCGACACACAGTGTGTATTTGAAAAAGACACTGTGTGTTGAAACAATTGTCATACGTACAAGTTTTAAATATAGTGGATATTTAGATATTAATCTTGGTTTTTTTATTTACGAAAGAAATCCTTTGTAAGCAAGGTAAACAAAATCAAACATCTTGCATTTGCTGATGAGCACAGAGATAATGATTTTTCATTTTGGAAAAACGTGATATTCACGGATGAGGCTAAATTCAACTTTTTGGTTCTGATGGAGTACATGGGGTCTGATGGAGTGGAGAAAACCTAATAAAGCACTAAATCTAAGAATTTTCGGGCGACTGTAAAATATGGTGGCGGCTCCGTCATAGTATGGGAGTGCATGTCCGCCAAAAGCCCTGGTAACTTACATTTTATTGAAAGAGTTTGAACCAAAATCTTTATCTTGATATCTTAAGATAAAACCTGAAACAAACTGCTTAAAAATTGGGAATAGAAGAACGATTTACTTTTTACCAAGAAAACGATCCCAAGCGCTGAAAATTAAGAGCTGGTTGTTATATAACTGCCCCAAAGTTGTATGTAGATATAGATATATCATAATGTACGCGTTTCATTTTGACCATCAAAAAATAAAAACGTTTAATTTATTCTTTATAAATATTTTTTCACTGATTTTTTTTTTCACTGATTTCACTTTTTCCTTTTAATAATACTTTAAATGTGACCATCAACTCAATTTTCACTCTATCTTTTTGTTTTATTGCTTCAAGAACTTTCGGTGTAAGATCCGAAGAAGAGCCCAATAATTATCACCACGATTTCAATAGCAAAAAGGGTCTTCCGAAAATTTCATGGCAGTGGTGAGCCCTTATATACAGTATATCGGAAAAATAACGGATTTTTTTTAATAAAAAAAAACAATAGACCGTTGGGCACGTTCAACAATGTTACCATATGTTTTGTGTCGTTTTCCGCAATCAATGATCCTCGTCACCGCTTCTTGGACTTGTGTAACACTGTCATAAACGGTTTCTTTTATGGCCACTTTAAGTTTCAAGAACAGAAAATAGTCACACAGAGATAAATCAGCGAATACAGTAGATGTTGAAGCAGACAGACTTGTTTTTCGGCAAAAATTCACGAACATCGACGGGCCTGTGAGATGATGCAACAAAAACCAACTTCCGGGACCTAGATATTCGGCCCTCACTCGAACGATTCTCACAGTCGAATCTCACCTCATCTTATAGTCGAATTCGCATCGTAGGTGATCATTTCACGCACCTTTTCTACAAACTCATCGCGATCTTTGTTTTTAACAATTTTGTTTGTAACAGTACAGTACTGGAATCGCTTACACCACCCGAACAAACGTGTAAGGAGATATGCCGTATATCACAACAAACTTTTTCCATCAATTCAAAAGTTTCCGTAAAAATTTTACTGAATTTGAAACAAAATTTAATATTAACCCTTTGCTCAATCGTATTTTTGTGACGAGGTGACAAAATGTACTGTCACTTTAAGCGCTATAACTTGACATTCCGTTGATCGATTCTAATGATGGGAGATATCGTTTTATAGAGGAGATATACAGCTTTCAGATTATTTATTGTTTCAATAGATAGATATAGAATTTAAAAAGGTCCGTTATTTTTCCGTCATAGTGTACTTATTCTATACTTTTTACTTTTGGCCACGAATCAGATTACCCCGATTTCCGAATTTGTGTCCATTACCACCAAATTTGCTGTAGCAATGATTTTCCAGATGCAATTTTCATCAGCCGTTAATAATGCCGTCACGCAATGAGCAAATACATTTTAGACGCAATTCGCGGTGTGAAACACTGCCTACTAAAAAGCCATATGTTTTTGATATAGGATAGCAGTCTGAAAAGTTTTCAGCTCAACATGTCGCTTCTAGTTAGTGCCACAAAACTTGTAAAACCTTCAACATCAATCAAAATATATATTTCAAAATTGCTAGAAAACCAGTAGTTATTAATTCATAAAGGTCATTAATCTTTTCTGTATCGAATAATGTTCAATTTATTTTAATAATGAATATGATTATCGTTCACAATTATTTGCAGATATCGAAATAATTGCGTGTAAATACATAATTATAAACAGTAATATATTGGTAGTAATTTGTATAAATTAATTATACGAACAAGTAGTAGTATAAGTAAGGAAATATATATTTTGAGTGAATTATATAACAAAAAATCGTTAGTTCCTATTTTACTTCAACACGAGTTACAACAAAATTTCAAAAGTATATTTATATTTTTTACTAACAGAAGTATTGTTTCAAAATACCAATTACTTATTTGAAAAAATATTTGGTGACTAATCTAAAATACATTTTTAACTTGGATTAGCTCGTGGTTATGATAAAATACTCCATGCTATATTTTAAACCACAATTTTATATTTAAAAAATTATAGAAGGTTTTTTTATTTCAGTTAGAGTAGTTTTGCTTTTTCAAATGCCACAAAAGAGTAACTCCATTATTTATTTACCTAACAATACTTATATTTATTTTTTTAGTGTCCTTGATATTATATATATATATATATATATATATATATATATATATATATATATATATATATATATATATAATTGTTATATCAAATGTCATATTGTAGTGTATTTGAAATTAGTTTGGATAATTACGACGGTGATTCATAAATTATTATTCCAAACACAGTAGCCTATGACCGACAAATTAGAAACATCGATTCTTGTAGACTTGCCAATTATTTACAATAATGTAAACAAAATTTTAAATTTCAAGCATAGAGTGCGTCATCAAAATTATATTTACAAATTAATTTTTCAAAAATTTAAATTCAAAGTATATAAAGGGAATTATTGTTCCCCAATTCCCTTTCTGTACTATCTGCATGGTCTCTGCAACGCCATATAAAAAAAATGCATATGCGGCTTTGATGTCAGTCTGCAGATATATCAGGCTGGGATATCTGGACGTATTGGTGACCCTCTCAAAATTTTTTCATATATAACAGTCCATCAGATTGAGATCGGGACTATTAGGAGGCCAAAATTATTTGTCCGTTCGTTTCGTTCTTGCTATTGCTATTGCGTCCTTGTTAGACTGAGGACATCTCTGGCTCCGTAGGCAAGCCAGTGGTCATTCTTGTGGTTAAACTTGCAGCGCAAATTATTTCGCAAAAAATCTCAGATGTCTTTCGATAACATTTTTAATCAAATGTAAATTAAAGCTGCAGCAAGAAACTTGCTTGTCTTTATAGCCTAGGAAAGCATTTGTTGTACCATAATTGTACGAGGGTTGCTATTTATATATCTGGAATTGGCAACAATGGTCTTGCTAGGCGTCATCTGACATATACATCGTGAAGTTTGACATTGTTGACTGTATACGTACTCAGAACGTTTTGTCATATGGACGCTATTTGTTTTGTTTAGTGAATTGAAAATTTCATCTCAGTCAAAAAATTGAATTAACTATTGAATTTTCGTGCGATGATTTACTACGACTTTCGACGTGGATTATTTCAACAACAATGTATCGATCAACTCACTTTGACTTTTGGCGATGAAGCACCATCTAAAACTGCGGTATATCACTGATTTAGTGAATTCAATCGTGGCTGTCGTTCATTCACGGATGAATTTAAATGTCATCCATAAACGATTGTTAAGCCAGAAAAGCCAAGATCGTCATGTGACATACCGTAAGATTGAGGTATCTCTGGTTATTAGTATGATAAGCATATACAAGATTTTACGTGAACATTTAGCCATGAAAATTATTTGTGCGCTGTGGATTCCGCATAATTTGACAATCGCTCAAAAAAGGCTCGTAGCGATTGATGTAAAGAAATACTCAAAACATACAATCGTCGTGCATCAAATAAATAAATACTACAAAAATAAACTACTAAAATAAATAACACTACATGCTTCTGGTTTACAAATTTACAAGAACAAGAAAGTGCAGAGGTATAATACAGCGAAAAATTTTATGTTAGAAAGCTGGAATCTTCACTCGAAGCGAACAAAATTTGAAAATGACATATGAGATTTTGGCGAAACATCGAGTCCCTTAACAGAACGCACAGATTGATACCCGAAATGATCAGAAGCATTATCTACTATCCGTGAAAATATTCGATGTATTGATAGGAGACGATCAGTGCCAGGCCAAGTCAACTGACAATGTTGATGTCAAGCCGTATGATAGCCAGCATTCACCGTATGATGGCCAGATTCGTGGTATGGTGTCACGAGTTGTGTGTAACCGTCGAACCAGTCCCTTTGTAATATCATCACAACGGAAACAGGGGAACCGGATCAAGGAACAAGCTGAATGCTTAGACGGAGGCAGGTACACATCATTATATAGATTACTAAATATTACCTATATTATATATGTATTGTAAAATTATGATTGAAATGGATTTCTACTGAATTAATCTTAAAGTAGAAAGTTAAGTAAGTCGCTCTTCAACTGCATTTCTTGAGTTCGACTTAGACCCGGCAGATGAGGGCTGAAAGGCTAGAAGCCGGCGTCGAGAGGCACCTGTCAGCGCATGGTGACACTTGAACAGAGACCACGTGGCACCTTGTGAAGAACGGGTGAAAATAAAATACAACGCTGTTCAGTGATGAAAGCAAATTTTGATTGTGTGTGACTAAGTAATCTTCACAAACAACAAGTTTGTATTCAAGATCTTATTTTATATATTTGTATTTTTCTACGTATTACGAGGGTTGCTATTTATGTATCTGGAATAATAAATAAAAACAAATATTTATCATTGAAAATGGTTTTATTGTTTTTCAAAATATTCTCCGCGATGATCTTTACACTTTCGTATACGTTTGAACCAATTTTCATAGCACTTTTTTCATTCCAATTAAGGTATCTCCAAAACATGCATTTTGAATGCATCGACCACTTCTTCTGGCGTCGAAAATCGTTGACCACGTAGTTTATTCTTCACGGACGGAAACAAAAATAAATGATTGGGTGTCAAATCAGGACTATACGGCGGATGACCCATCAATTCGATGTTTTGACCGGTTAAATATTGAGTTGTTCGGTTGGATGTATGAAATCTCATGTTGGCATGGTGACGAATGATTCTGCGTCGCTGGTTATTTTTTCTCATTTCTTCAAAGACTTCTGGCAAACAATTAAAAAACAAAGAAAAGGTTATGGCAAACATTTGGAAAGACTCATACAGTCGACTGCTGTTTATTTTCAAGATTATACGCATAGATCCAAGATTTATCACCTGTGTAGATGTTATACACGGCTTTTGACATACCACGATTGTATTTTTGATTGTATTTCTTTGCACCAATCAACACGTGCCTTTTTTGAGCGATTGTCAGATCAATCAAAATCCAACGGAACCAAATCTTTTTCACGGCTAAATGTTCATGTAAATTCTTATGGATGCTTGTCTTACGAATGCCCAGGGATACCTCAATCTCACAGTATGTCACATGACTATCTTGTTTCATCAGTTCGCGCACAGTATCGTCTACAACTGAATTCACTAAACCAGTGATAAACAGTGGTTTTAGATGGTGCTTCAATGCCAAAAGAAGTGAGTTGGTCGATGCACTGTAGTTGAGATAATCCACGCTGAAAGTCATAGTACATCATTGCACGAAAATTCTCACGAGCTAATTTCGTTTTTTGACTGAGATGAAATTTTCAAGTCACTAAACCACACAAATAGCGTCCGTATGACAAAATGTTCTGAGTACGTCAAACTTTACGATGTATAATATCAGATGACACCTAGTAACACCATTGTTACCAATTCCGGATACATAAATAGCAACCCTCGAATAGCAAAACATATATCATTGAAAATAATAGGCTGTTAACAATATGTAATGCTCCAACACATCTACGATACAAACAAAATCAGAAGTTCGAGGTCTAATATATAACTCGTGAAAAACAACATATTTAAGGTACAAGAAAAACAGCCACAAAAAATGTCCATCCAAATTCAGAACAGTGGCTCTTGATGATGATGGCTCTTGATGATGATTGATGATGATTGCAAAAATTCAATATTTATAAACTATTACAATTTTATGCATATTATTATTTATATATAAATATATATATATATATATATATATATATATATATATATATATATATATATATATATATATATATATATATATATATATATATATATATATATATATATATATATATATATATATATATATATATATATATATATATATATATATATATATATATATATATATATATATATATATATATATATATATATATATATATATATATATATATATATATATATATATATATATATATATATATATATATATATACATATATACATATATATATACATATATATATACATATATATATACATACATATATATATATATATATATATATATATATATATATATATATATATATATATATATATATATATGTGTGTGTGTGTGTTGGTGCGTAATTTTTCACGGATGGAAAAAAATGTATTAGGTTTTTTCCGGGAGTACATCCGGGTGTCGACTTAATCCCTGTTGGGAGCTTGCAGACGTTTTGCCAAATTCTCATTCAAGAAAGTGAAAAAAAGTGACTTTCAGAAAGTCACGAAGTAAGCACCGAAGATGTCAAATGGAGATTTTGGCGAAACGTCTGCAAGCTCCCGACAGGGACCAACTCAACAACCGGATGTACTCCCGGAAAAAACCTAATACATATATATATATATATATATATATATATATATATATATATATATATATATATATATATATATATATACATAGTGTCTTAATTATACATATATACATATGTATGTACATATTTTACATTATATAACCCCAAAAAATCCCTCGCCAACCGCGGCCCTCTATCCGCAACGGAACCCCCGCGGTTGACGAGGGATTACTGTATTTAATTTAAAAACATCTGCTAATACAACTGATTATGTGCAACTGCTGCCGCCGGATGTATAATTTGTAAAATTTCAATTCATCCACTTGGTTTAATTTGCGAAAAAAAATCTAAATTATTTCAGGACTGTAAAACATTGATGAGAATATATATCTGTAGTTATAATATTTTAGAATATATCGATTTAATTTATTTATATTCTCATAAAAAAACATAACAATAAATGCACTCAACATTATTGATCAATAATAATAATAATAATGAATGAAAATACACAGTGGTCTAATGAAGAATATTAAAAATATTCAAAAACAAGAAAAAAATTTTACGTGGAGCACAAGAAAAAAATATTTCCTTGTTTTTGAATATTTTTAATATTTTTCACTAGCCCACTGTGTATTTTCATGCATATCTGGTACCTGAATATAGCACTACTGTTATGAACCACCGGATTTCGTAAGCTACATTTCTATGCTGCTTTCATCTGATTTGGCCGATTAATATGGCCAGGACCCTGGTCAATCTTTTAGTTGCTTTCGAACGTACCACTCGAAGCCCGACTGATGACGGCTTAAGGCCAGAAACCGGTCTCGGGAGATGCTTGTTGGTGTTTGATGGCAACTGAAGGATTGAGAATTTTACATGGAGCACAGGAAATGTTTTTCCTTGTTTTTGAATATTTTTAATACAATAATATATTCTACAGATTCAAAGTTTTCTCTGACGTTTATACTGTTGCAGTTATTAGTGTTTCATTAATAAACCTAGAATATAAAGATGTTAATGATACAAATAGTGTATATACGTGTTGAAGTACTACCGTTGATTTAATATGTAAAATATACCAAAACTGGCTTTTATCTCCGCTTCATTTAAAGCTTTAGGAACGTGTAAAAACACCTGGCTCATGTGCTACTTTATAACTAAAGACGCCTAAAACAAATCTACTAATTTTTTGCTTGTCAATTAAGATATGGTAAAAATAGATGGGCGCCATTTTGAATAATATTTTTTTGAAGAGTTAAAGCACCATTTGGTCGATGATAAACACGTTGTACGATAATGAACAGCGACGACTGTTGTATAAAGATGAATTGAACATCTGCTTGGACATGTACCGTGATTGGGCGAAATAAAATAGAAATTTATTTAAAATAACATTGCTCCGGTAACCCATATTGTCAGTATTTCTCGTATTTTATAATTGTAATTGCAGTCTTGGGTAATGAGCAGCGATTAAAAATACATTCATATTTAAGTAAAATATGAAATCAGGTTTTCAGGTAATAGGTGCAAGACGAACCTTTATATGAGCTTTTCTATTAATATTATATAGATTAGAAATTAATTATTCTAAATGACGCATATAGGGTTTTATTTAATAAAGATTTCTTATGTGACAGCTAACATAGAATATGTACCTACATTATTTTTTCAACTAGATTGTTTAAGAATCTGAATAACTGCCATTTATACAAATATCGTAAGATAGTACGATATAACACGTACTATTTTCAAGATGTTCCACAATGCGTCAAAATCAACAAACATTGTTTGACTACGGGGAGATTTTTTGTGTCTCTAATCACAGTTTGTTTGGCGGAAGTTAAGAGTGAATTTTGTAAGACCATAACTGTTAAATAATCGATTTTGTGAAAGTAGAAAATTTCGAATTGATATCTCATTCATCGTATACCATATTCATGATTTATGGTATCGTATCGTATCGCAAAGTATAAGCTTATAAGCGACGTTTCTGAAATCGTCACTTTTGCTTGGCGTAAATGTTAAAAATATTAGTTCAATCGAATTCAATATTACAAAAAAGTTATAAAGCTATTTATAATCAATAATGTCTATGTTAGTATTAACTAAATGTAATTCCTTTTTATTGTTTGCAGAAACCTTGCGGTGACGTAAGTACGAGGTGTGGAAATAAAGTAATGAGACTGGTGGCGTAGCATTCGATTTGTCAACACTATTGGCTTTCCCTTTGGAGGGGGGTTATCTGGTGCGGCTATCATCTGGTGCGTCTTCAGTATGGATTTGAACTCCCTAGAGTCACTTGGTGGTAATTATTTTCATGAACCGGACTGTTATAATCGATTATGGCTTTTTTGTTCTCCGATGTCCCAATATAGTGTTCTTTGAGATAAATTTTCCATTCTTGGAAAAAGTCACAAGCACCCAATTCTTGAAAATAAAGGGGCTGCGGAGCCACAGTGAGGTTTTTACTTGTTACTTTATTAAGTAACATACCATCATCGTTGCGTCACTCAAGTAAGCATGTTCAATGACTATGATTGATTGGAAAAATCCAAATGGTAGTGTAATTTTTTTTAAGGACATGCGACACCCTAATATTTCACAGGCTTTCAAGAATTCATCTAGGAGATTTTTATAGTTTTCATCTTTCCTGTCGCCCAGAAATCCTTTCACTACAGTTAAAAAAGACTTTCAAGCTGCCAATTCCCTGTCACTTGTTTGGAAACGGAAATTACCTAGAAGCTTTCTTATTTGAGGCCCAATAAATATGTCTTCTTTTAGTTTTGCATCATTTAATTGAGGAAATATTTCTTTTAGGTACTTGAAACCATTACCTTGTTTGTTCATGGCTTTGACAAAGTTTCTCATTGTCCAAGCTAACAACATGGAGATTCGGAAGAAGCGCCTTTTTTGGATCAGCAAGGGGGGCATATTTTATGTTTGAAGTACTAGGTTCAAAAGAAGTTAAAGAGGCCAATCTTTCTTACTGCAGTGTTCTTTTTTTGCCCTACTGTCTACCATCTACCACTTCTAAATCCCCACAAATATCCCACTGATACTGTTCATATTTAATGCGATCTAGTATGGTCGCTAAGATGTCATAGGTTTCTCTTTTTTAGACTGTATTTCGACGATTTTACGAAAATGCGCCACTCGAAAGGTACATGTTCGATATTAAGCTCATTCATTAAAACATTAATAACACAGCAGATACATAGGGATCCTTCCATTCTATAAAAATTTGAAAATGTTACATTCCGTTTTCGGTAAAGTAAAATACTTGCATTTTTATCTAACAGGTTCCACTGTTGAAGTCTGAAACCAATAAGTTCCTACTTTTGTTTTGACAATCCCATATCATTTAATTATTTCTGAGTTATTAAGCGAGGTGTACTGATAGTTGTCAAAAATGTTGGGTCACAACTGGTGTTTTCAGGAAGGTGTGGATCATATCCTGATGAAGAATTAGAATCATCGGAAAACATGTTGTCCAGGTTTAAAGGCGCAATCGTACCGGTAGTTCCTGGCTATGAAGAACTGGCTTAAGCACAGAAAACAAATTTGGATACTGAATTTTGTCCATTTGCTTTTTTGAAATCCCTTCTGTTTTAGTAATACAAAAGTAGCAATCACTTACATGGTCAGTAGGTTCTCTAAACCATAGGAACAGCAAACGGTATACAATTTTTCTTACGAAGCATCCACTGCACTAAATTTACGTGACAACTTACACATACAATACGTGACAACTTACACATATAACAAATCTTATTGGCTGAATTTTTGCAAAATCGACGACTAGAACTTCATATTATACTATAGACTTAAACACTTCATTGTTCTATAAATGAGACAGAAACAAACTAAACATAGAAAACAATAAAACTGCCCGTAAAGTTTAGTAGAATATTGTAGGAATACCTCTCTACGGTCTTGTGGTAATGGTGTTCAAAGTCAGGTACAAATAATTTCCATGATCCCATGATATAAAAGCGAAGCAGGTACTTGAAAAATGGGACGGGCTAGGCCATTTCTGTGAAAAGGTGTTTTAATAAATGCCTAAATGAAACGCAAAAAAGCGTTCTCATTAATGTTGCAAAAATCATGTCTACCGGTATAATTTAACATGCTAAATATTAATTTAATTCATTTAATAGTAATTTATCATAGAAAACTATTTCTTTTTAAATGCACTCGCATGTACCCCACTTGGCCCTAATAATATTTTTGTGTCTAACTTTTATTATTCTCAATAAATCACTGACCAATTAAAAAGTAAAATGTATAATACTAACCGCAAAAATACTGAATGCATTCATAAAATACAGCTCCTAACTAACTAGGACAGTTCACAACACTCTTTATCGAAAGATATCACCACACTATATTAACAACACTTTGTTAAAAAGATAGAGAAGTAAACATCGCTTTGTTCAAGGAAGCGACACTTTCGCGTTTTATCTGAGGCAAAAACATCATTCTCATCTGTTTTAATAATCGTTGTGACGATATAATTTTGTCTACAAAACAATATTGCTATTTAAAGCAATAAAAAGCTGACGTAATGTCAAATATGCGAACGAGACTTGAATCTAGCAAAATACGAATATCTGGCTCGTGATCTAAGAAGGCGTAAACAAAAAAATATATATTTAATAATTTAAGTATTTACAAGTAAGTCAAGGCTATACGAAAAAATATATAAAAAATCATTTGTTATAGATCATGAACCAATTAGGTTAGTTTTATTTATCTTTACAATTACTTGCGTTTTTGCAATTTGATACTACGTGTGTTTATGTTCGACTACTGCTGAGTACTTATCGTAATTAATTGTACTTTGTATTATCATGATGGAAAAACTAATTATCGTTGGTTCAAACATAAATATTTTTATATTAAAATGAATACAGTTAAATTATATTACTGTGATTCCATAAGGTCGAGCTTTTTCTGTACGGTTTTTTCAAATCTATATATGAACTTAATTAACTCATTAAATTTGTGTTCAATACAAAGTACGTACAAATATGGACAAAAGGCTGACCATGACTTATATTACGACTTATGTTTGCAAACAAAGAAATATATAAAGGGATTTTCACCCGATGACAGGACGATAAACCAAATAGACCAAGTACTAATAAAGAAAAGATATACAACAAACAAGGATCATAAACCAGCTCAGGAGTTATAGAGGGGCGGATTTTTTGAGAACGAATCACTTCTCGGTAGGAGTGAAAAAGAAATGGGAAAATATCAACAAAAGAGAAAGGTAAATGAATAAAAGAAGTATATTCCCAAAGAATGTGGAAAGCATAGAATTGAGAGGCAAATCGAGAAGAGAATGCAGAGTATAATAAGAAGAATGACAAATGATACAATAGATTGACGATGGGATGTCCTAGACAAAACAATAACAACAATGGCTCCGGAAATATAAAATACAGATACAAGAACAAAGAGGAACAGCGAATTCGTAAAGCGAAGTTAAAGTTTCTGGAGAAAAAAAAACTGGATGATAGTAAAACCGAATTAAAAATAAAAGAACAAGAGGGGTCAAACATATATGCGGGAGAAAACGAAGACACGTTTTCGATAGGAATATGGAGGAAATTGAAAGCAAATATAATCAAAAGCAAATAAGGAATTTTTACCAAGGTTCCATCACGAACGAAAAGAAAGGATACCAACCAAGAATCATCTACTGCAAGAACGTCGAAACACAAATACTTATAAACGAAAAGGAAAACATTGAAAGTTAGGGAGATTATTTTGATTAAATATTGAACAAACCAGGATGCACTGATGGAGGGGAAGAGGAGAGAACGGACCGAGGTATTGAGAAGGAACTGGAGGAAGGAGCGGAAAGGCAGAACACAACGGAATCCAGCATTGAAGAAATTAAAGAAATCATACGTCACATGAAAAATAATAGAAGCCCAGGCGAGAGCCATATTAGTATAAAGCTGATAAAATATGGAGGCCCAAAACTACTAGAGAAAATTATGAAAATAATAGGCCAGTGGTGCAGGAAGGAAAAAATGCCAAGGAAATGGGAACGAGCGGTATTGTGTCCAACTTACAAGAAGGGGGACAGAACATCGTGTGACAACTACAGGGGTATAGCATTGCTGGAAGTGATGTACAAAATACTAGCGACAGCAATACAGAACAGATAAAGATGCCTAGGATAATTTAGTGGAACAGGGTCAATGTGGTTTTAGGAGTTGGAGATCAACAGTATACCAGATATTGTTACTAAAGCAACTTCACGAAAGGTACTACAGACAAGGCTTAAACACGCACATGCTCTTTATAGATTTCCAACGGGCCTACGACTCCACTGATAGAAAGCAGCTACTAAAAGCAACGACAGAGCTAGGGGCAAAACTAATGGCTTTAACAAATATTACTATAGAAAACACAGTCGGCTTGGTTAAAGTAAATCGCCAATATTCAAAACCCTTCAAAGTAAGACCGAGCCTCAGATAAGGAGACCCGTTGTCTGTTTGCTTGTTTAATTTAGTGTTGGAAACTGAACTGAGAAGTCGGATACATTGAACTAATATATGATTAAAAACACCAATGTCAAAGCCAAAGTAAGAGTTTATAAAACAATAATGAGACCAGCTGTTATATATGCCGCAGACCTGCACCTTAACCAATAGCAGTGAAAGAATGTTGGAGGTGTGGGAGCGTAGAGTGCTGAGAAGAATATACGGTGGTATCAAGGAGGGGAATCAGTGGAGAAGAAGGACCAATGGAGAAATAATAACGTTATTTGGAGTTCTCCAAATACCGTTATTATTTGTTATTTGAACCCACAATAACGCAGATTATCAAAGCACAGCGACTAGACTCTTAGGACATATAGAAAGGCTAGCAGAAAGCCGACTAACAAAACAGGTTGTGAGCAGGGGAGAGGCAAAGGAAGAATAAAGAGGGGAAGACCGAGGAGAAAGTGGTTACAGGAGGTGGAGAAGGATTTGGCCAGAATGGGTGTGACACAGTGGGAAAAAAGGGCAAGGAATAGAGTGGTTTGGCAACAGTTTGTAAACCAAGCCAAATGCATAAAAGGCCCGTAGAGTTGTACATATTGCTTCGAAATCGAAGATGAAGGAGCATTCGCCATTCATGCAGCTTAAAATCTATGATAAAACTATATTCTGTTTGACTTGCTGTGGTGAACCAATGGGATATACAAACACAATCAACAAAATTGACGCAAAAATTATTAATATCGTATAGACATTGCAAGCATCGAGTGCTCAATTTGTTAACAGTCGGCAAAAGACGCCTTCGAATAAACACTTCGCAACAGTGTTTAGAATTTTTTTAACGCGATCTTGCTGAATTCCTTACGCAAAATTTTACGCTCTACTACTGGGCCAATTAAAGGGAGCTTTTTAGACTGGAAGTCAACATTTGGCCAAAAAGAAAGTGCTCTTTCACTAAGGTAATATGCCTGCACACACATGTCTCGGGTTGCTGTAGTAAAACTTCATGACCTACTCTTCGAGGTGCTTCCACATGCACCGTATTTGCTTTGCCGTATTTGACTCCCAATGAGTAATTTTTCCAAACTAGTATAAATGGCTGACTCATGAACTATGCACTTCAAATGATGAAATCAAAGTTGAGGCAACCGTTTATTTTGTAGAGCTGGAAAATCGCACAATAGTAAGGGCATTAAAAAAGTTGGAACGCCGTTGATCTAATTGAATTAATTTTATTAATATATATTAATTGAAACGTATAAAGTAAAATCCTCAAAAATCTTTTATCGGCTAAATAACTCACTTCAATTATGTCGAAAAGGATTTTCCAGCAGTACATATCTAAAACACTTGCTTATGTGATAACCATTGTTGAGTGATAAGTACGTGTTTGATTTGTGATTAAAAGTAAAACCCGACAGTTTTAAACATGCATTTTTTAGCTTACTTAATATTCAGAAATAGAATGTTAATATATTGAGAAAAGTCGTTTGATCATGTATTTATTAAAATATATATTCTGTATTTTAATAAATATAGAATATACCGTATAGTAAAATTTTCTTTAATGTAAAGGAGAATCGAGTATATATAGTAGCGAATCATTTGGGTTTTTCAATTCATTTTCTATTTTTCTACAGCAGAAGAAAGATTTCATCCTGTAGAATGTGTTGGGAGCTATTTCTGTCCTTGTTTTTATTTCACCGGTGTTATCATTCTTTGAATTTACCCAAGTTCCTAAATACTTGTGTTTACCCATTAGCTCAATATTATTGTTGAAGGTAACTATTTATGTGTCCGGAATTGTCAACATTGATGTTAGTAGATGCCATCTGACATATACATCGTAAAGTTTGACATTGTTGACTGTATACATACTCAGAACGTTTTTTCACATGGAATCTATTTGTGTTGAGACACAGATCGCTACTTAACTAGAATCAAACTTAGCTTAAAACCTCGAAAACTTATCCAAAAGAAATTGCTAATACCAAAGTTCGGCCGTACTTAGTGACTTGAAAATGTCATCTCAGTCAAAAAATGGAATTAACTCAGGGGAATTTTCGTGCAATGATTTACTACGACTTTCGAAGTGGATTATCTCAAGAACGGTGCATCGATCAAGTCACTTCGACTTTTGACGAAAACATCGATATTGTGTGTGAACTGATAAAACAAGATAGTCATGTGACATACCGTGAGATTGAGACAACCCTGGACGTTAGTATGACAAGCACACTCAAAATTTTATTTGAACATTTATTGGAACATGAACATGTTGGATTCCGCATAGTTTGACAATGGCTCAAAAAAAGGTTCATGTCGATTGGTGCAAAAAAATGCTCAAATATACAATCGTGGTGCGTCAAAAGCCCTGTGTAACATCTGCACAGGAGACGAATCTTGGATCTATACATATGCACCCGAAAGTAAACAGCAGTCGACTGTATGGGTCTTTCAAAATGAGCCAAACCCAACAAAAGACTAAACTGCACTGACTCGAAGCACTTTGAAGCAAATAGTCGCCTGTTTTTTTGGGACAAATAGGCAAGTGGCTACAGTGCCACTAGAGAATCGTAGAACGGTCAATTCTAAATGGTACACAATCATTTATTTGCCAGAAGTATTTTAAGAAATAAAAATAAATAACCACCGACGCAGGATCATTCTTCACCATGACAACGCGAGCTCTCATACATCGGAACGAACAATTCAATATTGGACCGGTCAAAACATCGAATTGATGAATCATCCACCGTACAGTCCTAAATTGACATGCAATGATTTCATTTTGTTCCCGTTCGTGAAGGATAAACCACGTGGTCAACAATTTTCGACGCTAGAAGAAGTGGTTAATGCGTTCAAAATGCATGGAATACTTATATACTAACTTTAGCTGTTTGATATTGTATAATGTCTCTATTATTTTCAAATCTAGGTTTTTTATTTGCTTTTTAAGTAGCTTCATTAAGTTCTTATGCCTTAGTTTATCAAAGACCTTTTCATAATCCATAAAGCACGCATGAAATTATTTATTAACATCAAGACACTGCTAAAGAGGGCATCCTTAGAACCAAAACCATCTCTAAACCAAACAGTGTATTCCTCATCTTCTCTCCCAAAAGTCGATAAATTCGATTATTTATTATCTTTAGGAATGTTTTAAGTAAGTGGCTTCATTAAAGAGATAGTTCAGTGTTCTTCAAATATTTGGCGTTTGATTTCTTAATGCTCATTTTAACTTTTCTTGGTATAACCATCAGTATCAATATTTTTTCATGCATCCGGTCTTTTGTCCTCTTCATTTTCAAGCTGTCTAATAATTTCTTACTTGAATTGAGTATTATGTTTTTTAAAAGGTATTCAGCTATGCCCGCCGTTTTCCTATAGATGGCCTCAACGGAAAGTAGTCGTTGAAATAAATGCATCATAGACGGCATGCGATACCTTTGGGCATCTTGTGAACATAACCTCATAGTACCAGTAGTCGATTTGTGTTTACATCATACAGTTATTCGCGATTAAAAATGCCAGTTTATGGGCCAAATTCTCGTCATTTGCGGGAGGAGTTAATTTATTTCTTTAATATGAAGAAATCTACGGCTGAAGCTCACCGAATACTCTAAGACGTATCGTGAGTGTGTCGTGAACGTGTCGTGAGTAGTTTCAATGCTCCAAGAGCGGTAATTTTCATGTCAAAAACCGGCATAGCGGTGAAAGAGCAAACGTGTTTGAAGATGAAGAATTAAAGGCATTACTTAATGAAGACTTGTGTCAAGACAAGTTGGCAAGATCATTGGGAGTGATTCAATAAGCAATTTCAAAACGCCTCAAGCTCATGCTCTGTAGTTGGTGGGACCAGCTCGGGGTAGTGTATTATGAACTGTTAAAACAGTCTGAAACAATTCCAAGGAGTCTCCATAACGAATGCAATTAATGCGTTTGGGACGAGCATTAAAAGACAAACGCCCACAATATAGCGAAAGACACGATAAAGTGATTTTGCAGCATGGCAATACTCGGCCCCATGTTGGCGAAAGTGACTAAAACATACTTGGAAACATTGGAATGGGAAGTCCTACCCGACCCGCCGTATTCTTCAGACGTTCTCCCTCTGACTATCACCTGTTTCGATCGATGGCACACAGCCTGGCTGACCAGCACTTCCGGTCTTATGAAGAAATCAAAAATTGGATCGATTCGTCGATCGCTTCAAACGATGACCAGTTTTTCAACCTGGGATTCGAATGCTGCCTGAAAGATGGGAGTGGAGCTGTCTGAGTAGTGGTCAACGATGGACAATACTTTGAATATATATCTATCTATATATATATATATATATATATATATATATATATATATATATATATATATATATATATATATATATATATATATATATATATATATATATATATATATATATATATATATATATATATATATATATATATATATATACATATATATATATATATATATATATATATATATATATATATATATATATATATATATATATTCGAATGTACTTGTTCAATTAATGATGTGAAACACACGACACAAGCTTGTAGTGGTCATTCAGAACAAAACATCACGCCAGTTCGTGCGAGTGTGGCCGAGCGTCCAGGTTCTTCTATTCGTCATCGTGCACAAGAATTGGACATTTTAACAGCCACTCTTCACTTTATTCTCACTAAAGATTTGACTCAACAACTTCTGCCAACAGACCATGCCAGCGAAGAGAGTTCAACAATTGGATCATTAGACAACAAGAAGTAAATACCGATTTGATGAATGAATATTCTTCTAGTCTTGAATATTCGATTTAATTAAATGCCGAGTTAAGTGAATGTCTCAGGTTTACGCTTACAAGCCCACGCCATCACCCAATCACTGAAGGTCGAAACTGAATGCTGTATCAACGAAATACAGCCACATTTATACAAAACCGTCACTGAAGATTTTGTCATAAGAGTACACGTGTGCCACCAAAGCTATGGTGGCCATTTACTGGATGTGTTGTTCCATACATACTTTTCAAATGTCAATATTATAAATCAATAAGTATTTCAATACTTTGCTACAGAAAACCATATATCCAGATATATAAAGTCAATGAAATGTAAAATCGATTGATCATTAACTTAATAAACAAACCGCGTTATTATCTTTTAAAAGAATATTCAAAAAATTTGAGAATTCTGCAACCATAGAACGAATCATCAAAATTTAGGTTAATATTGAAACAATTCGTAAAAGATACCTTTAATGATTACTCCATTCCGTCTCTAAATGAAATTCTCAACGAAAAAAAACATTATTTGCTATATAATTAAAATATTGTAACAGTTCAAAAATGTTATTACTCTTTCAAAATTCAGTGATTTATTTAATTACGAACAAATTGGGGGCAATGTTTTTTTTTTCTAAAAAACGAGCTTAGCTAGAGTTAACAGGTTTTTGACATTGGTTGTGTAGTTCAAGTTAGGTGAACTGAACTTTGTCATGTTATTGTTTAATTTTGTTTATATCAACAGAACAGGCATATGAAAATAAAATTTATAATAATAAACATTACATAACGCTAAGAGTTTAGATATACCTTTTTTAGATTTTACGTTAGCAAGTGAGAAGTTTTAAATTTTCTACGAATGATTTATGAATAAATATTTTTGTACGTGAACTTGTGTATACCTATAACACATCGGTCAAGCCCCCGGTCTGACAAATAAAATACACTTCTTTTGCAAATTTCGACTTTATTCATCAATATATTCTCCTCGAAGAGCAACACAATCATTACAACGATTTCTAACATTTCTACACCTTTTTAATAGAACGATTTCTCTTTGCCGTCAAAATATTCTTCAGTTTCGGCAATTACCTCTTCATTCGAGCGAAATTTCTTTCCAGCGAGTATCTTTTTGAGGTTTGACAACAGGAAATAGTCCAATCCAATCAATGCAATTTAGCCATCGTTGCCAATGATTTGTGACACGGTGTATTGTCTTGGTGAAACATCACTGTTTTATGTAATATTCGCTATTGCTGGTTTTACCTTTCTCGAGATAATCGATGAACAATATCCCCTGTGTATTCCAAAATACGGAGGCCATAACTTTGCTGTCGATAGTTGTGATTTTGGTCGTTTTGGACAACTTTGACCGGCTGCTGTCCACTCAGCCAACTGCCGATTTGACTCCAGATTGTAATGATGGATGCGTGTTTCATCCGTTGTAACATATCGCAGGAAAAAACCTTTTTATTTCGCTTAAGCATCTCCAAACATTGCTCACAATCATCAATACGTTATTGTTTTTGGTCCGTGTCAGCAAACGCAGTATCCATTTCGATAGCAATTTTCGCATTCCCAAATGTTGATGCAAAATGGTGTAAATACTTTCTTTCGATATCTTCATGAAATCAGCTATCTCCTGGAGCTTTACTTTACGGTTTTGGAAAATAATTTTGTGACTTTTTCCGATGTCTAGTGTAACCACCACATTTGGGCGTCCAGAGCGCTCAGCATCATCGGAGCTTTTACGGTCACAGTTAAATTCAGCATATCAATCAATTATGGATGGTTGATTTTCAAGAGGCAGAGTCCGGGTAATGTTTATCAAAACATTTTTTTCCTTCGCCAGTATTTTCTTCGTCAAAAAGCAATGCATAATGAACACACGAAATTATTTTATTTCTTTTAAAAGAAACAAAAATACCGTCACTTAAAGCACAACAATTCAAAAACTAGTAAACAGATTGTCATGCAATTTTAACATAACATCAATAACCTAATTGACTACATCATGACCAACGATAAAACAATATTTACCAATTGTACTGTCCTTAACAATTTTAATGTTGGAAGTGACCACCGAATGGTACGAGCGAAGGTTCGGATTGACTGTCGAAAAGAGCGCAAAAGAATGGTAAGATCAAAGAAGGGCAAGGTGGATTCTGGAAAACTGCTGGAGAGGGGAAGCGATTTTGAGATTGCTTTGTCAAACCGGTTTGCTGCGTTACAAGATCCAGAGGAGGTGGAAATATCAGTTCAATATGAAGAAATCGCCAACAATGTACTTCAAACGACTGCTTCAATAGCACCAGCAGAAAAATGTCTCAAACAAACAAAAATCTCCAGTGAGACCATTAATTTAATGAAGAAACGGCGAGCAATGAGAAATGCAGGTAGTCCTTTTGGCAGGGTCGAGGACACTGAGCTCTGCAAAAGTATAAGAAAACGTATCAGAGAGGACACGCGCCGATTCAATATGCAGCTAGTGCAAAAAAAACCCTGGAAGAAAACAAAGGAATTAACAAAGCTAAACAGAAGCTGAGAAACAAAAGAACGGAAATATATGCTTTAAAGACTGAGGATCGCACAGTGTGCAGGGCGCGTACCCAAATGTTAAAGATTGTCAGAAAATTTTATTCCCAGTTATATGAAGATCAGAATCAATTTGCAGCTAGTGCAAAAAAGCCCTGAAAGAAAACAAAGGAATTAACAAAGCTAAACAGAAGCTGAGAAACAAAAGAACGCAAATATATGCTTTAAAGCGTGAGGATGGCACAGTGTGCAGGGCGCGTACCCAAATGTTAAAGATTGTCAGAAAATTTTATTCCCAGTTATATGAAAATCAGAATCAATCAAATACAACAATACCCACAGAAGAACAAATGCAAGATATCCTAGTAGAGGAAGTAACAAATGCTATAGAATCGATGAAAAACGGCAAGGCTCCAGGAAAAGACAGTGTAACTGTCGAAATGCTAAAAGCTGGTGGTCGGACGTTACATAAAACACTGGCAAAATTATACTCAAAATGCCTCAAAGAACAAAAAGTACCTGACTTATGGAAAAATGCAGAAGTGATCCTTTTACATAAAAAAGGAGCACAGGAAGATTTAAAGAACTAGTAATGTACAAAGTTTTCACTAAGATAATTTCTAAAAAAATATTAAAAAAACTGAATGACGCACAACCAAGAGAACAAACAGGATTCGGAAGTGGATTCAGTACAATGGATCACATCCAGGTTGTACAGCAGGTCATAGAAAGGCACAACAAATACACCATGTCACTGTGCTTGGCTTTTATCGACTACGAAAAAGCATTTGATTCCATCTCAAAGCATGTGATAATGGATGCACTGTTTAGCCAAGGTGTAGAGAGAGCCTATCTAAACCTATTAGAATCGATATATGATGGAGCTACAGCCACAATTCACCTTGATGAGCTTGAAGTGGGAATTAATATAGAACGAGATGTACGGCAGGGTGACGCAATATCCCCTATTCTTTTCTCGGCTGGCCTTGAAGAAGTATTCCGTAAACTGGATTGGGAATAGGATGGTGTAAAGATCAATGGTGTAAACTTAAACCATCTTAGATTTGCAGATGATATTATTCTCATTTCACAAGACCCAGAGGAGCTGCAAAGACGTATACAAGAACTGCACAGGGCTGGCGAACCATTTGGCTTGAAAATAAACCTGAAAAAGAGTCAGGTTATGTTCAATAACTTCGCTCAGGACAGAAGAATTTCAGTTTTAGGAAGGGATTTAGAGATTGGGGACAGCTTTATATATCTTGGGCAGAGGATTTTAATGGAGGGGAATACCGCCCGGGAGGTGGAACGGCGTGTTAAATCCACATTTAACACGCAGGCTCAACTTAGTGTTTAAGAGCAGACTCCCACTTTGCCTGAAAAGAAAAGTTACCCGTTATATATATATATATATATATATATATATATATATATATATATATATATATATATATATATATATATATTTATATATATATATATATATATATATATATATATATATATATATATATATATATATATATATATATTTATATAGATTAGTCCACGTTGAAGATCCTTGAAAAGTCCAGTGACCGAAGAGACCATCGAACATCGCCAAAGTTAGAAATTGCCCGATTAGGAAATGCAGTTGGAAAAACATTGATGAAAGCTCTGACCGTATGAGCAGTACTCTTATCATGTTGATTCCCATACATTCCTCTTGCTGATTCCTCGTCTCAATAGTTTGGTTTGAAAGTTTTCAAACATGGTTACATAGCGATCTAAGTTAACGATTACAGTGACTATCTTCCTGGAAAAAAGTCATAAAAAGTATACCACACCATAATCATTGCTTTCAGGGGGAATTTCTGAATCCCAAAACCGGCAGTTTTGACCAAATGGCCATATTCGCTTTCTTCAAACATGTCAATCATTGCTTAAGCCTACGTGAGGCATTTTTTATTCAATTATTAAACAATCATCAATTTATACGTGTGAAAGACCAAATCCTTATGTAAAATTTTCGTTACAATTTGCATTTAATCAGTTATAACAGGACGGCCCAGCAGAGCGAAGTGGAAGCACTCCACAGCATGATGAATACCAAAAATCATTATAGGGAGAGTTGATAGACATCTACCGCAAGCCATCTTTCCCTCAGCTAGCCAAGTACTACTCACTTCATAAACATCATCGACTACCTAGTATATGATACCAATACATATTGGTCAAATCTAAAAGAATTTGAGTTAGGCTATTTATACGAACGAAATTAAGGTATTATAATTGCTTACTGCTCGTTTAGATAAATTTAAGTGTACCTTCTGATCTTCGATACCTCTCGCATCCCTTCTCCGTGGATTTTCTTTCTAACCTCCGTTCAGTTGGTCCCCGATCTCCCTGAAACTTCGCTCTCTGATGCGATGTTCCAGCTATGATTCTTGTTTCTGAACGTGTCTGACTTCCGGCCTCAATCTCCGTAGGATCTATTTATGCTTTCCCCAGATCAGTCCTGACTTGAGGAATCCATGGTATTGTTGACTTGACTCCTTGTATGAATCTAAGAATTCTGTAAGTGAGTCTTGTCGGTAGTAGTCTTCTGATATGTCCATAGACTTTCAACTTTCTGTTTTTCATATCCGCCGATACGTGGGATTCTCACTGTGGTTTTCCTGGAATATAGTCTGTATCCTTCCTTTGTTAATTTTCGACCGATAATTTTCCTCATAATTTTGCAGTCTTCTTTTAGTAGGTTTTTCTATGCTGCTGTGGAGTGTAAGTGTCTCTCTTGCGTATAGTGCCTCTGGTTTGATTACTGTGTGGTAGTGTCTTATCTTTGTGTGTGTGTGTAGATATGCATTTCTTATTGTAGATATTGTGTGCCTTGTCGCATGCTCTCTTTATGTTCTGTGCTATTTTCTCTCGTCCTGTGGATTCGGGGATCTCGCCCAGGTATTTAAGGTATGTCCTTGTTTATCTTGCCGTATTTTGTGTTCAAATGTTGGACATCTAATTTTGAGCAGAAGAATTACGCTGCATATTCATTGAGGACTTCTATCTGTTTGGTTGCTTTTGTTTCACTGTTTGCGAGTATGGCTGCTTGTATATATATATATATATATATATATATATATATATATATATATATATATATATATATATATATATATATATATATATATATATATATATATATAATTTCAATTCTACATTGCGTTGTCGAATCAATGATTCTGGACTCCTGCACACTTTGCTCTACATGTCAATGTTTTTAGCGCTTTGCACTGTTCTTGAAATTATAATACGAAGCCTATCCCCAATTGTTCCGAATTAAATAAATTTGCTTGAATTTGCGATAAATTATCATTTTATGAGAGGAACAGGACGAGTAGAAGATGTTCGCCTAAATTCACGTTGAGCAGCAATAACTGAGTTATATTTTAAATCTAAATTATAACAATTTCACTGCCTTCTTTTAGCTTGTATTTATATTTAGCTTGCATAAAATTTGCACATGCAAAACTGCTATAAATATCACGAAAAAATGTCGCCAAAACAAAATAATGAGTGCATCCATATATAAGAGTTTTGGATAGCAGTACCTATCTAATTAGCTGTTATTTCAGCAATCACTATGAAAATGGGATAATGCAATATCAATGTTTGTATGGAAAATTTGGTGTAAACATTAGCGGTGTAATCAACGATTGAGTTTTTGCACCAAAACTATGTCACTATCAAACTATGAAATGGCAAGGTACGAATCACTAACAGTGATGGGCATATGAGAGGCTTAATTAAGATAACTTTTTCTACTAAGTTAGCATGTAGTGTATATAAAATAAAATCTAATTTGCGCATTTTAATACTCATATATTTTTCAAAACATCCTGAAGTTTATGTTCTACTTTTACAAATACTTCTAGATACAACTACTGACCAAGTATAACAACACTTTTTCTACATTTATATATTAACAGCGGAAATTAAGGCTATTTTACTACCAATTTTCTAATGTTTAATTACTACTTACTAGTTGACTTATTCTGCAAATCAACTACTCAACTAAGAATAATTTATTCTGTTAACAATTACGTGAAAAAAGAATCAATGTGCACCGGAACAGCAAAAACATTATAATTAAGAAATTAAACAAAATTAAAGTAACATACCTATTAAATCAAATTGCACAAAAGGTGGGTGTTATTTGATACGCCGGTGATTTGTTTTACAATAAACTCTAGCAAAATAAGAAAATTATTCTTTTACTAGATAAATAAATATATGATGTAAGGATTATTATTGTTTTTAAATTATTTATTACTGTCAATGTCAAAGTATTTTGAACTTGACACATGAAAATTATGCAGGTTTAAATGAAAGTTAACTTCGTGTATATATTTGGTATAAGTTTCAATTTTTAATTTAGTTTAAAAGAAATTGCTGACAAACGGTTTTCAAAATCCCAATATAATAGATTGTACATTTTCAATTACCACACCATAAACATATAAAATACATTTTAATATACACCTGATGAACAAAAATATTATAATTACGAAATAAAATAAAATTATTATCATATCTCTTATATGTGATGCTTGATAATACACACACAAGAAAAGTCTTGGATGCAATTATGCAATAATAAAAATTTGTATATCATTTAAATTATCATTGAGGTTATGTATAGGTTTATATGCTAACAGTTGAATAATTATTGCTTGTCAAAACTATGAAAACTATGAACTATTGAAGTAGCGATAAAAACTTAATAAAAACAAAAGATGTAAAAAAAAAATTGAATTCGTTTATTCCGTTAAATTTTTATATTTTATTTATTCAGCAATTCTTTTCTTTATAAACCATATGACAAATATTGTGTTCTACATTGCAAATATTGTGTTTGATAATGGAACGATAACAGTTAACTTTGCAAGATATGAATCGGGCAGTAAGCCCTCTGGAGGGTGGCATGCGGCAAGTCCAAGTATCTGAGCGGATAGGTGTTTCACAAAGTGTCATCAGTTTTGTTCACTGATGAGTTCAGATTTGGATTGCATCCAAACAGTAACGGGCAGTACTGTTATGGCATGGGGTGGAATAATAATTGGCGATAGGACCGAGCTCATTTTTACAAATTGATTTTTGACAACTCAACAATATTTGGATAATATTCTCCAACCCATTGTGGATCCATTTGCTGGTGCTGTTGTTGAAAACTTTCATCTCACGCACGACAATGCTGGTCCACATACTGCGCGTGTTGTGGCAAACTGGTTAAACAATGAGAGAATTGACGTATTGCCATGACCAGCAAAATCTCAGCATGCAAGGCATATGCTTCAAAGAAGAATTACCCCACACATGGTCAACATTCCAAATGCTTCTAGATTCAGTGAGCTTCTAACACGAGAATGGGCATGAAGATATAGATCATATTATTATATCTCTCTGAGCAATTGTAGAACTGTTATTAACCACTGTGGAGGTCCTACCCTGTATTAAAATTTGTTTGATGTTTTGCTTTCTCAAGAATTATGTGTATACCTAACTAAAAAGGCTAACATTTTTTATTTACATTTTAAAACACTTTTTAATTATATAAAAAAATGCTTTATTTTGTTATATTATTAAACAATACAGATAATATCATATATAAATATTTTTCAAAATATACTGCTGTGAATAAAACATCAACATTTATAAAATATCCTTAGAATTTTCTTGTGTGTGTATTTATATTGATGATTTTTTTTTACAATACATCACATTAAAATAGGTACATGGCTTTTTTGTTAAATATAAAAATTTAAGGTTTCCTATTGTTATTAAATCAGTTATAACTGTGAATGTCGAAGTATTTTAAAGTTGAAATTTAAATATGTAATTATATGTAAGTATATATGAATAATAAGGGTTTGTGAACGGATTTAATATGAATTAGTTAATTACTTTTGCAAGCATGTTTCTTTCGTTCAAATTCAATGTCGCAACTAAAATTGAATTTTTCATTCTCCTTCACATCAGTATTTATAAAATAATTTATAACTAAACTAATTGTAAGGTTGTCTGTGGGATAGGTAATAAATTTTGATTTTTAAGACATTTTTAGTAGCTGACTAGTTTCAATAAACGTTTTGTTTGATCTCATTCACTATGGTTTTGCGACATAGGTCATGAAATAACATTTATATATTAAACTCGAAGAGATATACTACTAAATACCATATCACCCATTTTTTAACTTCTCGACGCGCGTTTCACTAACCATGTTAGCATCATCAGGGCATAATTCAATTAATAATAGATTAAATCATATTCTGATGATGCTAACATAGTTAGCGAAACCCGCGTCGAGAAGTTTAAACAAGTGATTTGGTATTTAGTGGTAAATTTCTTCGAGTTTAGTATTTTACACCGAAGGTTTGAATGCCCCCAAATACACACCAAACATCATTATATATTACTCTACATAAAGGAATGTTAGTTTTCTTTAAACTACCTGTATAATAAAGCTAAAAATATAATAGTTAAAAAACAGTCATAACCTAATCTAACCAAACCTCAAAACAGCAATTCAAAAGAATTTTCTATATTTATTTTTCAATAACAGACTAAATAAATATCATAGAAAAAGTACTCCAAATTAAGATATATATGAGAATTTAAAATGAAATATTAAATAAAAATGTATTCTATATTATACAAGAAAGGCCTACAAGAAAAAAACATTTTTTTGGTGCCTATGATTTTTAATCAATCGAAAAATCATTTTTTCTCTATCCGTTCTTCTTTTTTAGATTCATCAACTTTAGTATGCTTTTTTTAATTCAAAACATTTAAGTATGCGTGTATACCCCCCAAATACACACCAAATATCCTTGCTTCTTGTGCCTCTGGGATAGCAGAGACAAAGTACACCAGTGAGTTTGAAAACATGGACGATGGGGAAAAGAATGTCATTAACGACCCCTTAGTTGGACGAGAGAAAATCTTTCATCTACAGCATATCAAGCTAGGCCTAATAAAACAGTTAGAAAAGGCTCTTGATAAGAATGGATCATGATTTGTGCACATATAGGAAAAAATGCCTCAGTTGAGTAAGGAAAAAATTAAAGCGGGAATATTTGACAGCCCCCAAATAAGACAATTCATTAAGGATCCTGCCTTCGTAAAAGCCTGGACTTCATTTGTTGCAGTTGTCGGAGATTTTCTGGGCAAACGCAAAGCTGAAAACTATGTTGAACTGGTAAACAAGATGTTTAACAGTTTCAGATTCCCTGGATGTAACATGGGCATTACGGTGCACTATTTAAACAGCCACTTTAGGCAACACCAACAAATTTACGCCAATTAGCACCAGTAACGAACCAGGTGAAAGATTTGGAGGAAAAGACCAGGATATTAGAACTACGGCGGACCGCTATCAAGAAAGATGGGATAGGCACATGATGGTAGATTATTGCTGGAGTTTAAAAAATGACAGTTCCAAAATAAATTCAAGAATGTCTCAGAAGCTTCTAAAGTTTTCAGTGACAAGTTGATTTCATCGATGACTTTTTCCTCTATCTTGGATGATATAATATTTGTATAATATAATAATAAAAATTCCATATTTAGTTTTTTATTTGATCCATGAATTTAACTAAAATAGTGTAACGTATACTTCACTAAAATGTTATATCTTAGAAATTTGAGCTCCTAGGCTAAAATTAATGCCATATTTAAATTCAGGGCATCAAATTCGTATGAAATCATTTCCAAATACGCCGGTACCAAAACAACTGTTGGGCTGTGACAGTTGGACATCTTATGCGGTTACAAAAATATAATTTAATTTACGTAATAATAGGTAACACACAACAGGAAAATATGCTAATGAAAATAGGATCGAAAATAGAATCTAGAATAGGATTGAATATAAAATCTTAACATTTCAATGCTTATTAGATGTGATCAATTGAGATCGCAACATCCCGTTACCTTGAGCTACATATGTATATCTTCCGAGTCTTTGGTAGCCGACTGTTTACTTAATTGCGAAGCAAACGATGAGGGCAGCGAAGCATCATCACCTGTTTTATCGACTTTTTCAAAACATATTATAATTGGAAGTTGTTTTTATCTTTTCAGTTTAATTTTCCAAAGGTTCCAAGGCTTCTATTATATATAGTACAATAAATGTTTGCTATATTCTATTATTGGAGCACAATTAATTATCTGCTTCTTTAATTTTTAGCCTATTTGAAATATCGTAGATAATTTGCTAAATGCCCATTCTAGCGGTCCTTGTTCACTCTCATTATCATCGTCATTCTGTTATGAAGAAGATTTAACAAAATTTTCCAATTCACCATTGGTGTTTTTCTTCTGTCAATCGTTAAATTCTTCACCTATTTGTCACATTGTGTTAATTATCGTTATTAGCTTTGAGTTAATATAAATAGCGTTTTCAGAATTATGAACGGTATTACTTTCCAAATTCAGCATGCTGTTCATTCAGCATCGTTTCTGGTTTCAATTCGAATATCATCAAGTGGCTAAAATAATGAAGTCATATTAGGTGGTCTAGAAGACTAGCGATACAGGGAACATTGGAACGTTGTTCACTATCAATAGAACTTTTAATGGTAATCCTTTTAAGGCAGATATCTTTAATTTTTCTTTTTAAGAGCACGTTAAGCTTAATAAATCAGTAGAGGTTTGATTGTATGACCAACTGAACTTACACAAAGTAGCAACTTCAGTATGTCCTTAAACGTTATACATACATATATATATATATATATATATATATATATATATATATATATATATATATATATATATATATATATATATATATATAATTATTTTATTTTCTGTATTGATGTTCATCCAATATAAGAAAATAATTAAAATAAATATTCCGTTAAAACATTTAAAAAAACATGAAAATATTACATAACTGAATTTTGTTGTTTAAGTACGCACATTTCTCCATGAAAGTGTGTAATAAATTTACTGTAAAATACCGGTATTATGCTTATTACATTTATTTAATGCAAATTCAAGTATAACGGGGTTTCATGTACAAAACAGTATTTGTATGTTTTAAAATTCAACGGCTAATTTATAGAAATTCCCTTTTTTTATTACGGTTCTTTGGCGTGACAAATCAAATTGTAACAATCGGTTTTCGGTTTTTTAAAAGCAAAAATGTGCACAACTAATTTAAAAAAATAGTTCTATTGGCAATAATACTAGAAAACATTTCTGTAATGAACATTTAAATAAAAAGATATACAAATGAATCTCGGTCTAGTAGAGCAAGACAAAATTGCTTCAAACATTGCTGGTAAACTACTTTAGAGTAGTTTACCAAAAAAAATATTATATATAAATATAAATATTGTGTATTGTAAAAGTATAATTGTAGAATTTAGATGAAAATCTATATATAGCAAGCTGTGTTAAAGTTTATTTAAATATTACATTTACAATAAAATGGATTATAAACAGAACAAGTAAGGAAGAGAGATTTTGAATTTTTTAAATATCGAAATAGCTTTTGACAGACTATCAAAAAATCAACCATGAAAGCACCTAAGCAAAAGAGAAGTAAATTCAAAGTTTGTCAGAGCAATTAAAGGATTGTTCAGAAACACATCAAACATAATAAATCAGAATAGAATAGCAAACCTATTCGTCACAAGACAGAGAGGTGGGCTAAGCCCCCTACAATTTTTAATATTTATGGATTAAATAATCAAAGAGTTAAACAAGGTAAAAACTATTATACGTATGATGTAGACATGTAAAGAGAATAAAAACACGGAATACGTCTTCACCAATGATGGTCTTCACGGATGGATACGTCTTCACCAAAGAGAACCTTACAATATGAAATGAATCAAATGAGAAAAAAACCGACTGAAGATGGATATAGAAAAAATCTAAAGTGATGACCATTACAGAAGAACAACGAAATATTCAAATAGATGGTATCCAAGTAGAGCATGTTAGTAAGTTTCAATATTTGGGTGCCATATTAAAGAAATAGGAAAAACAAGAAATATACCTCAGTAATAGAAGGGAAAAAACAAAAAAAAATTATTATGTCATAAATAAAGGACTTTTGAATAGAAAAGAAACACCAAAGCAAAAAAAGTAAATATACATGGTGTAATAACGTTCGCAAATTTAGCTAAAGGTTGTACCCATCATTTGAAAGAAAAAAGTGCCTTACAACAAGGATCAGAAACCGAAGGGTTTTGACAAAAAAAACATTTCAAAGTAATTAAATCGTCAATCGAAAAGCTATAGTAATAATTATAATTTTAAGCAAACATGTGTAAAAGCATATAACACAATAAATAATTGATTATTATTTATCGAATAAAATACAAATAAATTAATAAACATTGTTAAAACATTTATTTTTAATGTTAAAACATTTTTCTTCCCCATGACAAAGGGTGTGATCCCCAGGATAAAACTATGTAATTATTTCAGTATGTCAGTTTATATATTTCAATTCCATTTAAAATCAAAGTTGTATTCTATACGCAAATATCATAATATGGTTCTTATTTACCGAGAAGACAGATTAGAAATATACCAAGACTATTTCAACATGTTCGGGAAAATAATTTAGAATGGTGCCAGGCTTATATAGACTTAAATGATGAACATTTTGCACATTTAATTTAATAAAACAATCATGTGTTTCTTAATGTAAAGTAAATCTTTTAAAATGGATTATGATCTGAAAAATTATTGCTGGGAATTTCAACTTTGACATTAATGAGTAAGTTTTACTTTTTTGAAAAAAAAGTGCAAAGAATATGAAGAAAAATGAAAGAAAAAATATAATGTAAATAATAGTTGGTTAAATTTTCAAAAGTTATTTCCCTTACACCCTGAATATAAAGCCGTATATAGATCAATTCTTACATAAGGTGCGAAACAGACGGTCCTCTGTAATAAGGAAAAACACAAACTACCGGCAATGGAGATGAAATAGAAGAGCACAGGGAGTTATTGATTATTGATAAAATTAGAAAAGAGAAATATAAGAGAAAATAAATGATAATATAAGAAAAGTTCTAGGCATAAAAAGCTTAGAGGAATACATAGAACAATGATTACTAGAATGGTGGTGCATTAAGCAGATAATGGAGAACGAGATGCTGGCTAAGCATCATAAACCAGGAAGCCGTTCAAAGCAACGCTTTGTTTTTGCAACTTTTCTTTAAGCGACTTTTCTCTAAGAGCGTAATGATCTCGTACCACATATCATTGTTGGATATTAACATCAGCAGATAATTGGGTTGATTGACTTTAATAACAAGCGAGAAAACTTTCAGAATCATCAATTATCAGACTGCAGCTATTCCATTACATTCTATTTTGCATATTTTCCTCGCTCATGTAATTGCTTTCATTATTAGTGCAAGAAGACTCGAACTATTCCAAAAATTTCCATACATTATTAGAAATCCTAAAATATTTAATCTATGCATGGATATATATACAAGTGCGTCTCACGGAAAACCGGACTTTATTTATTTTTTCGCCAAAACACAACTATTTATTTTTTCGGCAAAAATAATTATTTGTATTGAAAATGTGCGTCAATACAACGTTTTGAACGATCAATTAGGGTGACGAATTTTTGAGCTTGGCCAAAGGTATGTCCTTCAGGATGGCGGTCGACGCCTTTTAAATGGCTTCAATATCGGCATAACGCTGCCCCCTCACCGGCAAATGAAGTTTTTCAAAGAGGTAGAAGTCGCAGGGAGCCAAACCAGGGGAGTATGGTGAATACTTAATGGTTAAAATGGCATTTTTGGTGGTGAAAAAAGCAGTGATGAGCGTCGAGCGATGGGACGGTGCAATATCCAGCAGCAGCTGCCTTGTTGACGGTATTGTGGCCGCACACGACAAATAGGCGGCCACAGACGCTTGATAAAACCAAGGTAAAATACAGCATTGATCGTTTGACCATGTGGAGTGAACTCGTTTTACACAATTACAATCCTTTCTTTCTTTATATTTGTTTCTACAATCCTTCAGAATTGTAGAAACAAATCAACATTGTTTTAATTTTTAAATTCTCGAGACAGCTTTTCTACAAAATTGGCTCGCTCGGGTGCTTCCATTCGGCACTTTGATGCTTGGTTTCAGTATCATATTGAAAATATCACGTCCCATCACCAGTAACAATGCTGTACTTGAAGTTTTCGCCCTTTTTCGAGTTTTTAATCAAGTTTAATCAATTTTTGGTCGTCAGTCAATTTGTGTGGAACAAAGCATGCACAAACCTTCCGAAGTCTCAAATGATCGGTCAAAATGCGATGAATTGAATCTTTGGACATGTTCAATTTCATTTCCATCTTTTCGTTATATATAAATAACGTTATATGTAACGTAACGCAAAGAAAGTAACGTCTCTCTTCTTATTCGATTCTTCTTTACAGAAAGGGCGTGACTGAGGGAAACTCATTCCATTTACGGCTTTTTACGACTACTTCTTCTGCAATGGCGTTCTCCATTTATGATTTCCTTCATTACATATTAGAGAGACATTACAAATTAGGCTTTTAATTTGACCTGTCCATCTATTTGGAGGTCTGCGGCGTGATCCGGAAACCTCCATCCGTCCCTTCAGCACTAGTCTTTCTAGATTACTGCCATTCCTGCGTCCAATATGGTGAAATAATCTTAGCATTCGTTCAAAAATAATTTGGGATAGCCTTGTGGGTTCGTTAATTTCTTGAACCACGAATGCGGTTTTTCGTCTGACAACCAAATGGAAAGGACCCGTCTCCAGCATCAAAGTTCAAAATATTCAATGCGCTTGAGGTTTTGTTTTTTAGTAGTGCATGTTTCAGAGGCATATAGTAATACTGGAAAACCTAATGTTTGGACTATCTGTTTCTTTATTATCTATATTATGTCTCTATTCCTCCAGATCTTCTGCAAATTTTGCATTGTATTTCTTGTCGCCTTCGCTGTATATTAAAGCCCCAAGATTGACGGATTGACTTACTACCTTAAATTCCCATATTTGACTGATATTGGGCATGTTGTTGTTCCCACAGTCGATAATCATTGATTTCGTTTTCCTCTCATTTATTTCTAGTCCATAAAGACGACTTTCATTCCTTATTTTTTTGATAATTGAGGTCAGTTCTTCGGCTGATCTCGAAAGATGTGTAGTGTTATCGGCATACCTTAAGTTGGTTATTTCAATGCCACTAGCATTAGTGCTAGTTAGTCGGATGCGTGATGGCAGCATTGCCATCACGCATCCGACCTTCGAAAGCCCTAGACATAATATATTAATCATAATTGTTGAATATAATTAGTTAAAAGATACATCGTTGTCTGGTTTCTTTATTAACACAAAACTTATGACATATTCGATCTTCAATTTTCCACTGCTCTATTTTTTTCATATCGATGACTAATTATGCCATTCAGGTGATATACTCCCATTTTCAGTAGAAATAATATTCAATATAAACCTTAACTTAACAAAATTGTGGTAAACCAATAATATTTTATTTTATGTGACACAGTGCTATACTTAATTGCTCTTAATATATATATATATATATATATATATATATATATATATATATATATATATATATATATATATATATATATATATATATATATATATATATGGTTATAACTACTAACCATATACATTGTTTCACGAACATAAACTAGTGTATCCATTAGAACAAAACCGTTTCAGGTTATTATTAGTCTTTCCACCTATAGAACATAAAATTAGTACCTTATACATTCGTAAGAGAAAGTGCAAACTATTTTCAATGTATTCACATCAATTAAAAACTGTTTAGGATGTGTATGAAGAATTTGAAGAATCTGAATTCTTTCATAAATTAGTTCACCATCTTTACAATTAAATAAATATAATCATTTTCATTATGGGTAAGTAGTATTCCATGTCTACATTAATAGAATGCGATTTTCCGTTAAATTTATATATATATATATATATATATATATATATATATATATATATATATATATATATATATATATATATATATATATATATATATATATATATATATATATATATATATATATATATATATATATATATATATATATATACATATATATATATATATATATATATATATATATATATATATATATATATATATATATATATATATATACAAGATTCTGATTCTATCTCAATGTCTACTAGACAGAGCACAGGGACAGTTAGAACCGAATATTGGTGAATATCAAGCAGGTTTTCGACCGGGCAGATCCTGCCCTGAACAGATCCTGAATCTAAAGTTAATTCTAAGACATCAAAAACTGCGCAATAAAAATCTCGTCTGTACGTTTGTGGATTTCAAAAAAGCATATGATTCTATTGACCGCGAATCTTTATTCCGAATCTTGAAAGAACAAGGACTAGATCTGAAAACGCTGGCAATTATTAAAGCAACGGTAACTAACACGAGGTCAAAAGTTAAATTCATGGGTGACATCTCAGAGCCCTTCGAAATTAAAACTGGTGTGAGACAAGGGGATGGACTCTCGCCACTCTTATTTAACTGTGTTCTAGAAAAAGTAATACAGGAGTGGCGTGAAAAAAAGTCGGCACTGAATATTGACCAGCCCATTAAACTGGGGAGAACCAACATCAAAATTGATTGTCTGGCATTTGCTGATGATCTAGCAATATAAGCTCAAGATGTATTAACGGCACAGAAACAGATTGAAATCCTAAAAGAAACAACAGAAAATGTAGGACTCCAAATTTCCTTTGAAAAGACACAATACATGACCTGCAACAGACTAAGAACACCATTTCTAAAAACAAAATATGGTAACATCAGACGAGTCTCTCAATTCAAATATTTGGGTGAAATAATCATGGAAAATGGGTTGGAAAAAGCGGCCAATAAGGGTAGATGTCAAAAAATGGAAACGGCATTGAGACTTACAAAAAATATTTACAACAAAAAATGCCTATCTAAAAACACAAAACTGAGACATTACAACACGGTTATTAAGCCAGAATGTCTATATGCTGCAGAAACGCTCATTTTGAATAGAAAGAGGGACATCGAGGACATTGAAAAGAAGGAAAGAAAAATCATAAGAAAAATCCTAGGCCCCAAACAAATAAATAGCACAACATACCGACTTCGAGAAAACCAAGAAATCAAACAATACACAGATATACATAGCGATATGAGAAAAAGAAGACTTAAGTTTTACGGACACATCAAACGGATGAATCCGAGTAGGCTAACTAGACTAATAGTCGAATTTTATGAAAATAGGAGTGGAGCTAAAGTAGAAATAATTAAATGGATTGCGGCAATTAAAGAGGACCTAAGATCAGCAAATATTACACAAAGTGAAATTCAGGATAGAGGCTGTTTCAGACACAAGGTTAACGTTTGGAAGGTTGGCCAGAGAGAAAAATGTAGAAAGACTGGAACAACTTGGTCTGACGAAAGGAAAAATGCTCATAGCGAAAGAATGAAATTAGTATGGGCGCAAAGGAAGGCTAACAACAACAAACGCCTCTAATTGTACTTCGCGTGGTCCACCAGGGCCCATACGTGAATAATAATAATAATAATATTAATAATAATAATAATAATAAGATATATATATATATATATATATATATATATATATATATATATATATATATATATATATATATATATATATATATATATATATATATATTCTGTTAAAAAAGGATCGACAATTGGTCAATAAAACAAAATGTTTATTATTTATCCAAATCAAGCCTTCTGCAATATTTTCAGCGACTCGGCACAACACGAACTTCCATTTGCAATGTAAAATTTAAAACAAATTCTTTGTTCGATGTTTTTAACCATTGTAAAAATTGCAAAACACACTTGAAATGAACTGACAAAATCGATCACTATAAACAAACTAAATGACAGATGACGTTCAAACTTCGAGTCAGTACAGAGGACAGCTGTGCCAACTTAGCGACAAAAGTAATTTTCGCGGGCTTTTCAAATGATCAATTCCCGGTACTATTTTGACAGAATGTGTATAGTGTATATCATCATCAGCCCATATCGATTCACTGCAGGATGAAAGCCTCTTCAGCATGCTTCCAACCTTCACTGTACTGGGCTTTCCTGTGCCACTCAGTTCCAGCATACTTAATGATGTCATCAATTCATAGAGCTTTCGGTCGTCTCGGCGGACTTTTGGATCAAGCGATATCCACTCCAGGATTGCCTTGGTCCATCTGTCGTCCCATCGGCTCGCTATATGGCCGTCCATTCCCATTTCAATTGCTTTAGTCTTCCAATGATATCACCCACTTTCGTTGGTTTCCCGATCCATGTGAATGGCTTTCTATCTCGTCTTGTAATGCCAAGCGTACATCTTTCCATTTCTCTCTGTGCTATCGAAATTTTTGAATCCATTGCGTTTTGAGTGTCTAGATTTTACTTCCGTATGTCATAACGGGGACGTCGTCACACTGATCGAAGACTTTTCTTTTCAGGAAAAGTAGGAGTTTTCTCTTAAACACTGTGTTGAGCCTGCCAAATGCCTACCGGCCACATTTAACCCATAGTTCCACCTCCCGGGGGCATCCCCCTCCATTGTCCAAGATATATAAAGTGGTCCACAATCTCCACATCCCTTCCTAAAACTAAAATTGTTCTGTCCTCAGCAAATTTATTGAACATAACCTGACTCTTTTTCAGGTTTATTTTTACGCCAAATGCGTGCTTTGCAGCTCCTCTGAACTTTTCAGCATCCTGTTTCCAATCCAGATTACGGCATAGTTCTTCAAAGCAGGCCGAGAAAAGAATAGGCGATATTGCGTCACCCTGCCATATACCTCACTCTATATTAATTCCAACTTCAAGATCATCAAGGTGAATTGTCGCTGTAGCTCCATCATATATAGATCCTAATAGGTTTACATATGCTTTGTCTACCCCCTGGCTAAGCAATGCATCCATTATGGCCTTGAGATGGAGTCAAATAATTTTTGGTAGTCGATAAAAGCCAAGCACAGTGCCATGGTGTATTCCTTCCATTGTACAACCTGGATGTGATTCATTGTGCTGAATCCACTTCTGAATCTTACTTGTTCTCTTGGTTGTGCGTCATTCAGTTTCCTTAATATTTTTTTAGATATCATCTTGGTAAAAACTTTGATAAAAACATAACTGATAGGAGGCTTATTGAACGGTAGTTCTTCCTGCGCTCTTTTTTTATCTAAAAGATCACTTTTGCATTTTTCCATAAGTCAGGAACTTTTTGTTCTTTGAGGCATTTTGAATAAAATTTTGCCAGTATCCAACCACCAGTTTTTAGCATTTAAGTTGAAGTTGTACTATTTAAGTTAAAGCGATGTAAATAAACGGTAGTAGGAGGCGCAAGGCCTGGAAATTATGGTGGTGGGTGAACCAAAACATCTATGCTAAGTTGTAAATGTTTTTCGAGTACACCTGTAGTCTAGCTTTGTCTCGATGAAACGCAATATTCTTTCTGTATTCAGGCCGATTCTAGCCGATTGCTTTCTTGAATTTGCCCACTTCTGGTAAGGACTGTATTTATCCGAATTAATAGTCTTGGTTTTCAAGTAACAACTCATAATAAACGATTCCCTTCCAGGATCATCAGATACATAGCATAACCTTCTTCGAATGTAAACTGACTTTTTCTCTGGTTAAAGGGGCATCTCAGCGCTTCCTCCATAATCTCTTATGCTTAATGTTAGTATACACAATCCATTTTACATAATCTGTATTCATCCGCTTTAAAAGGAGGTCTATCGCGATGTACTTCAATAGAGAATCGCAAGCAGATATTGTCCCCGTTAAGTCATACGGCTTCCATATATCAGCCTTACTAAATATTCCAAGTTGACGTAATCGCCTTGACTTGTTGACTGGTTCAGGTTATGAACCGATTCAGCTCGGCCGGTCGTCACATCGCTAAAACTAAAACTGTGTCTACGAAACTTTCTAAACCACTCATGGCATCCTCACAGCACATATCTTCTTTTGCTTCTGCGAAACATTCTTGGCTCTTTTTATTGGCTATTCTTTATTGCTTAATAACATTTAAATAACTACAAACAAATAACACAAATTTTTCCCAAACACTCCCTGAAATTCCTTTTCTCAAACATCAAAACTTTATATGCGTGAAGTCGATAACACTTCGCTTTTCAATACATGGCCAACTAGCATCCAAAGGGACGAACTTTTATATCAACACAATATTAGTATTAATGTGAGAACAATTTCTCAAAAGTAAACAGGTCTCTGTTGAATACAAATGATACGTGTTCGGAACTTAGGTTATCAGAATCATTATCGGTCCTTTATCGAAGATCATGTAAACGAAAGATTTGAGTTCAATATGTATGATTTAGCTTTATTCCACTGCTGTTATATCAATTCAAAGTAACTTTCTAAAAGTTTTACATTTTAATGTATTTAAATGTAGCCGTCGATCATCTTGGAAGACATTATGGAGGATATTAAATTTTGGAACAAACCTGAAAGTGTAAAAGCTTTTATAAAATAATATCGGGGCTTTTATAAAATAATATCAGGGCTTTTATACAATAAAATCAGTGTCTCACCGATTTACCATTTCAGTACAAACTTAAAATTAATTAGCGTTAAGTGCGTTATCATACATCATTCAATGTTTCCTCAGGACTGTAAACCACCCTACACAAGGACTTTTAATGATATAATGTTGGTTCGATAATTTTTCTGAGATTTCTGTCACTCCGCATACACTAGTTATGGAGGGTAAATTATAGGGTAAATAAAAAGTAGCTACGGTTTTCTGGGTTTCTTGATATGTAATACTAATAGACTACCTGGCAAAAAGCATAGTCACTGGGGAATTTACCAAGTAAAGATCATCACTGGAGAATGTGACGCTTCGCCACTAGATCAACTGAAGGTAGCTATTCAGACTAAACACATGCGACATGAGACTAAACACATGTGACTAAAATGAATGTGCTCTTTCATAACAATAGTGTTTCGGTTTACACGTCTGGGGTTGTTACTATAAAAACCCATGACCTCCATGCACTGTATTTACCAGAATTGATTCCAAGCGATTGGTTCCTCTTCCTAAACCTGAAGAAATGACTGGACGAAAGGTCACTTTGAAAAATAAAGTGAAAGCTGAGACAACCGCTTACTACTTTGCAAAGTTGGACAAACCGCATTATACTGAGATAATTAAAAAGACAGAACGTCGTTGGTCAAAATGTATTGAATTGCAAGGTGAGTATAATAAAAACTAATTTTTAAAAGTCAATGCTTTATCTATAATAATGATTAAGATAAATAAATAAAAAGATTTGTGATGATTCTCCATTTTTCTATTACAATATGATTTCCATTTGCAATATGAATGGCAACTAAACTCCTAACCACATCCTACATTTTCAATTCAGTGCTAAAAACTTAATGTTTTAATATCTTATTTAGAATATTGAAGCATTTACATATATTAGTTTATTAAAAGACTAACAAATAATTTCATTAAATCGAACTCGCGTCTTTTGATATAACATATTTGCAGTTTATGTCTTTCGTCATTGGGTTTTCACTGGCACCCTTTTTTTGTAAACGGACCTTCAAGGAGGAGCAAATCTAAAGGATGTTGAGATAAAGTGATGTGAGATTTTTTTCCTAAGAACTATTATCCCTCAGAATTGAAAACCTTGCCCCATGATTGGCTTTTAATTATCTATTTAAATAGTCTTGCAGTAATGTAATACATTGTACGTAACAATTTAAATTTAAAAGAAAATAACTAACTAATATATCATACTAATATTAAGGGAAATGCTAACAATTCTGTAACCTCTAACCAAACCTAGCAGTTGTCAAATCACTTGTTGATATGGTTTCGGAACCTGATTTATTCTTAATATTATAATACATATACCAAAGTCATAAATATATGTTGACTATAGGTTCTTGAAAAACCTCTTTGCACTAAATTTTCGCACCAAAGTTTCATAAACAATAAGTCGATTGTAGCAAAAATGTATATATTTCATGTATACATAAAAACTATACACATATGTTAACTTCAAACGATTTTAAAATAAACTCTTAATTGGAAAATTTTCTGACCGTCATCGCATCGAATAAATAATCGAATAAATAAGACCATAAACATATCACACTACTGTTAATCCTTTAAGTAGAGTTCCAGGAGACAAGAAATAAATATATCTACTAAAACTGATGACTAATTAAAATCACAAATGGTAATAAAAATTAATTCAAGTGATCAAAATAATGAGTAATGAGTGAATAGTCATTTAGTAATTAAGGCATAGGAAAATTATATTAAGAAATATAATTCTTAGAATAATGTTACCCCAGCAGAACATGGTTAAGGAATTTTGGATTAGATTAGCAACTGAGGTCACCTATTAATTAACGTCAGTCAATACCCCTTTATTACCCCAGCAGACTTTTGTTGGTTTTCTGTGTTATGTTCACTTCAATATCCATGTTCAAATTATCAAATCCATTTTTGTTATATACTAACTGATACGCAATTACAATATCCAGAAGAGGGTGTTCGGTTTTAATAATTTTTTTACTGAAATATAGGAAATATATTATACCAAGCAATATTTACGTAAAATATGGTAAAGCATTATGGTGCTTATTGTGCAAAACACTTTTGGTCTAATAATTGTTTTAAATAGTCTTTTGTAGTTTTTTTTGGATTTTAAAATATCAACTTTATAGTTTTAGTAATGTTAAATTGTCTAAAGCTAGACGTGGCAGAAATACAATGCGCGACTGCCTTTTGGCAAACTTTTTTAAGAGCCTAATTTGAATCTGATGCCATGATGAGCCAGATTTACAAATTTTTTATCCATATATTTGGAACCTAAGAAACTTTCTTCAGCATCCACGGCGTTTAGAGCCGATAAGACATAAAATACAGGTGGCTTGGGACAGGTACTATACCGTAACAAGAAATAGTCTCAATATATTCAATGGACGCCTAGACGTAACAAATACATTACTAATAAAATAAAAAAAAAACAAGCCATGAAATGTTTTCCGTAAATTTTGGTCGTTTACTCCTTGCTATAATATTAAACATTTTTGCAAATTATCTTAAAAGTAACAGTTTTTGCTTTGAGCAACAGATGTTAACATCAAAGTTTAAATTAATATATTGTTGAACCTGCTGAGAAGTGAAAAAGTCACATCAATATTACACATTACACAATAGAAGCTATGTACAATTAAGAAATGTGTCAATGAGCGAAAAAGATAAAAGAATTGATAAGGTAATATCAAGAGTGTCTGCTAGATGTAAAATTTAGTTTTGTGGAATATTTTCCTTTGTTTATTTGGTAACATATGGTTTGGGATTGGGAGTGGAAGAAATACGATTTCTGCTGATTACAGCCGGGTATTTTCTGTACAAGGGAATTGCATGGATTACTAGATTGTTTGGAATCAAGTAAAAAGAGGACATACATTGAAACCTCCACCATCCTAAAGAACCTGTTTTATTTGATCATAAGTTTCACTAATTGTTCAAAGTTGATGCATTGTTTCTACTTATTTGCGGTCGAATACTATTGAATCTAACCAATCTTTCTAGCTAAATTATAATTCAGTAGATGAATCATTTCACCTGAGAATTTTAAACTAATAACTGTCAACTCAGCGTAGACAACAAGAATTATTTTTATTAACAGATTCTGTTGAGGACCAAGATATTATATACTTTATTGTATTGTAATGTGAAGTTTCAAATGCACTAATGTTGAGTATGTTTTTAGATTTTGAACTTCGAATATTATATATTTTGATATACTAGTTAGTTACAGAGATTATTTCTGCTAATGTTATTTTTATAAAAAAAAATTGTTGCAAACAAAACCGCAAATAGTAGAGATCATTAAGCAATGCTATAAGACTAAAATTTTCACGATAATATTTAACTTCAAAGGTTGCAGGGAGAAAATTAGAAGAAATAAAATTTAAGACATCCCAAAAAATATTTCACTTTAAGATTTCAAAATATCGAAAATTAGACAAAAAAAATACAATAATGTAATAAGAAAATGCTTTAAACATAAACAAAAATAATAGGAAACGCGCAGTTGTCTTGCATCAAAAAATATATAGAATTATACTTATTATAATTATATTATTATATTTTTAAATATTCGCCATTGTCATATGTAAATCCATAAGGATTCACCCGGTATATATAGCTATCAACCAGAAAACGAACAATTAAACGTAGCATAAAGCCATATCAAAAATAATTGTAAAGAAACTAACTATACGCACGACGTAGATTTCTAAAACGATACCGTAGCATTATCTTGATAAAATGTTATACATTTATACTCAGTAGAAATTACTTCTTTTGTTGTATAACCAGAAATCTCACTTTTATAACGCAGAATATGCAGTTTGCTCACTTTTAAGGTCAGCTAGTTAAAAGGTCATAGTCAAAGAATGATGTTGTTCTTAGAAAAGGTAAATGTTTACGGTTCTCGGTCTTCATTTTGTACAAGGAAATACGATTACGATTTACAGTGAATTCTAGCAACGATCACTATTTTAAAGGCTGATTAACATGCTTCAGCATCGTGCATGATCTTAATAATAATGGTGGGAAAGTAAAATAAAATCATTTTTGTTATATATCATTTTTTTTCTATTTCTCCATATCCATTCTTAGCCAAATTTATGCAAGGAAAATATTTTGGATTAGAGATGCATCAGCAACTGAGGCTATTTAGCAACTAGATCTATAGCTCATCGTGAGCTCTAAACCACGTTCATCAGCTAACGATTAATATCCGTCACCCCCTCGTCATATCAACCCTAGGTTTAACCCTTAGTTAACCTTAAATCTGTCGAGAAGCCTGTCGACTGGCAAGTGACCAACATAGAACACCTCTCAGAAGGCATTTCTCGGGCAAGAATACCTCTCAGAAGGCATCCGGTCTCCTAGCATACTTGGTGTGGTACCCAGCCTCGAATTGGTGTAGATGAGAGGAAATTTCCAATCGAATTTTAAACTTTACATATTCCGAAGAGAGATACTGGTTTCTCCGAGGAGGGTTACCCATCCAAGTACTAACCGCAACAAGCGACGCTGCATTTTGCCCTCCGAGTCGTCGGATTACAGAAGATGCCAACATCTGGTGCAGACACCTCCTCGGTGTCTTAGCTAAACTGTTAAAATAAATTCACTTTTATATTAAACCTTTTGGTGTTAGACGCAACAATTCAGTTTTTGAGATACTGCAAACAAACCGTTTCGTACTCTTTGGAATATTATGGAAAATGTCTTTAAGTTAAATATAAATATGCGTGAGAAATATTATTCTATGCAACTTGTATTCTCTTGGTTCAAAATATTTCTGGTTTACATTTTTTTCTAAGGTTTAATATGCTGAAGTTCAGTTATTGGATGACTAATCCTTTTACAAGAATTATACATTTGTTTTAAAATGACATGTTATCTGGCAATTATCTAAAATTGAAAAGGAAAGTGATTTTTCGATAATTAAATTTCTATAAATCACAAAATTTCTGAATAACCAGAGAAATTACGATGGAATTATTTTATTTAATTGAAATTATAATTCTATATTGTCTCCTTTAAGAGGACCAGTCCCTGATTTCTGAATGAATTAATGTGTGAATTCTTGATTCACCTAGGTACAAATATCTCCTAAACCACTTGACATATATATCTTCTGAACTAGACTCAACTTAATTGATTCATTATTTAATTAATTATTAATTAATGAAAATGAAGGACGATTTTAGCCATTTTTTTAAATTCAATTTTAATTTTTAATTAAGGATATGATAACTAAGGATGATTGTAGTTCAGATTGTTGAATACCTTCTGTGTATATATTATATACACAGAAAGGTGTAAAAAAAAATCTGCATCTTCTTTTTGAATTTCTTTTATAAGCCCACACGGCCTTCTGCATTGCATCATAAGTCTCGTCTAATGGCATTGCCATAATGAGATTGTAATTCATCAATGAGATCATCAGTTAGCAGTCCTTTTCCGGGAATTTCTTTTCCTTCATGCAGAACCCTTCATTTTTGATACTTAATACAATTGTCGTAACCTTGTGCCCAATCGCTTCTGCATATGGGCAACACATTCAAGCTTAGTGATTTCTACTGCATTTTTATAGGGTTTCTCATCAGCTACAGCGTGGTATGCCTTGGAGTCTGCGTCTCCGAGATACTGAACATAACGTACTCTTCTTTCAGGCAAAGACCTCTCAAAATTTTTCATAGCTCCAGCTGTCTCTATTCCTCTAGATACACCGGTGTAGTTTAGTTTCAATTTGTAAGGCGCAGTGTGTAAGCTACATCCAAGACTTTTGCTGTGTCTACACGCGTAGCACTCATAATGCAATTTAGAGAAGTCTGTTCTCGCTTTTGCCAGCTGCCTGAGTCTTGTGCTTGATATATATATAATATATATATATATATATATATATATATATATATATATATATATATATATATATATATATATATATATATATATACATATATATATATATATATATATATATATATATATATATATATATATATATATATATATATATATTATACATATATATATATATATATATATATATATATATATATATATATATATATATATATATATATATATATATATATATATATATATATATATATTATACATATATATATATATTTATATATATATATATATATATATATATATATATATATATATATATATATATATATATATATATATATCTCAATTCAAACTTAGTTTCCAAACCTTTACGTCCTCCAATTTCTGTAAATCTAATTTCACCTTTGTTTTGTTTTTTTACACACAGCAAACTTAGTTACAGTTTCAAAAAGGATTTCCAAATTAATAATTAAATGTCCAAATACATTATAACTTCAGCCACTTTATTCAGTTTTATGTTGTTTGATGAAGAAGATTTTCTTTCCTCACTAGGGAGAAATAAAGTTGGAATTGAGAATGGTACCGTGTACCTGTTGCTATAAAACTTTCTTGTAATTTCCGCCTTCAACCTCGTCATAGTTTATAAATAAAGTTAAAAAAAAGAAGTAGAATAAAATTAAATAAAACGGAGCAAAACAACTAACAACCTAGGGTAAAGAACTAACCACAACACTCTAACACAATCTTCACACAAATGACAAAACTCAAATAATATCAAACCTCCACTATTGTTTGGATGTAAATACCAATCGAAATAATCAGTATTGGCGTGCGAAATGTGTCTACAGATTGAAAGACTATCTGATAAGAACAATAAGAAATAAGAAAGGAAGAGAGAACTAAGAGTTCAGTCTGATAGACCGATCAGAAACAAATCTCAATACCTAACTTTTTCTCTATGAAATAATTTTATTTTCATTAAATGTAATGTACCGTTCGATTCAGAAAATTGTGCGTGTTTTTTATTTAATTATTGAAATTAAATAAAAACTATACAATTTTTTTGACGGACTGCTTCCCTTAAAAGAGCTGCTTTGGGAAGCCACACAGCTGGAACTCAGTACCAACTGGAACTCTGGAAACCGGATACTTGAATTACCATCAGCTGGTCGGTTACGGTTTTAATGTTCTCCAATAGCCCAAAATGGTGTCATCAGAGTTGAATTTTTAGTCTTGGGAAAAGAAAAAAGTCACAAGAACTCAAATCTGGTGAATAAGGGGTCTGCGGAGCTACAGTAATGTTTTTACTTGGAAAAAACGTTAATTGAAATCGTTGTGTAGCAATTAATTGCTCAAAATGTAATAAATGGTTATGTGAGTCAAATTTTACTCTTATCTAATCATTCTGATCTTCAACTAATCATCAGATTGCACAAGATCCAGGATTCAGTGAACACTCTCATTACTTGTTGTAGCTGAAGGCCGTCCGCTATGAAGTTCATCTTAAACCATATGAAAACCTGGGCCCTTGGCAAAACACTGTTCTATAGATCTATTTAAGTTCGGCTAAAGTTTCCGTCGCACTATGCCTAAGTCTGAAACAAAACTTGGCTAAGTCTGAACAATAGCGCATCTTTGCTCGAAATTGTTGACACTCATTTTCAGAGCGCACCTGAAAAATCCGGTTCACGAAAAGAATTGCTACGGATCACCAAATGACTCTAAGGAGTTACTTGATGAATTAATATGTTGGCATGCTCTCCCTCCAACGAAAAAGCCAACAGTGTTGCCAGGTTCAAAGTTACAACAGCCAAACGTAAACGCTAGTCTTAGTATATACACGTCGTATATATAAATTGATCGATAATAATGTTAAGAAAATTATTTTAACATTATCCAAAATAAATAAAGTAATGTAGCGCTTATATGCTACACACATAGGTACAATAGATACAATATAAACGCTCATTGTCGGCCGAACCGGGATACGGACCAACGAGAAGGGAGCGTTCACGTTTTGACATGTTAGTAAACGCCATTCGGGCCACGTGATTTGGTTGTCAATTGCGCGCTAGAGTCTGCCAAACGAATTATGCTACCTATGTCATTTTATACGTATTTGTTATTTTGTACGTATTTCCCTTATATACACCATCAACCACGCAAGGTTATTAAAGCATTTAGCAGGTTAACTACAAAACACTGTGTTAAATTATTAATTGTAATTGATTATGTTTAGAATTGAATATCACTAAAATAACAGTAGACGTGATTAAAAATATTCTCAATCTTCACATAACAAGGTCCGCTCACACTTTTTTCTTCACAATCCTATCAACTCTGATTTGTCAAATGTGTCTCCTTTAGCAAGTTAGGTAAATTTTGATTTATGGTTTCACGAAAACACTGTTTTAATACTCAACGTGAAGAAATTTGCCATTAAACACCAAATCACTTTTTTAATTTCTTGACGGGCGTTTCACTAACTATGTCAGTATCATCCCCATCACCATCCCCCAGGGTTAGCGAAATGCACGTTGAGAAGGGGATTTGGTGTATAGTGGTAAATTTCATCAGTTTATTGTTTTACATTGAAGGTTCCAATAGAAGAATTAAACTATTTTAGTGCAAAAATCGTTGTTTTTTCATTGTATGAACCACATTCAAAGAATCTGTTTAACTGGCCCTACTATCCCGTACTATCCCATTATAGATATTTCAAAAAAATTATATATAATTATAGTAAGTTTTATTATTTGTTTTTAGTATTTTTTATTTGTTTCAAATACAAGTTAAAACATTAGAAAAGGGAAAAGTGTAATCGACATTGATCAGATTATTAAACAATTATTAGTAAATATTTACTTTTTTGGGCGTAAAAAAGTTATATACACTTGTTTATATTTAAGATTTATTAATCCTCTAGAGGTTTTATCACAATTTATCAGTTATAGTTCAGTTTAATCTTGAAAATTTGTATAAAAAAAATTGTTTAATTCATTACGGAATGGAAAAATTAGCGTTTTTCAGACAATTAGGACATTTTTTTCGTTACGCGCATACGGGATGAGTTACCCACACGGGATAAGTCATATAGGACAGGAGTCATAGGAGTCATAGGATTCAGGCTCGTTTCGATTTTTGAGATATAGATCAATTATTCACTGTATGTTGTAGACAATCCAAGACAATAAAGAATAATAAGATTAGAAGACCTTAAGGAAAATAAAATCGAAATAATCAGTTACTTCATAAAACGTTGATCTTGATCTAAATTTAGATCTACATTTTTGTTTATAGCAGGTGTCCATTGCTGGACACCATTTCTGGACATTACTTGTTTGCTCCTAGGTGGTGCAGAACGCGCTGGTCGTGTTAACTTTACATCGAAGCTTGTTTCAAGGAAAATTAGTTGCCATGGAGTGTTTCACCGGACAACAACGTGCTTTCTATGTCCGCGCATATTATCTAAGCAATCCGTCTTTATAGGCCCGCGTATAATTTACACGACATAAATGAGGCACCAAGTGTTAATTTAATAAAAAAAATAATAAAAATGTTTAAAACTACAGGATCTATTCTAAATTTACTGTCTACAGTTCGTCCAAGGTCAAGCAGAGATACAAACAACATTGTACGTGTGCGTGAGTCGGTTAGAGAAAATCCATCCCATCCGTACGGAAGCGAAGTAACCAGGTACACATTAATAAATCTTCTCTACATGTCATTTTAAAAAAGATCTTCGTCTTCGTCCCTATAAAATTGAAATTGTGCAAGAAATGGAAAAAACTACAGGAATTATTCCCAGGAAAAGTGATATCCCATAGAGGTGACCTAAATTGGCCCCAAGAAGTACAGATTTAACTCCACTTGATTTTTTCTTGTGAGGTTATGTCAAGAGCAAAATTTATAAAAATAATCCACGTACCATATTGCAACTAAAGGAGCATATTGTTCATGAGATCCACTCGATATCCAGACATATGTGCGGCAGGGTGATAGCACATTTTCCGGAGCATTCATTGCTCCGTATTTTTATGAAGATGACGTTGACAATGCGATTATTACAAGAGAATTTCATCAAAAGAGGATGCATTAAGTAGCAGTTATATAAGAAGTGAACAGTTATATAACATAATTATCAGAACATGTATGGTAATTACTCAGTATTCTAATTGAATAAAAAGCATTAAGTCAATATATTGTTTCAATTAGAATTTAACAAAAACTCCTTGTTGTAAAAACCTTTTTTCAATTTTAACACGGTAATTATCTATGATTTTCTATTGAAAATAATGTGTTTTTGTGCAGGAAACATTGACCTTAATACTGTTATTGACACTAAACTAACAACTCTTATGTGGGCATGATGACTTATGTACTGTAGTACGATAATATTAAAAAAAAAATTGATGACAAACTAAAAAAGGATTTTCATATTTCAATTAAATTAAGAGAAAGCAATTGTTACGTAACAACAAAAGGCGACATTTTAAAGTGAATATAAAACTTGAAGCAAACATATTGATGTATTTTACATTTAAAAGCCGGCTAAGTTAGTCGCGGTGTCTACGAATATAGGCGCGATAAGAATCTCCAATGCGTTAAGAACACGTTGATCTCCCAGAAAATATTGCGAAGCTGAAACTCAAGAATTTAACAAGAAATAACGCTCAACAAGAAACTCAAACCTGAATATCCTGCAAAGATTGCAGAACACAGTCCTTCGAATAATAATTACTATATAATTATATGCGGCAAATCATATAATACAGAAAAGTCTTCTGGCTCCATTAATTAAATAACGTCACACTCCAATTTCTCTCAAGTGATTTGTTTAACACCGATGATGAAGTGCAGAGCTTAAACGATAAAAACCAAGTTAACTAATAACTATGTCTAATATTCATTTTTAGTTCTATGTTTCATACAGTACATATACAGTATATATCGTATGTTTATTAAATGTTTCGCTCATTGAGAGTTGATTGATTTAGAGTTAAGTTTTTCACCCATTGAAAATCCTAATCCTAAAATTTCTATATGTAAAATACTTTCTAGTTCCGTCACATCATTTACTTATAAAAAGAATACAATGTATAATGTTCATAGATTAATGTTTTTTATAAAGAGTTTTTCAACCATATTTTGTTTTTTATTAAGGTTTTAAATGAAAAATTATCTTTCAATAATATTAATTTTTATTTTTGCTTGAAAAAATATTTAAATTGCTCACGTGATCTAAATATTGTTATAGCAAAATGTTGAAAAAATTAACCAGTATTGCAAGGTTTTTACTTAGATGTAAATAAAACATTTGTAAAAGAGAATATTTAATTTTTTACCTTCGCTTAGTAATGTATCAAATTACATTCCATACCCACGTAACAAATATCATTGTTTATTTAGAATATTTATACTTGTTCTACATCTTTATTAGCCGATTCGCATTTTTTAATAAATATCTAATCCAGAACATATTTTATCATTATCGTTATTTTGCTTTAAATCGATCTAATCTCATAATCACATTTAAACTTATGTATAATTTCATAGTATTAGTACTAAGAGAAAGTAACGAAAAACTACATCACGAATGCAATGGAACTATTTACAAAACAAAGAGGATTGTAACCTTGTTTAAGGGTAACTTTTATTATTATTTATATTTAAAGTAATAAAACAAATAGATCAATCGAATAAGCCCCAACCTATCCACTGATGGACAAAGGTCTCTTCAAGCTTCCTCCATCTGTCTCTATCTAGGGTAGTCCGAACGCATCCTTTTCCCGCTAATTTCTCTATGTCATCTAGCCATCTTTTCTGCGGTCCCCCTCTGCTTCGCTTGGAAGAAAAATAAAGTGTGTGATCTTCATGTTATAGTTTTCGTATTTCGAGACTAACACCAATCATGACCCTCTCCATGGCTCTCTGTGTGTTTCTGAGTTTTATCATACTCTTCTTCGTCAATGTCATCATCTCTAAACCATATGTTGTAACCGGTAATATGTATGTATCAAGTTTTTCGTTTTAGATTTGCAGGTATGTTTGAGTTCTTCATTAGATGGCTAATTTTGCAAAGGAAGTCAGCCCATGCCAAGCTTATTCAACTTGATATCTCAGCTCTTCCCAATCTTGATTTTATGTTTCAAGTGTACATATTGTTTCAGTACCTCAACTTTGTTATCTATGACAATGTGGTCTTCAACTGGAGCTGGAGTGTCAAAAACAAATGATCAAGCTGCAGGAACAAATCTTAGGTTATGTGACTCAATAAAAAGGACTTTTAATAAAGGAAGTTTTGCTTTCAAGTATTCAATGAATTCAAAAATAATTCTAACTTAATGAACCTTGCCCTAGTAAAAAAACAGTGTTGAAATCGATGTTAATTATTGTTAAACCATTCAAAATTTGAAAAACTATATTCTAAAATAAATTACATGTACCATTCAACCACAAAATAATTTAAATTTGTATTAAATGTATCACCTTATTAATATATTTATTAAAAAGGAATAAAACAATTTTTTACCTTGTTATCTATCACTTTTATAATATATAATATAATAAAAGTGATAGATAACAAAGTAAAAAAGTATTTTATTCCTTTTTAAAAAATTCACTATCACAAAGTAACGGACAAATCAATAAATAATATATTTATTTTACGAAAATATGTGATGTATTAAAATTTCATGTTTTACTTGTAATACTTCTAATTTTAAACGAAGTCACTTTCGAATTCAATAGATTTAGATCAACGAAATTCAGTATTGGTTGAAAATTCGGGGAGACAGACCTGAATCTTAAAGAAAAGGGAAGATCGGGTCATCCACTGTCTCTTCATGCCGACGTTTTGACAGCAGATGTGGCTGCAGATCCTAAAACAAGCACTAGTAAACTTTCAAGGTAATTAGAAGTAGTCCACACTACTGTTAACCGGTATGGGAGAACCGCTAAAGAGCTGTGTAAAAATACATTTGAATACAGTAAATAACTAAGTACCTTAAAAAGGTAAATACTTTTGTAACACCATAATAAATATTCATCCACCAAGTAAACGCTAAAAATAAAGTACTTTTTTGGCCAGATGTAGACTTTTAGCCTAAATAGTATTTTCAATTGGTCCAGTAATTGATCCAGCATAATACTCCCTTGTAATGGTCCTGCCTTTTGCCAAGCAGCTTAAAGGCAATACAACGCGAAAATCCCAAAAAACCATAACCATGATATTTTCTGCAGATGGAACCATTTTCGCTTGCTTCGGCGTACGTTCACCTTCTTTTGTCCACAATTTGGACACCTGATAATCTGTAGCAAATAATAGCGAATACACGTTTTAGCTGCTGTTACAAAATGCTAATGAAAATCAGCAGAATCGCCTGTAAATAGCTTTAAATACTCTTGAGAATTATTCATTTAAATACATCGTTGGTCGACTGTTAACAAACTTGACACCACGACATAAAACATGTACCTGAAAAACGTAGTACCACGTTGATGTACATATATGATCCTGGTAATTATGTACATAGTTAAAATGGGATTTAACTTTTAAGCAGTATTATTTAAAAAAGGTGAATAAAACTCGAAAAACTTTTGAAATAAGATATTTCCTAATAATGATCGAATAAATAGAGACTGCAAGATATTGATTTTCTAGTCATTTAGCGGTATGTTCAACCTTTCTGACATACTAACCCGCAATAAATGTGTTTCCACTTGCTATATGATGTGTAAATGAGATTAAAACAGAACTATTTCTATTTCTGTATAATTTTTTATTATTGGGTTGGCGCAAAAGTTCGTCCCATTTTCTTTGAGAATTGAAGAAAAGTTTTATTTACAAAAAGCTATATTAAATCAAAATTGTATTCCATCTCTTCGGTAGTTTCTTAATCCCGCGCTCATAGTTTTGAGGTTTCTAGCTACTGAACTGATCCAGATGATTCCAAAGGGGTGACGTTTTACCATCTAAGCTGTTTTGAAGAAATCTCAATAAATAGTAGTTGGAGGGCGCAAGGTCAGGATAGTGCAGTGGATAAACAACATTTAGGTCGTTTAGTGACTTGAAAAAAAATTAATCTCACTCAAAAATGGAATTAACTCGTGAAAAGTTTGTTCGGTTGCGCGGTTGATGTATTCAGAATGCAAGTTTTGGAGATACCTCAATCGGAATGGAAAAAGTGCAATAAAAACTGATTCAAACCAATGCAAAAGTGTATCGATCATCGCAGAGAATATTTTGAAAAACAATAAAACCATTTTCAATGCTAAATATTTGTTTTTATTTATTATTCTGGATATATAAATAGCAACCCTCGTAGTAATGATAAGAATAAGCAAATTTACCTACACTATCTCGTGTACTCTAAGATTAAACAGCAGTTTCAGTGAAATACTGTGAGTGTATCTATACTATATATCTATATATATATATATATATATATATATATATATATATATATATATATATATATATATATGGAGTTTTTTGACTTCTTTGGACTGCGTTCAACGAAACAACAGTAGTCAAGAGTTATACACCCCCGACCGTTGGGTTCCACAATCTCATGTGGAACGCACAACAACATGCGTCTCCGCCATAATGAGCAATGGTTAGTTGCTTGACCGGAAGGAAGCCCCACCCATCCCTTACATTGGGGGGCACATGTTTCGTTTGTTAGGGTTAGACTCATCGATAGTATCGACATAGGTTTTCTCGCCAAGAATAGGGAGTCCCCTTCTACTATAATACAAGCCATATTTTCGCCGATGGCTTATAAATGGAGTTTTTTTACTTCTTTGGACGCAGTCCAAACGAGATCAGTCCAAAGAAGTCAAAAAGAGGTTAAATATAAAGCTTATTCTTGTTTGGGGTGTTATCAGCTGACAATTAAAGTGCATTAAATATTTAATAAATCTTTCTTCTACTTCAGCTAATATATTATACTTTAATCTGCTCTGCTTTAAAGCATTCTATTGGCTCTAAATTATGAAGTTAACTTTAGCGAAGGTTTATCACTTTGAACGCTATAGAAAAAATCAGTATGATGAAAGGGTTCTGTTTAAAAATAATTTATGGACTGATTTTATATTTTGATAAAACGGATATGCAACTTTTCAAAATAGAATTAGAAATAACAAAAATGTTAATGTTAGTGGTTTAGTGTCATAAATTATTCAAACAAAAATAAACAACTAAAGAAAGAAAAACAGAAATAAGACTATCAATATTTTCTTATCTTTATTGCCATGCCCATCTATAGACATCAATAAATCGGTATTAATTGCACACATTGGATTACTTTCTTAACACCTTTCATTATCACTTAATTTCTGATTAATATCTGTCGGTAGGTTACAAGGGAAAGTAAATAGAGTAAACCGCAATCATTATTATCTCCATTTCATAAACTCGTCACATCCGTTGAGAGCAAACAAAAAAAAAATCCCAGTTCTGTTAGTTGGTTATAAGTCGGATTTCCTTTTAAACATCATAAACGGAAATTGAATTATTCAGAAAAAATAATGTGGAGAAAGATAATTTTCATGTTAAATATCGAGCAATAAGCGGATGTTAGTAACAATTTGTATTAATTTAAAATAATGCCAAGAAAACAAAAGCCTACAGGTGCTGAACAAGTTATAATTGCATTCAAGATTTCAATTTTATTTTTGTCTGTAATTGATATTTACGACATACACATATCTATTTTTTATATTTTATGCCTTACAACCTGTTTATATGTTTTATATCATATTAGGGGCTAGTTCATGAATTATTGTGGTGTTCCTATTATAGTCGCTAATAATGGTGGTTTATAGCTAAAAAGGATTAAAAACTTGGAAACGTAAGAGCGGCAACACTGTTTGAAATGTAAATGTCGCTCTTAGACTGATGTATTCAGTACATTGTGCTAAATTCACCATGGAAAGATACACAATTCAGCAGAACGTAGAAAATTGAAGTTGGAAGGATCTTTTCCGACGAAGCGCACTTCTGATTTTGAATCTGTTCACACTGAGTTTGTGAACTACCATTTGCGGTAGAATTTCGGCGGATAAAAATCCTCAAGTGATTTAGTTACTTCTTCATCGTTAGAAAATCATCACTGTTTGGTGCGGTTTTTGAACTCCGAACTTCCGAGACATAAATTTTGAAAATAGCGGAAAATCAGATCGGGAATTTTGAAGGAATAATTCACTTGAGTTGGTTCCTGGTAGTAAGACGATAATTTCAGAACTCTACTCAGCCCAACTTGAGAGAGTACACGCTGTGTACCAACGCAACTCAATACCTAATCATATGAAAAATTAACGAACTGGACTTTGAACTTCTACTTCATCAAGCATACTTCCCTGACCTCGTTCCGTTGGATTACCACTTGTTCCTGTACATATATTATAATTATTCACGTATGGGCCCTAGTAGACCACGCGAAGTATAGTTAGAGGCGTTTGTTGTTGTTAGCCTTCCTTTGCGCCCATACTGATTTCATTCTTTCGCTATGAGCTTTTTTCCTTTCGTCAGACCAAGTTGTTCCAGTCTTCCTACATTTTTCTCTCTGACCAACCTTCCAAACGTTAACCTTTATCTGAAACAGCCTCTATCCTGAATTTCACTTTGTGTAATATTTGCTGATCGTAGGTCCTCTTTAATTGCAGCAATCCATTTAATTATTTCTACTTTAGCTCTACTCCTATTTTAATAAAATTAGCCTATTTGTCTAGTTAGCCTACTTGGATTCATCAGTTTTATGTGTCCGTATAACTTAAGTCTTCTTTTTCTCATATCGATATGTATATCTGTGTATTGTTTGATTTCTTGGATTTCTCGAAGTCGGTATGTTGTTGCTATTTATTTGTTTGGGGCCTAAGATTTCTCTTATGATTCTTATTTCCTTCTTTTCAATGTCCTCGATATCTCTCTTTCTATTCAAAATGGGCGTTTCTGCTCGATATAGACATTCTGGTTTAATACCTGTGTTGTAATGTCTCAGTTTGGTGGCAGATTTTGTTGTAAATATTTTGTGTAAGTCTCAATGCCGTTTCCATATTTTTACATCTACCCTTATTGGCTGCTTTTTCCAACCCATTTTCCATGATTATTTCACCCAAATATTTTAATTCAGAGACTCGTCTGATGTTACCATATTTTGTTTTTAGAAATGGTGTTCTTAGTTTGTTGCAGGTCACGTATTGTGTCTTTTTAAAGCAAATTTGGAGTACTACCTTTTCTGCTGTTTCTTTTATTTCAATCTGTTTTGTGCCGTTAATATATCTTGGACCAAAATTGCTAGATCAGCAAACGTCACACAATCAATGTTGATGTTGGTTCTCCCCAGTTTAATGAGCTGGTCAATATTCAGGGCCGACATTTTGTCACGCCACTCCTGTATTACTTTTTCTAGAACACAGTTAAATTTTTAAGTTAAGTTTTTCTAGAACACAGAGTGGCGAGAGTCCATCCCCTTGACTCACTCCAGCTTTAATTTCGAAGGGCTCTGAGATGTCACCTATAAATTTAACTTATGTTAGTTAATGTTGCTTTAATAATTGCTAGCGTTTTCAGATCTAGTCCTTGTTCTTTCAAGATTTGAAATAAAGATTCGCGGTCGATAGAATCATATGCTTTTTTGAAATCCGCAAATGTACAGACGAGATTTTTGTTGTACAGTTTTTGATGCCTTAGGATCAACTTTAGATTCAGAAATTATTCAGGGCAGGATCTGCCCGGTCAAAAACCTGCCTGATATTCACCAATTTTAGGTTCTAACTGTCCCTGTGCTCTGTCTATAGGATAGATAGGATCTTGTGCCAAACTAGGAGAAGAGATATCCCTTTGTAGTTGTTTACATCCGTTCTATCTCCTTTCTTGTGTAGTGGATGGATTAGAGCATCTTTCCAATCTTCCGGAATCCGTTCGGTTCGCCAAACTTCTTGTAGAATTTTGGTTATTTCCTTGATTGTACCTAGATCAGCAGATTTCAAAAGTTCAACAGTGATTCCATCTTCACCAGAAGCTTTGTTATTTTTAGGTCACTTGATTTGATTAATTATTTCATCTTCATTCGGTGGAAATGAATCTGGGTTTGTTTGTTTAGGGTTTAGTGTTGGTAATTTGTTTAAGGGCTTAGGAAAGTTTACTAGTTGTTCAAAATATTTCGCAAGTTATTTGCAATTGTCTTGGTTATTTAGAGCTTGTCCGTTTTCCTTTTGGATGCAAAGACTTTGGGGTTGATAGCCTGTTAATTTAATTTTAAATGTTTTGTAAAAGTTTCGGGTATTACTTTTTTGGAAATCTTTTTCTATTTCATTGAGTTGATTGTTTTCATATTTTCTTTTAGTTTCTCTAATTAGCTTCGATGTTTCTTTGTTACTTCCAAAAAGATGTTATAATTTATTGCTGCTTCTTGACCGTTCCAATCTTTGAATGCTTTACTTCGGCTTAATACGGCTTGTTCGCAAACTTTATTCCACCACGGATGTTTTCTATGTTGTTGTAAAGGGACCAATTTTAAGTCTGTTTTAATAATTTTTTGTTTCAATTCTTGCCAGTTCTGTGCTGGTTGTTTATCAAGCTCCCTAACAGAAGAGCTTGATAAACAGCTTGGCTTTATTTTCGTAGGGTCGAACTTTGGTATTAGCAGTCTCTTTTGAATAAGTTTTCCAGGTCTTAAGCTAAGTTTGATTCTAGTCAAGTGGTGATCCGTGTCTATGTTAGCTCCTTTCCTGACTTGAACATTCAAAATCTCTTTATAATTGGGGTACGAAATGGCAACATGGTACACACACACACACACACCCACACGCACACGCACACGCACACGCACACGCACACGCACCCCCGCACGCACGCACGCACGCACGCACGCACGCACGCACGCACGCACGCACTTCACGGTCCTGGGCTTTCCTCTGCCAGTCGGGTCCAATATACTTAACGATGTCATCAATCCATCGTGCTTTCGGTCTTCTTCGCGGACGTTTGCGATCAAGCGGTATCCACTCCAGGATTGCCTTGGTCCATCTGTCGTCCCATCGCCTCGCTATATGGCCTGCCCATCTCCATTTCAACTGTTTTACTCTTCCAATGATGTCACAGACTTTTGTTTGTTCCCTGATCCATGCGCAGGACTTTCTGTCTCGTCTTGTAATGCCAAGTATACATCTTTCCATTCCCCTCTGTGCCACCCGAAGTTTTTAAATTGATTGCGATGTGAGTGTCCAGGTTTCACTTCCGTATGTCATAACGGGTAGAACGCACAGATCGAATACTTTTCTTTTCAGGCAAAGTGGGAGTCTGCTCTTAAACACTATGTTGAGCCTACCAAATGCCTGCCAGCCACATTTAACACGCCGTTCCACCTCCCGGGCGGTATTCCCCTCCATGGAAATCCTCTGCCCAAGATATATTGCTGATTCCACAATCTCTAAATCCCTTCCTAGAACTGAAATTCTTCTGTCCTGAGCGAAGTTATTGAACATAACCTGATATATATATATATATATATATATATATATATATATATATATATATATATATATATATATATATATATATATATTTGTGGGGAAGATATTTTTACTTGTGGGGATTACTAAAAGACCTTGTTTTTCAAACTCGTCCTACCACACGAGAAAACATGTTTGAAAAAATTCAATAACCAGCATTTCAAGAGCGGAAATTGAAGCTGCCGTTTTTAGTACTCGTCGAAAAATAAATCTTTGCATTTCTAAGGATGGGAGGCATTTTGAACATTTAGAAAGGCGTTAAAGTTCAGATTCTGTTAATTATTAGACTGTTGTGCTGTTAATTTTATTTGACTGTTGTTATTATTATTATCTTCGTTGTTGGCCCGTTGGCCTTTAAACACGCTCCAAATTAATATGGCACGAAGAATTTGGACCAGTCCTAAGCCTGGGTAGAGTGTGAAGGAATGCAAACATTAGGTTAATATTTTTTTAACTTAATGCAGGTAGTAGTCAAATAATAACTGATTTTTTCAGAAAAATCGAAATATCTCTTGGCATGTCAGAGATATCTATTTCGGGTTTTCACTGGATGATTCCTCTTTAAATTACCTTTCTTGCCATGTAGTAAAAGCTGTACCATTCCATTTAAAAAAACTGAACAAAACTTCAAAAAACTATTGTTGAATGTAACGCCACCTCGCGGTTTCATTTATAAACTAAATAATTTATCTCCCAGATTATCTGATTGTCCCAGTAATTGCCTTTTAAATGAATCCAAATTGAAGAAAATCGGTTAAGGCAAACGGACATTAGACGACTTTTTATCGCAATGGGTAAAACTCCCTCCCATCCCTCTATTCGTGAAATTACGACAAAATGTCCCAAAACAAAGTTGTAGGAGACAGTTTGCTAATTATAACTGAGAATTTTTCTTACTCGCTTAACACTTGAAAATACAAAAAAAATAATTTTTTTTTAAATTAAATTTTTTTTCCCCAAAGCTGTGGGATAAATAGTTTTCAAGATACGGATATATATATGTATATATATATATATATATATATATATATATATATATATATATATATATATATATATATATATATATATATATGTGTGTGTGTGTGTGTGTGTGTGTGTGTTTTTAATCAGAGCATGCTGCCAGTTTTGACATATGGAAGTGAAACATGGACACTCATATCACAATCAGTTCAAAAGCTTCGCACAGAGGGGAATGGAAAGGTGTATGCTTGGCATTACAAAGCGGTACAGAAAGACCTGCAGATGGATCAGAGAACAAACGAAGGTATGTGACATCATTGGAAGGGCGAAAGAATTGAAATGGAAGTAGGCAGGTCATATAGCAAGACGATGCGACGACAGATGGACCAAAGCAATTCTGGAATGCATACCGCTTGATCATAAACGCCCACGAAGAATGGCGAAAACACGATGAACGGATGACATCATTAAGTTTATTGGACCCGAATGGCAGAGGAAAGCTCAGGACCGTGCGAATTCAAAGCGGGCTGGAGAGGCCTTCATCCTCCACTGGATCGACAATGGCTGAATGATTATTAATTTGTAGTCTATATAAATAAAAATATATATATATATATATATATATATATATATATATATATAAATAAATAAATGAATTACAAAATTACAAGGAGATGCTAGATATGAAATCATAATTTAGAGGACCAGCAAAACAGAAGATCACTAGATAAAAAGGGAAAAAATAAAAAAAATAATGCATGAAAGGTCAAATAATTTACTATTCCAGATATATATATATATATATATATATATATATATATATATATATATATATATATATATATATATCTGGAATAGTAAATTATTTTAAAAAATTGTGCACAAAATTTTTCTTTTTTCTTCAAAAAATTCGTTGAACTCTCCTTCTTACGAGTTGATGAATTAGGATATACTATATAACTACCAACTATATACTAAATAATATACACTACTAAAAATATGTTGTGATTTAATAATTAGTAGAGTTGCTTTATAATCAATCACCTTGTTAACTCATATACATTTTTTCGTTTATCTTTGAAAGTTTAAGATATCTGAGACGATAAAATTATTCAAATTAATTTACCAAAAAAATATGACGACTATTCACAAACCCTAGAAGAAGTCCTATATTAAATATACATATTAAAAATAACCATAATGTTGATGAATTGTCAGATGAAAGTGAAATAACAGAAAGCTTACTAAAAGCTCGTAATAAACGTAAATATCACTTATTAGATTAAATTTGTATAATTTATAAGTTCTTTTTGTAACATCGACAATAATTTAGCTTATACTAGTTACAATTAATTAATATTTACTATCGTGAACAGTTTTCACTTTTTCAATAAAAAAAAAAACGAAGATTAAGTCATTAGACGACTTTTTGTGCCATGACTTTTTACGATTTTGAATATGGCCTAACTCAATAACATATATCGAACATATGCAATCGGTTTTTAGAGATTAAACACCGTAGTAAAGCATCTCAATTGCCAGTTTTTACTAAAATCAGTAGTTTGCATGTAACATATGCTCCAATTCCGGCCACCAAAATGTGTTTATTATTTCGTTATATCGTGATCCTTAGATGGAAACCGCATGGCCAACCTAATGTTCGAAGAAATATAGTCAATTTACTCCTGCGGGTTGTAAACCATACCAAATAGTTATTATTGACGCTGTAATAATATTGAGTCGATGGAAAAGTTCGTTTCATTTTTATGAGAAAAAATTTATTTTGATAAATTACATTTAATCTATCTAGTATATGCCGTTCTGTTCGACGACCTTTCTCAGGATCAGAAACATTCTGTACCCTCACAGAAGATTCGAGGTTTCTCGATAAAGACCTGATCTAGGTGATTTTCCTTTCAAGTCTTCCCAGGAAAAAAAATGTTACTATCTAAGTTGTTGTCAAATATTGGATTGTTCGGTCTGATGTGTAAGAGTTCACGTTATCATGGTGAAGAATGATCCTCAGTCGCTAGTTTTTTTTTTATTTATTCAAAGACCTCTGGCAAACAAATAGTTGTGTACCATTCACAATTGACCATTCTACGATTCTCTAGTGGCACTGTAACCACAAGCCCATTTATAAAAAAAAAAACAGGCGACCATTTGTTTCAAAGTGCTTCTTGCGCGAACAACTTTTGTTTTTTTTTTGCTCATTTTGAAAGACCCATACAGTCGAGTATTGTTTACTTTCCGGTTCATACGCATCAATCCAAGATTCGTCACCTGTGAGATTATATTCACGGCTTTTGACGTACCACGATTGTATTTTTTAAGCATATCTGTGCACCAGTCGAGATAAGCCTTTTTTTGAGCAATTGTCACATTATGCGGAATCCAATGCATACAAATCTTTTTCACGCCTAAATGTCCACAAAACAGCTTGTATATGCTTATCATACTATTATCCAGGGATGCCTTAATCTCACGGTATGTCATATGACGATCATGCTTTATCAGTTCGTGCACGGTATCGATGTTTTCTGGCACAACACCCGATTTTGGACGACCTTCTTTAAATTCATCCAAGAGTGAACGATGGCCATGATTGAATTCACTAAACCAGTGATGTACAGTGGTTTTAAATGATGCTTTAATGCCTCAATTGCCTCAATTCCCCAATTCAATGCTTCAATGCCAAAAGTCGAAGTTGATCGATGCACTGTTGTTGAGATAATCCACGTCGAAAGTCGTAGATAATCATCGCACTAAAATTCACACAAGTTAATTCCATTTTTTGACTAAGATGACATTTTCAAATCTCTAAACAACACAAATAGCGTTCGTATGACAAAACGTTCTAAGTACGTATACGTCAACAAGGTCAAACTTTACGATGTATATGTCAGATGGCGCGAAGAAACACCAGTGTTGCCAATTCCGGAAACATAAATAGTATTTTACATAGCAGTGCTTTTCCATGTTTAGTTTCAAAGTTGTGTATTAAAAACTACATAAACATAAAATTTGGAGGACAAAAGCGATACGAAACTCTAACTTCATGAGAAAACACAGTTGGTGCTTCACGTATACAATTTTCAGTTAACGGCTAAAAAAATAAAATACATATATAACATTGTCTTATTAATATTAGATTACTGTCCGTACTATTCAAAAAAAAAACGCGGTTTCCAGTTCTAAATGAGAAAGAAAATATATCACGGCTGAGAACAGGTTTGGGATACCAATTTATGTATATGTTAACACGAGAATACGCTGATGCTATCCATGGATGTATATTAACAAAACATTATGTAAACACGACAAGGAAAATTTAGGTATCTTGTTTTTAGAAAGTCTCTTGATGTACTGAATGAACTAAATTGAAAATAATTACATTGTCTAAAATAATGTTACTTTGAACATTAAAACATTAAACACATGCCTTCCTATATACCATATAAATGATATATTTTTGAATAATATTATGTAAAATAAATTACCACAAAATCGTCTTAATTATACTAAACAAGTATTCCTATAATAGCTAAAAATATAATATCATTCAACGAATATACTTTTTTCAGCGAAAAAAAAATGTGATTTAGATGCGGTTTTTAAAAATTTGATAAATAAAATTTAAGTAAGAAATAAACTATTAAAAATAGCAAAAAAAGGAACATTTTCGACATATTTGCATTTTTATTTCCGAAAAAATTCATTTGCATTTTTATTTCCGAAATTTTAATCTTAGTGATACACCACGTTCAGAATGATCGGCCAAGGATGATGACAACAGAACAACCCAAGAGATCCAAGACATTTTTGGAATCAGCAAATCGACAGTGTAAAGAAGATTACGTCAACTTACAATGGTTAACACGGTCGATGTAAGTGTACCACATCAATGTCACATCAACAGAAAAACATGATAGACCGATTTCTGTTTGCGATTTTCTATTGAAGTGAAATATCTTTCACTTCAATAGAAAATGGAAATCGAAATAGAAATCGATAGAAATAGAATAGAAATCGAAAATAGAATGGTATGAGAAAGAAAATGCCCCTTCAATCAGCACAAAAGCCACTTTACTTCTGAAAAAGATTATGCTATGTCTTTAGTGGGACTGGAAGGAAATCGCTTATTATGAGCTGTTATTTGAAATTAGACCATTAATTTGAAGAAAAAACTGTTCACAACTAAGAAAATTAAAGCGAGTAATCGACCAAAAGCGGCCTGAATTAGTAAAAGTAAAGGTCTTGCGTTCCGTCAAGACAATACTAGACCACATGTGTCTTTGACCACCCAACACAAACCTCTTCTACGTGACTGAGAAGTTGGTCCATACACCTACTGCCGACCTTGCGCCATCCGAGTATCCTTTATTTAGATCACTTCAACTTAAATGATCTAAATAAATGGAATTCGGAGGGCGCAAGGTCGGGGTATATATATATATATATATATATATATATATATATATATATATATATATATATATATATATATATATATATATATATATATTATTTTTCATTACTGTTGTACTGATCTAAAAGCCATTGACAAAATTCAGCTCCTCTAGGATAATCTTCGGGTTATAACGCTTGTACCCGTTGATAATGGAGGGATAAAAGTATTCTTATCATATAGTCTTCCACACTTTCCAATGACCAACTTCAACTTGACCTGCTATAGACATAGTGCTCGTTGTTGGCTCGTTTTCGATAATTTCTAAAACGTCTTCTTCAATCTGTACCATTTCGTGTGGAGGAGGTCTTCCAGCGTGACCTCCACGTTGTACGTTTAAGTACCCTGTGTCCGCGAAGTTTTGTATCTAAATTTCAACTTCAAACATTCAAACATTCTTTCATTCATTTGTTGAAAAATCAAACATTCGCGAAGCCGGATGATTTCTTAAAGGAAACCTTTCCGCTTATATATATATATATATATATATATATATATATATATATATATATATATATATATATATATATATATATATATATACTATTTCACAAAAGGTAAAAAACAAGGAAGTTTTAAAATCGCCTATAAAGCGTAGTTTTAATAAAATCGTCACCAATACTGCGGCTTTGGATACAAGTTCTATCTTTGGATACAAGATACAGTATGTATATGTGTATGTATATTTATATCATGTATTTACACTAAGTATTTGTAACCTAAAAATTGCAAAAAAGACTGTTCTTAATCCCATATGTAGTTTATAAGTAGGTACTCACACTTTGAATTCCTTAGATGGGCAATTAAAAGAGAAATAACTGTTTGATGGATGCCGTATGTTATTGTGGAACGTATTGAAAGAAGTAGGTTTTAAATGAAAAAAAGAGGATCCAAGACGAGGGCTTATGGAACTTCCCAATGTTGCACTCAAACGTATAGATTTTTTGATAGGTTATATGAAGGAAAGAAACAAAGCTTTTATCAAGAAAAAAATAATCCGGCATACAGAAAATGAAATAATGAAATGGCATGACACAGAGCATATACTTGATCGAAAAGAAATTCTTCCGTTAATTATAAATACTGATATATTCTAATTAATGAAAATGCAGATCTTTATTTTTTTTGTTTTTTACTTGCCTATTATAAATCAATAAATGTCATTGATAACTATATAATCTTTTTATTTTAATAACCATTCAAATATTAAAAAATGTCCATGGTTTTTGAACGAAACATTTTACATGTGCTGAATCTATCTAGAGGTACTAAATCGACGACACTTTCAACATTTATAATATTGTTAGTTACTTAGTAATTTGTATTTAATTTAGAGTTGATTTTTGTAATTGTTATTAAAGTTTAAATTGTAAAAATGATTCGCTAAAGTAAGGTTATGATGTTTAATCACAATCTGGCAATAGTGCAATCAAAATGTTGATCACTGCTTAATGACGTGTAACTGCTTTTATTTTGTACGAGCTATATTGTGAATACCTTTACTAATTTAAGTATATTATATGAGACAAAATACGAGCCTCATTATAAAACCAGTTAAATTATTAAGATGAAACATATTAAATTCGGAATTAATATTTATTCAATTACCCAATGGAAACATACAATTTCTTATCACTAAATCTGTTTGCAAACAATTATAAAAATGAACAATACTAAATGTGTTGTTTACTTAACTTGGAAATTTTCGAAGCATACCAATGCTTTCACTTTTATTACACCAACAGTTCGATATGAGAGATTAAAGATAATACATCGCAATTGCAATAATCATCAAGTTTTATAGTTCAGTATGTGAGAAGTAATTAATTATAATTATACTTTGAGCGTAAAAAAATTAGTAATAAAACTTGTGATAAAGATTTTACCATTAAACATGAATGTGGTATTAAGATGTTGTATGTGTATTTTTCAGGTCTTGTAAAAATAATTTGAAATATTTTCCTTCTTTCCTTTCCATTTTATCCTCTTTTTTTGTAATTCTTCTTTCTTATCAGTTCTTAAATCAACAGTTCGGGTATATATCTTGACGTAATACAATGTTCTATATAAGTTTAATTATATTCTAGAGATAATCAAAAGTTTACATTTATTGGAACACTTTATAAAATAAAATAAAATAAGAAGTACCTTATGTTCTATAAAACATAAGGTTCTTCATATGCCAGACATTCTAAAAGGTCCCCCTTTTCCTTCAAACTACATCATATTTAGAGCAAACAAGTAACATGATGGGTAGTTCTGCTGGAATTTTAAGTTTTCAGTACCTGCCTCGCTGAAAATCTTCAAAATTGTTGCTTCATATTTGAAGAAGAAGAGGAAGAAGAAGAAGAAGAAGAGTCCATCAAGTATCGGCTACTTCAGTTAAACGTGCAACCCCAAATCATTATGCTTATAAGTGCGTGTTCGGAATTCCTTACCAAAAATTATAAAGTTTCCTTTGTTATCTGTCACTTATTTTATTTGTAACTTTCTGTGGCTATAGTTTCATAATTAATGTTATATTATCAAACAGAACTTTGGTTATGAAACTGTAGTTACACAAAGTTAAAAATAAAACAAGTGAAAGATAACAAAGTAAAAATTTATATTGTTCTATCTAAAAAATGAAGTATTATAATGTAACGGTCAAATCAATCAATTATATAAAGTTTCCTCTCGAATATTTAAGAAATGTTTATGATAAACTTGATATTAAAAATAACAGTTAATTCGAAATGTGATTTATTAGACCACACAACTTTGTATTATTGCCTTAGAACTTTTTCAAATCGTTCTCACAAAAATTTTTGTTCTACACTCCCGCATTTTGCAGATGTAGTTTTTCTTCGATATTTTAGCAGTTCCCTTACTAAGTTTCAATCCACACATTTACGAGGGTAGTCTGAAAAGTTTCCAGCCTCAACATGAAGATGGCATTACTCGTCAAAAATATTCAGCCAATATAATTGAGCGTGCGTTAAAAAATAACCTTGTAAAATTCCGGCATATTAGAAGCTCAGTTGTATAATAGTCATTTATGTCAGTGTTTCTATAGTAAGATCAATAAAATCCAATATCGAGCCATCATTACATTCTTGGATGCTATTTAGCAGCCAGGGACTAGAATCATCTTGGTTGACGATGAACGTTCGGGACAGCTAAAAACTGCAACCACTACCCATAACATTGAAGAAAGCAAATATAGCATAAATAATACAACATAATATTATATTATTTATTTGTATTGTATGATTATATATGTAAGCCGTCTCGAACGTTCATTGTCAACCAAGCTGGTACGATCACGTTTAAATTCAGCAAATGGTCCGATGAGTTCATCATTCGTTTTTTTAGCCAAATATTTCTTCATGTTTGAAAAGAGGAATAAGTCGAAAGGGGCCAAATCCGGAGAATAGGATAGATGCAGCATCAATTCGTAGCGCAAATGATCAATTTCGCTGTTGCAATGGTTGAAAAGATAATACTGCCAACATATTAAAAAACAGACCCCAGTGAAATAAGAAAGAAAAATAAATATGAATACATTTATCACATGAAAGGACAAAAGAGATATGCTTGGACAAAATTCATGGAGTTGTGACACCGAAATAAAAGTTTAAGAACACATTTTATTAGAAAGCAGTGCTATTACTCAATTGGAATCCATAAAGAGACAATGCGTAGAAAGATGTCTCAATAAATTCCGTAATAAAAAGCCATGATGATTTTGTTCATCTGATATTATTGTTAACGAATTTATATTATTGTATCTGTTAATTTAAAGCTATTAAGAATTCTTATGTATTTTCACCTTTTGAAACTATTGTGAGCATTGGATGTCATCGCAGCGCTAAAAGCCAAATGTCTGTCTAGTCATGAGATGGAGGTCCAGAAGTATGACGTACCACGGGTGACTTCGGGTTGTTTGTTATAAAACAACCAAATTTATGTTGAATCCTAGGGCCAGCATATCTTGAGGCGGCAGCAAATAAATTAAGTAGATTTTCTACAAAACAGCAAATAATTTTGATTTTAATTTCTCAAAAAAGCAAATAAAATTGATTTGCTGTTTGATATAAAATCTCGTAAGTTATAATCGATTGATTTGTGTCAATGGGCCAACAATAAAATTTAAATTCCTAGACATGCTGAATATTACTTGTTAACTTATTTGTTAGACTTTATAATAATATAGATTAAATTAACACAAACTGTGAAATTAATATTTGCATAACCATACTTTCAGTAGTATAAATGATATAATTAATATAATATACAACTAAATCATTGCGGATGTATTTTGCAAAAATCCTTGTATGTTAATTCAACTAATAATACTACATATTGGAACATAAACAGTGCATATTTACTAAATGGAGACAACATAAGTTCCAATCCAGAAATGTGTCAGTACGTTAGTGAAATTCTCAGAAATGAAAATTACATTGATTTTCACGCTTAACTGCTATCCATATTAGGATTAAAAACCTAAAATTTAATTTAGAGAAAAGAGCAGGTTTTCATTATACTATATCAGGTAAATAACTTTCTTTTTGAATAAAATAACATACGTTTAATTGTTTTAGTTGGAATGTAGCGTTTGCAGATTGATTTATCATGTCTTTTAGTACATATACGATCAATTATGGTACGGAGAAGAAAAGTTAGAAAATGCATTGAAATTGGAACAAATAAAGTAAACCATAAAACCATTACTATTGTACATAATCACTTCTAATTGATTAATTATTTCAAGCAAGTCATTAAGTGTTTCGATAATTATCGAACACGGTTCAATTCAATCATAAAACTTTTTCCAATATCATCATTATAATACATATTATGATTGTTTCTTGGATCCTCTTTGGAGGGAAGGTAGCCCAACATCTGATGTGTCCCCAATACTGGTTTTAACTTCCTGGAGTCTATTTTTCTAGCGCGTTTTGAACATTAGTGTAACTGATGTCAAGCAAAGTACACTAGCAAGTTTTGTTTCAGACTTGGGCCACGAAAACTATTGGAAACAACATCAAAAGATCCGTGAAAGGTTTTTAGGAACCATTTTATAGCATATTTTTTTCATCCATAATTTAATTTGATTAGCTCATAAACTTAAGGAAATTCATTTAACAAACACAAAATGACCGAAGAAAAATGAATATAAATCAAATCAATGATGAGGCTGACCTCAAATTCAACAACTCAGGTAAATTTTCAGATTATGTTGTTAAAAGTTGAAATTGACAACGTTTGCCTTGTGACTTTGCTTCAAATTCAAACTCCTTTAAATTTTAAGAACCCTATGGAAAGGCTTAAAGGTATTAAATATTAAAATATCTTTAAAAAATCATCGCAACAAATAAATTAAATGTAAATTCCAGTAGCGGCTCGTGGATTTTTAAAGTAGAAGGACGTAGAAGAAAATAGTGCTACTGAAGATCTTTTTTGTTTTCCCCTTCCTCCTTTTTATTTTTCGTGCTACGGAAATCCTATACAGGAAGTGAACCAGAAAAACATTAAAATTTTGTATTGTTACTACTTACAAAGACATTAGAGGATGGGTTGTTGCGTAGATAAAGGAATGAATAAGTAGGTACTTATCGTTTCCCGAGGAGTAAACCATTCAAACAATTTATTGTAACTGCAAATCAATAGAGAAAATTCGAAAAAGTTCATGAGAAGTTCGAAAAATTCAAAAAAATATCAAAGTTTTATGACAGAAGAGGGTTATTTTACAAGTTTTTGTAAGTGAATAGCACCTTGCCGTTTCTTAGTTTTTAAAGTGAAATTCTACTCGCAAGTGTTTGTCCAAAATAATTTTTTCATTAAAGTCCGGAATTAGTTCGACCATAGCACTTTCAATATTTAATATACTTCAAGCATTTAGTCTATCTTCCGCCACTAAATTTCTTATATATGTTATAATCAAGTTCAAAGTTGAAAAGTCAAACAAGCACTCGCGAGGCGAACGAAATACGCGACGAGAGACCTATCAAACGTTCCGTACCCATCAAATCAGTGTTTAAAACTAATTACCGATACGCTCGGTGGCAGGGAATCTACGTTCAAATCGCATGTTTTAGAAAGCAGTTAAACCACCGAATTCAAATAAGTGCAACATATGTAAGGACAATCCGAAAGAGTTTCTGCGGTGATTAGTGACTGTTAATGAAAGTTGAATTTATCACTGCACACCAAAAACGGGAACAAAAAAGGAACTGGGGAACTGGCAAATCAATAAATTTTACCCAGCGAACGTATCCTGAAGCGTGAAGGCGCTTTCATCCACCGGAAAGTACATGCCACTGTTTTCTGGAATACGCAAGGCATTATCTTTACCGACTATTTGGAAAAGTGAAAGAAAATCACAGGATTTTTGTGATAATTATGCTGCATTAGACAAATGAATGACTGACAACAAATTCACATTAAATAAAGAAATCATCGCTGAACCAGAGGACAATTTTGAAAAATTCAATAATTCATAATAAGAGTTGAAAAATCGTAGGGCGTAGTCTATTGAATAAAAGAGGAAGGAAATGAAAAGAGTGGACCATCTGGCAAACGATGGCATATCCTCTGCACCTCCCATTTCCTTTGCCCCTTCCTTTAGGGATTATTATCTCATAGATGAAAATAACAAATTATAACAGATTAAAAAATACTTCTTTTCCAAATACATTTGTTTTTCTCTCCAGACAATTTCAAACCAAACTAAACGGACTTGTGATTGATCACTGCCTCTTCTCTCATCAATATTTTATGAATGGGCAGTCTCCATATTCTCTCCTGTCCTGTATTGCATCTCCATCCATTCATAGTTCGGATTGTCTCACTCCATTGAGAAATTATTCTCCCCCCATGCGGTGGGAAACCTTAAAATCCTAAAAGAATCTGGATTCCATTTCCAGAAAATATAATCTCCTCGAAGTGACACATGATCCTTCAAACAAATATCCTAATCATTCTCGCAGTCCTTCGTCCCGTCTTTATGAGTATTTACAATCTCCTTATCTAGACTGGATCGATGTTTATGTCAAGTTGTATCCTCGCTGCAAATTCGTATTCCATTTCGATGACATTAAATAACTGTTGTGTTTTTACTTTTTATGTGTATTATATATATATATATATATATATATATATATATATATATATATATATATATATATATATATATATATATATATATATATATATATATATATATATATATATATATATATATATATATATATATTAAAATGACTGGTTCTCGGGTAGAAGCGCGTTTTAGATTTGTAAAATCTCGACGTTTAGGCTTCCACCTTGAAACCATTTTCAAGAGAATCTAGTAGATTTACTCCGAGGCCTCAATCTATCTACTCCCCAGAGTTCACAACTAGAAAAGAACGTCTGCATTAATAGGTGAGGTTGTGGGTGGGGCGCTCGATTAAGGGATGGGGGTAACACTGGAGGTGGACGTTTGACCGGAAGGGTTTCGGATGGGCAATTTCGAAATAAGCGGTTTCCATGTATGTGGAACTCTAAGACCGACATCCCTCTTGTTTAAGCAGTCTGGACATTTTTCGATCTCAATTGCTTCACGAATTATGCGGGGTTTGTAGAAATATGTAGGTGCGATTACTTTGGCTTTGTCGAAATCTATTTTGTGACTAAAGTCGAGGAGAGATCCGATTTTCGGACGGCAAGAGAATGCTCGTATAGCCGGAACATGGAAGCCGGAAGAAGAAATCTCATAGACACCATGTGACTCTTGTGGAATATTATCCTTCACTAGTCTAAATAAACTGGATACATTTCTGTCTGCTGTAAATATCGTTTCGATATTACGGGATCTGAAGACATGGCAAATTTTATCAGTAACTCCTTTAATGTATGGCAGAAGAACTTTGGGGTTTTGGAACAATTCTCTAGTGGATTGGTTGGTATGACCAGTTGCCTGAACTTTATTAATATGCCTTTTTATTTGACGCATCTCATAACCGTTTTGAATTAATGCCGTTTCTAGGGAATTAAGTTCTGTTTGCCTATGTTCCCTATCCGATAATCTTAGTGATCTCGTGACTAAAGTTTTGACTACCGAATTTAACCATTTATTATGATTATGGTTTATGTTTGAAAATAAACCTAAAGAAGAGTCAAGGTATGTTCAACACATTTTCTGTCGACAGAAGAATTTTAAGAAGCGATTTAGAGGTTGTGGTCAAAAAATTTCAGTGGAAGGTGATACCGCTCGTATTAAGTGTGGATGGAGGACATTTGGCAAGCCCAATATAGTGTTTAATAACAAACTCCCACTTTGTCTGAAGAGAAAGGTCTTTAATAAGTGCGTGCTGCCTGATTTGACCTACGGAAGTGAAATATGGGCACTCACACCACAATCAGTTCAAAAACTTCGGGTAGCACAGAGGGGAATAGAAATGTATATGTTTGGTATTACAAAATGGGACAGAAAGACCTGCATATGAATCAGAGAACAAAGGTATGTGACATCATTGGAAGGGTGAAAGAATTGAAATGGAAGTGGGCATGCCATATAGCGAGGCGATACGACGATAGATGGACCAAAGCAATCCTGGAATTTATACCGCTTGATCATAAACGCCCACGAAGAAGACCGAAAACACGATGGGCGGATGACATCATCAAATATATACGACCCGAATGGCAGAGGAAAGTTCAGGATCGCGCGAGTTGGAAGCATGCTGGGGAAGCATATATATGGTGTATAAACGGTATAGTAAAATATTATCACTTTGCTGAAATTAAAAGCATATTTTAAACTCAAATATATATAAGTTTTTTATATTTCCCCATGCTTGTTTTGCTAATCATGTTAGTATCATGATTCAATCTCAAACTAAATCTATTATTAAAGTTTAGTGTTTTATACCATAGGTTACAATAGAAAAATTAAGAGCATTTATTTGACCCTTCGAGGAGACAGAAAATAATCTAAGACTGATCTGTTTAGATTTCCACTTTATTATTACTATTTGACGCGTTTCGCTAACACTGTAACTTCTTCAGATGTTTCAGAGCTTCCGTTATCAGATGCAGATTTTAATAGCTAACTAAACACCATCAAACAAATATCTAACTCTAAGCTCTAAATAACGGGTATTCAGAGAAAACAATAGATAATACTCTAAAAAGAAAACTCTACAAAAAGGGTGCCTCTGAAATACATCCACAAAAGAATAAAAAAGACCATTCATTCAAATTAAAAACATACTTTGGTAAACCATTGTAAAAGATTGAAAAATTCTTATACTAAAACAATGCAAAAGTAGCCTTTAAAACCAATAACTGTCTTGGAAAATATATCAAAAATTGCAGAGCAAAAACAAACAACAAATACAACAAAACCAAACCATCATTTTAATAGTGAATTTAAAATACTAAATGTACATAACAAAAGCTAAAAACTAAACTATCTGGAGAGTTTATAGAAATAAACCGTCTCATGCAAAAACCCAAATATACATATCCCCTTTACCGAATTTGTGCAGACAATAAATATCATATGTGCGTATTTCTTAAAAAATATATACTTTATTGTAGAAACTTTCTATCTATACCTATTTTGAACATCGAAAATAGCCATTTCTGAAGAAGCTGCAGCTGTTATCGAAACGAGTCAAATAGTAATAATAAAGTGGAAACCTAGACAAAACAGTATTTCATTAAACATTTATAATGAATTTCCATCAAGTAGAAGCCAACATAATCCATAAATGTAATAATGGCAAAAAAATGACCTGTATTGGTGAAACACCAACGTATTTTGGTGTTTCACCAATACAGGTGAAAAATCAACAATGCTCGTTTACAACAATACTTAACTAAATACACCTTGTGGAAATATTATCACATCTACTCATAATCTTGCCTTGCGCATTCAGGCTTTCACTTAATGTAAAACTTTTTATCAAACTAAAATTCACTTCACATGACAGTATCAAATCGCACGTTGAAAGGATTTTTTTATTAAACAAGGTTTCCGAAAGTGAAATCTTGAAACTTTCTGAAGTATGGCAAAAGATTATTGAACAAAATGACGGACATTACAGAATAAAGTTATTTCATTGCAAAAAAAAACATTTCATACAAAACATCAGAACATGCTTCCTTGAATAACATATTTCTTTTGTGTCTAACTTCCGGGCTCAATGAAATCAATGTCTTCAACCGAAACGAATCAAATTAAATATTGAACTACATTAGATTTCGATCCCTTATCTTAGCTTCATATAGAATTAGATTTGACCATATCTAGATGATAGAAAATTATTATTAAGAGTGTAAGAATTAATTTAATGCTTAGGGGAACATTCTCATAACTTCATATTGCACAGGTTTCAATATAGCAACATTTAATAATAAAATGTATTGATCTATTTGGGTAATTTTGTTATAAACATATAAAATATACTATACATTCTAATGTTATGATTAGTTTCTGTTTAAGTCTTGTAAAAATCATAACAAATATTTATATGATAATATATTTTCAGTATGTTTTACGAGGTACAATGTTGTCCGGAAAGTTCGTATTTTTTAAAAACAAATATAATTAGCTTATGTAAATATGTATGCAGTCTATTATGTAATGTCCATTGTTATTTACAACTTTTTGCCAATATAGAAGTGCGTCCACGTTTTTTGTTAAAAATTGGCATCTTTATTGCCAAAACTGCCAACAAGTTGTTTTCACCTCTTCCTCCGTTTCAAAAGATTTACCATTTAAACAATTATGAAGGGAGCGTAATAGAGAGTAGTGTAAGCATTCCAATTGAAGTACAATAATTTTTGCTTGGTCCTGATTGAAACGTATGGTTGTGCATTGCCATAAAGAAAAAAGGCCATCTTTCACCATACTTAAAACCGCCGACGCTGGCAACCCACATGACTTTTTTATTGCACGTTGTTATACAAAATCCTGTTTTGATTCCCAATCATCACCCGATTCAGAAATGGAGCCTCGTATTTTTTTTTTTTTTGAGCAACTAAAAGATCGCATTAAAAGATTCGGTGCATAAGATTGGGATCACTAAATTTATGAGGGTTCCACACATCGTAATGACAGACGTAGCCATTTTTTGTCAGATGGTCACAAACGGTCGATTTGCCAATCCGCTATATCACTGATCATGGTCATGGTGCATGGATCTTCGGCCATTATGACGTTTAAATATTCGATAACAACTCTTGAAGGGCGACTAGAGCGATGCCGGTCTTTTAGGTCAAAACCTCCGACCCTGAACCGACCAAACCACTTTTGTACCATGGTGTCCCCGAGATAACAGTCTCTAAAAACAGCACAAATCTTTTTTCTTGTTTGACCAGCGTTATTGCTCTTTTTGAAATAAAAGTGTATAATGTGGTGTAAATACAAGTTATCCATCGACATTTTCAATTTGAATCAACTTAACTAACTGAAGCAAATCAAAGCTAATCTGAAAGTAAATATTGTAAACAGCATAAGAATTAATGAGATGTAAATGAACATTGCAAATTCAATAGAGATTTTTGTATACAAGCGTTAAAAGAGCAACTAATGGAAAATCCCTACGAACTTTCCGGAAAAGCCGATACTTATAATTGTTATCCATATTTATGTTTTATGGTAGCTGACGTAGAAAGATGAACTCCATGAATTAATTATTAATATCTATTCATTTTTTAAACAAAAGTATATATTAGATCAAAAATTTTAAAAATGATAAAAAATTCAGCCAGCAATGATTAGTAATTTCACGTATATTGTTTCATTTAGGGATGATCGATTGAGTTCTCTCGATTGGTTCATCTCATACTACTTGTACGTAAAATCTTAGAACCAGTGTTTAAGCTGGAGGCCAAATAATGTCACTGATGATAATAGGAAAAGTCTCCTACCGCTGTAGGTTTTTCGCCACCTTAAGTCCCCTTTATTTCAGATGAAAATAAATATAAACAAAACTGATTGTTATTATTATTTATTAGTGCCAATATAAAGATAGTGGAAGAAATTTGACTTTTTAGAAATAACATTGTGTAAACGACGGCCACTTCGTTAGCGGCATTCCTCAAACCCTTCGCGAAGATTATCGAATGCTTTTCTAAGCAGTTGTTGAGTAATCAATCTGATATTTTCTTCAATATTCCTACTTAAATCTGTCAAATTTCCATGATCGTTATCGTAGACGCTGCTCTTTACATAACCCCAAAAGAAAAAATCTGGTGGGGTTAAGTAAGGGCTCCCAAACGGCCACTCAATGTTTCCACTTCGTAAAATCACATTTTTCGGGGAACAACTCGTGCAATGTCGCTAAAGAGTCGCTAAAGAGTCGCTAGTAGTATGCGACGTGGCTCCGTTCTGCTGAAACCATGTCAGTCGATTGTAATGCTCACATTCATGTAGTTGAGGAGCAAATAAATTGCGTATCATGGAGATATAGCGCGCAGAAGTTACTGTAACCGCTCTGCCTTTATGGTCCTCAAAAAAAATAAGGTCCAATAATACAATTAGCAGACGTAGCGACCCACACGGTTATTTTAAGCCTGTGCAACGGGCGTTGATGTAACACCATTGGGTTCCACTTTACCCAACCCTTGGAAATTTTGACGATTGACGTACCTGTCCAAATGGAAGTGGGCCTCGTTACTGAAGAAAATGTCAAACATAATCATGTTCGTTCAGAGATTCAAAAATTTGAATTTTGTAGGCCTTAAGATGCAAATCAGATCGCATTATGCGGCGAATCGTCGCTCCAAATAATCCCAATTGAGGCTCACGCTTCCTGAGGCTGTCGTCTTATAGAATTCGAAACTAACTCAATGTTTCCAGGGGTTCTTGGATGTCTATGGCGGATATCACCTGTGATGTTTCCAGTAGCGTTGATTATCTGAATCCACGGAAGAATGGTTACCATTGTTTGGGGTTTCTCCAATATTGGCATAGCAACTAAAAATGTATGGTACGATCTAGTGAGCGATGTACGCTACCGCTTCCACCGCACTTTATTTGTGTCTCGTTCACTCTCAAAAAAGTTAGGCCGTTTCGAGACACCCTGTATTAGGTAGGTAAAATATCTGGATGTCTTGATGACTAAAGTAAAAAAAGTCTTTGAAGTCCTATGACAAATGTAATATTAGCGCATAATCTTGCGGAAAAACGAAATTCTGGGACATTGCTTAACGCTCCATGTCTATATTCTTGGTTATTCAGGATAGTAATATATTCAGGATGGCTTAAATTATGTACATAAGGCATTGCAAATGTTTCTGCAAATAAGAAACAAACCCAAGTAAATAGGTATAAGCGGCATTATTATTTTTCAAAATATTCTTCTTTTGTAAGGTAAGGTTTTTATTGTCTGATCAGCCGTTAAATATCGACAATCGCAAAATTTATTTTTGATTTTCGGAAATCAAAAGAAATGACTGTCATCAATCATGACTTTTTCCACAAAAAGTCAATTGTTCGAATTAATGACAGTCCTTCGAGTATATATACATATATATATATATATATATATATATATATATATATATATATATATATATATATATATATATATATATATATATATATATATATATTGTATTGACGTAGTATATGACGCATTACAATTAAAAAATATAATTTGTTAATTAGCAATTACACTAAATTTTTAATAGTCAAGTTTGGAAAAAACATCCAAATGAAAAGAGAAGATAAATAGGCTAGAATATATCTAAATAGTTAGTAAATATCGCTTGGTACCTTATACTCTAAATTATTATTTAATGTGTTTTCAAAAACACAATTTCAAATGGAAACTCCCACCGCACCTGAAACCAAAAAAACGAAATGAGTAAAAATGAAATACATTATATATATATATATATATATATATATATATATATATATATATATATATATATATATATATATATATATATATATATATATATATAGTGGCCCACAACCCCTAAATAAGTTCCTAAAACTGAAATTCTGCTTTTAAACTGAACTGAAATACGGAATTTGTAGTATATACGAAATTGGCTGTCAAAAAAATTCATTATTAACATGTATTGTTAATAATTAATAATTCAAGAAACCAATCTGCGATGTATCTCAAAAGTTGAGAATGTGTAAAATATGATCCAAAGACGAAATAAAAGATAATAAATTATATTATAATTCGCAGAAGAAATAACCTAAAAAAGCAATTACACCAATAGTTATTATTTATTTTAAACTGAGGTTGGTTTTGCGTCAAGTAGCCGACAATATTTCATTAAATGTTCTTGCCAATATCTTTTTAAAAGGACATTTCAAATTATCTATAAACAAGTAAATAAAACAATAAATTCCTTATAAACGCACGTAAATACGATGTATAATAAATTAACTGGAATTAAACAATTAAGAAATTCAACAAATGGAAAATTGTTTAAGATATATGTGTAGACAGGCCGAGACGTCGAGCTATTTCTTTATTTCTCTGTTTACATCTCGAACATGTAATTTCAATAATCATAACCATGACACTTCCTTCGGTTTAACTTAGAATAGCGTCACATCTGTATTCAGTCAGTTAGGATGTGACATCATTTCAAATAATTTATTATCAGTTACTATAAAAATAGAATTATTTAAAATTTATATGAGATGTGTCAAAAAGTTAGACACCGTCAGTTTTATATAGAGGAAAATATGTCACTTTTTTTCTAGACAGAGCAAGTGCCCCCCAATTAAATGTTGAGTTCCGTATGTCTCGCCGAGTGATAAAAGGAAACTCGGCGGCCTATGTCACTACATATGTCCTATGTAGCCCATGTCACTCAGCGTCCTATGTCAACTCATTCTTCTTGTGAAAAATACTAACTTTTTCCCATAATGAATCACAAATTTTTATTGTTTTTCTAGATAAATCCACAATATCACATAAATTATTATAAAACCGATAGAGAATTAAGAAATCTAAAATTTAAACAAGTGTGTCTAACATTTTGATCCCCGAAAAAAAGTATTATATATTCTGATCAATGTCGATTACATTTTTTCCCTATTCCAAAACATTGGAATAGTTAAAACGTTAAAAATAGTTTTAAAAAAATAGTTAAACAGAAAAAAAATAGTTAAAACATTAACTTTCATTTGAAACACAAAAAATAAATACTAACAAAGATTAATAAAACTTAATTATATTTACATTTTTGAAATTCCTATGGAGTGTATTCCTAGCATTTTAACACTGAATGGTTCGAATTATTGTTTAACACAAAGCTTTAAATGCTCAGCTTGTTCCATTCAAGGTTTATTAATTTCAACCTATGTTGGTCTTTATATCGTTTATTTATGGTATTCATGGTGTTTACGGTCTCTAGGTTGGGGGGTTGGGCTAAAGGTTAACAGCCCATTCCCGTAAAAACAAGATTGTTACGGAAACTGAAGGATAGATCCTGGATGAGGCCAAGGACCACCCAGGGCTGTAGTACCAGATGATAATGAGTGGTATTTATATAAGAAATAAATTAATTGAATCAATGGAAATTCAGAAGTTCGTAATGATATAATGCACATTAAAGATGTATCGGAGGCAAAAGTACTGAAAATCATAAATTCGTGAATATATTTGCTTTAAAGAATAATTAAATATTAATTAAAACCTCTAAATATTATTTATTTTTGATAATTATTAATGATACATATTTTGAACTTAAAGGATGTACCCGAGGTATGACAAAATGCCACAAAACGCTAAAAATGACAAAATATGCTTTACTCAATTCTTAAGCTACTGTGAAAATTTCAAATCGATTGACTAAGCCGTTCAAAAGTTATTGTAATTTAAAATTATCGTAATTTTATACGTGATCTTATGGAGATTCACCAACAAAATAAACTAAACTCGTTACAAATATATAAAGAAAAGCTATCAAGCGCTCCAAACTTTCAGATTATGTAACGTACAGTATTTGGAACCAATTTTGCACAGTTTTATTAATACTAATTTTCAATACTTTTGCCTCTAATTTTACCACCGATACATCCTTAAGCAAAATGTACTAGAGAATTATATTTCCTTCGTATCAAGTTATTAAAAACTGGTATTGACATTTTAGATTAAGAGATCTTATCAATATTAAGCTTTCAAATTGAGAATCAAGATGCAGAGTTAGGTTTCCGGCCATAAAGACCATGGCGAAATTTTTAGACTTTAAATGGGCTGACAAAACAATATGATACGAATGTTGCATGAAATGTTCGTAGCTGAGGTATTTTGCCTTATTATGATTATGCTCAGGTCACAAAAATTGCGTTCCAACGGCTGCTATTCATAACACTGCTTTCCAATTTTTTTTTACCATCATCCCAATTTTCCATATTTAGCTTCTAACGTTAATGATTTATTACCTAAGTTTAAATAAAATCGAATAAAACAATTTTATACTTTGTTATCTATCACTTTTACATAGTATAAAATTGTTTTATTCGATTTAAAAAATGAACTATCACAAAGTAACAGACAAATCAATCAATAATTCAAATAAAATATTTATAGAAACTCAGTTTTCTAATGAAGAATATTTAATGACGTTTGTGAAATGACAGGAAACGAACTTTTTTCATCAAAGGACATCGAAACCATTCATACCAGCCAAACCAACCAAAAGATAATGTTGAAAATCAAAATTGATTGAAATATCTCCAAATTCCTCCCTTTTATATTGGGGACTACAGTTCATGTATTATCATCGTACAGTTACGTTTTTAGATTAAATAAAAAATATCCATAGACAAAATATATTTGATTACATTTATTGTTGGGTGATACCAATCCGATATCGGCAAGCACTTTTTCATCATTTCCGAACGCTTCTCTCAGAAACTGCTTTTTTTTATTTGAAAATGCAGAACGTTATCACAATACATAAAAAATTATATCCGTAATCTATGAATACTATGAGCATGGTTCTGTTAGTCTTTTATCAAAATAATAAACTCATACAAAATTTAAATTACTACATTAAATAAACTGCCTACAATACAATTAAACACCAAATTTTAAAATTTTTCCTGCCCACGTAACAATGTCCACTTGTTTAACTTCCTTCAATCTCCCCTTCCTTTATTTTCTATCTTTATATTTTACTTGTAGATTGTTAGGCGATGACATATGGATGCTCCCTGTGGTATAAGAACATACTCTATGAGTGATGTTTATGAATTTCGCAGTTGGTTCCTTGTGAAACATTTTCAAAATACTAGGATTGTAAATGATACACTTGTAGCTTTTTAATGTATCTAACGTTTGAAACATTAAAAAGCTACAAGTGCATCATTTAAAATTCTAGTATATACTCTATGGGCTAAAAGTACATTTTAGTCCCTTTTGTGAGTTACCAAAGGACTAGCAATTTCCAATCGTCCTACTGGATCAAGAAAACTTTTAAACTTCTTAAACATTCTGTGTAATTGCATACAGTAACAAAGAGAAACAAACAACAAGTGTATATGTTGTGTTATTTATTTATTCATTGTTTATTCCTGTCCAACCTGTCAAATATTACAAATGGAATAAAAATCACCTAACAATAGCAGCAAAGTATGTAAGCAAATACAAAGTCAGACCACAAGTAATAAATTATGACATAAAACAATCAATGATATAGAAAGAAACAATGTGTACACTCAAGCAGTGATTACGCATAAAGCAGCTGGATGATCATATTTCTAGACTAAAATTCTACACACTCAGCGGCTGGGCGGTAAGCCAGGGCAAGGTCCCTGGTGGCATACTGGGCTGGTAGGTTCTGGGCACACCAACAAATGTTCATGCTCTGGATCCTCCCGCAAGAGCACAAGTCGAGGTCAGTTTGATATCCCCATCTCAGCAGGTTTGCCTTACATCTACCAGTGTGGGTAGCTAGCCACTTGGGAGACACTCCCTTGGAAGTATTTCCAATTCTTTATCTTCTTCAGTCACTGACGCACGCCACATTTTAAATCTGGCAGCAGACGCAAAAACAGCCAAAGGTCGCACGGATGTCAGAAAACTGCTTCGCGACTTTAGTCTGGGCTGTTCAGCAGTTTTGTTAAACAGCGGATGGCGTCGGTTAGTTTGTTGCTTTTTTCGCTCGGGCATACTTTCCACAGCTCTCCTAATTTTAGGTGGTGGGGTACCGCTTAAAATATAAAGTTGACTAATAGGACTAGGTTTTAGATACCCAGTAATTATTCGGCATGTTTGATTCAAGGCAGGGTCCAATCTTCGTGCATGTGTGGATCGTTTCCATACTGATGCCACATACTCAGCAACTGAGTACGATAGAGCCAAGATGTGCTGAGTGTATTCACATTCGCACTCCACCTACTCCATGATAGTTTTTGAAGCAGATTATTTATTGTACATATTTTGGCTCTGGTATTTATTATGTGTTGTTTATAGGAGAGTGTTAGGTCAAGCGTTACGCTCAGTTATTTGGGATATCTACTAAACTCAATAGGTGGTCCGCTTTAGGAAATTGCCAGCTTTTTTTATTATTCAGATGGAAAAGACTTGAGATGGTTTTTGCGGAAATGGGTCTTAATTTCATTATGGTTATTATTTTCATAATAGGTTGACAGAAAGGACCGGGTCTGTTGGGTTGAAAATTTACTGTATAATTAATATAATTTCAGTTTGATTCAAATATGTATACTGGGGTTAAACTTTTTTGTTCCCTCAGTTTATAGCTTTTACTTTTTGAAAATACGTTTTACTTGAAGGTCATTTTTTCCAGGAATATTATAAATTAACTGTTAAAAATATATATTTATAAAATTGTACAAAACGTTGGAATTGTTTATTAAAGAGGGATTAATAATAAATTAGGAATTTATTAATTACACAATTATATATTTTTTTTCGTTTATTTGGGGTTTTCGCCACTATCTAAAACTCAAAAAATATCAAAAATACCTGTTCTTATGTTATTATGTCACTGTAAGTATCGTTGACATATACAAAAAAATATATTTACTTTCACTCGTTACTTTATATATTACAAATTAATATAATTTATTTTTTAGTTTAGTTTTGAAAACGGAAGGAGAGTACCCTCCGAAACGTTAACGTTAAAAGTTTGTCAAATGTTTTATAACATTTTTATATCTTTAAAATTTTGTTCGTTAGGAAAATTTATTACAAAAAAGAATCACTGAGAAATTTGTCTCCGTTTGGTTTTTTGTTTTTACCCAGTGATTCTTTCCTTAAATAAGAACAGGTATTTTTGATATTTTTTGAGTTATAGATAGTGGCGAAACCCCAAATAAAGGAAAAAAAATATATGAACACGCCACAATTATTCAGACAATTATATGTGTCGGAGGAATTTTGTGACCTAGTGCTTTGAGGATGCAGGCGAACAACCTGATCGGATTGCAGTGTTTGCGTTGTAACAGGATATATTGAGAACTGGCCAATAGAGTTATGTGGATATTCTTTTGAATGTTGTATAATTCCCAATTTGTAATAAATATTATTATTTATTACAAATAATTATAATAATATTTTATTAATATTAAGTCAGCAATACATTTTACAATGCAATATTTAGAAAATTTGAAAATAACAAAATAACATATATTAGATTAAAAAGAAAGGGTAATTATTTTAATCAAATTACATTTGATCAATATGTGCCATTCTATTTGATGGCCTTTCTCCACCTCTCTAATAGCTGAATAATCCCGGACTCGTAGAAGTTCCGAAGTTTCTGGTTGAAGAACTGATCCAAATGATTTTTAAGTCATCGAAGGAAGTAGAGTTTTTACCACTTAAGCTGTTTTGAAGCGATCTAAATAAATTATAGTCTGAGGACGAAAGATCGACAGAGAACGATGGATGGACCAAAACATCCCAGTTAAGTTATAAAAATATGTGACGGGTGATAAAGACACGTGTAGTCTAATATTATCCCGATGAAGCGTAATGCCCTTTGTGTTGGTTAATTCAGGCCGCTTCTGGTCAATTGCTAGATTTAATTTAGTTAATTGTAAACAGTAGTTATCGGAAATAATGGTCTGGTTTTCAGGTAACAAGTCATAATAAACAATTACCTTCCAGACCGACCAAATGCATAGTATAAACTTCTTCGGATATAAACAAAAAGTGAGTTTTCAAGTTAGAGGCGTTATTTAGTGACTGGACCTATAACTTAACGTGGGTTCCGAACCACGTTCTTCATCTATCGATAACACCGGCCAGTTTCATAACAATTCCAAATTCAAGTTTTTTTCTTCCTACTCTCATTTGATATAGCCCATCTCTATTATTCTTAGACTGCTTTTTTCCCTTAAATTTTCACCTATTCCTCTACTCTTAATTTAGCCCTATTCCATACACTACATCTGACTATTTGTAGCAGTTCCTTTATTTACTGTCTACTGCCTATTACTGTTTGAGTTCCATTGGAACATAACCATACACTCTTTAATCCATATTACTGTCGTTTACACTTTATATACAATATTTACTATATTCAGGTTTTTTCGGTTCGTGTCTGGTACACACTCTTTATGGGCTGCCTCAGTTGTTGACGCCGCCCTAAATTGAAAAATTCAACTTCAAATTCCAAGTTCACGTAATCGCCCTGATAGTGTTGACTGGTTGATTCCAAGAATTTTTCCAATCTCTCGAGTTGATGTTCTATGCCGATCATTTTCAGTTATGGCTATGGCTCCAATATTTGGTTGCCATCAGCATCGCCCGGGTATCCAGAACGTAATATATACTAAGATTAAAATTGTTTTGACGAAACTTTTTGAACTACTTATAGCGCATGAGATCGTCATCGGAACTCTCACTGTATGCAGCGCATATCTTCTTGCGCATATCGTCTTACGCATCTATAAAGAATCCTCGCCGTTCCGGAAATAAAACAACATAAAGAAATCTTTGAAATTTCTTCTATCAAACAACATCATAACTTTACATGTATGAATTAGATACAACTTCGGTTTTGTAATGTAATGCAATCTAGGCCCAGAAACGAACTTTTGCATCAACCGGAAAATTATGAAAAGAATCACTCTAATAAGGATATTGATACCTTCTTAATTAAAAGATCGGCCATATTAATATCACAAGACCTACATATTCGCTGGAAAAAATCTGATATTTTGTACATAAGTTTACAGTTATAGTTACAACGATAAATTAGAACAGAACAATTTATATATATATATATATATATATATATATATATATATATATATATATATATATATATATATATATATATATATAAATATATATATATATATATATATATATATATATATATATATATATATATATATATATATCATCAAATGAAGTAATCAATTGACATCAAATAAATATAAACAAAAAATAATGTAAACTAAATTCCAAAAAATATATAACTTTCGATAACTAATTAAAAGCTTGGTCATAAAAATAAGAGTGTTTAGAAAAAGCACGCATAAAAAAAGAAAACAGTAGTATAACAGACAAACTAGTCAAAATCAACTTAGTATTTTATTGGATAGCCTAGTATCTTAGTTAGTTAGTATTTTATTGGATAGCCTTTATTTTCAAAAACTGCGGCACATCTAGGCATGGAATCTATAAGATTGCGGCAAACTTCAGCCGGAATGGAATACCAGATTTCTTGAACAGTCTCACAAATGTTTTTTGGGATGTTTTCCTTAAAGTTACATCGTCTACAAAATATTCCACAAATTTTCTATACGATTCATGTCCAGTGACTGAGATGGCCAAGGTAAACAAACAATATTGTGGGTATTGGTATATTATTATTTTGGCGGTTTTTCTGGGATTGATTTCATGCTGGAAGTTCCACCATAATGACATATGTTCTTCGTCATAAGGCAACATAATATTATGTAAGATGTTTAAATAAACTTCTCTAGTCATGTTTTGTTTTATCCAATAAATTAGACAACTCCAGCATATGAAAAAGAAACCGGCATATGAACTTTGAAACAATGCAAGGAGATCTGTTCATAGTTTGACAAATAGATTTATAAGATTTGTTGGTTCTCGCAATTGTAAAATTAGCCGGCGTTCTTCATCAGTACAATGTTTAGTCCGATCCATTGTTTTTAAAATATTTGTATACAAAGACAACTTACACTAACAACGCCAATCAAACAATAAAAATCAATTTCTGATTAACTTTGAACTGAAGTTAACAATATACTTCAACAGTCTTTTTTTTTAACCATATTATATATATATATATATATATATATATATATATATATATATATATATATATATATATATATATATAGTTATATATATATATATATATATATATATATATATATATATATATATATATATACATATATAAATATATATATATATATAGATATATAAATTGATTTTTTTTGGAAAAAGGTAGTGTGTGTCGAATTAATTGTTATACATACAATTTTAAATATAGTGAAAATTTGTAGATATTAATCTTATTTAAAATTAATTTCCATCAAGTATCGGCTATCTCAATTAAATTTATTAATAGAAGTGTGATACTTGCTCCACCCACTTTTTCTTTTTTTGAAAAACCAAACGGAGACAAATTTCTCAGTGATGCTTTTAGGAAATAATTAACTCTTTTGGGAAATATGAACACGCCACAATCATTCATACATTACTTGCTCCACCCGTTATATGTGTTTCTTTTTCTTCAACTTAACCAACTTTACAACATATAGGTAAAATAGAACTATAACAATAAAATTTATAATTAAACTTAATTTTCACAATTTTTAGTCTTTCGGTTTGATATCTAAAGGAAAAAATTAATGGAGAACCATCAGATAATTTTAGTAATTGACACTTGAACACTTGACATAATCTGAATCATTATCAAGATCATCTTCGAAATATTTATTCGGCTGTGATCAAATGCAAATAAACACTATTTTTAAATTGTTTTAAATAACCATATTCAATAGCTACATATTAGAATACCACAATATTTAATCATTTCCATTTTCAAAACATCCACACATCTGCTTTCACTTAAATGGCTATTTAAACAGCGTGGCAGAATGCCTGATGTTTTTTACAATGACAGATGAATATTGAGGCAATGTTTAAATTAACATGCATTTTATAGTATTTACATTTCGCTTTTGCAAAATCTAAATTAATGAATTCGAACTATATCTTAACCTTCAATTGAAAGATAATATTTTATTAAGTATCAATTTGACCACGACCATATAAATGACAATGAATTAATTAATAAAAAGAAATTAAAACCTGGGAATTATATAATATGTTGAACAGAGTGTATTAAATCACAAAAACATAAATACAGATTAGAAGGTGTGACTTAACGTTACACATGATTAAGTTATGTGCATAAATAAATATCTATTATGTGATATTATGTTAATATTAGCATTGTTATATCATATTTGACATTATCAATACCGAGCTAAAGGTGCACCCCTGAAAGTTATATTCACGTAGGCCTTATAGAGTGATAACCGTTACGCAACAGAAAATATTACTGACATTTATTAGACATATAATGCTGCGTGCGGCAGAGAAACTGACATTGTTCAATTCAGATTTCTCGCGTGTCTATCAGGTTGAGTTAGAGCGACTACCTGCATTATATTTGTAGCATCCTAGCATTAGTAATCATAAATCAATAAAATGGTGTAAAACGTGCTCCGCCGTTAAGGCATTTTTTAAAAATCACGATTGTACGAGGTGTGTAAATAAAGTAGTGACGCTGATGACGTAGCGTTTGATCTGGCAACAATGATATCTTCCCTTTTGGAGAGGAGGCAGGCTCGGGGTGATACGCAGTACTGAAGGTTTATACACCCCCAAGGGTGGGTTCTTCTTGAATTTCCAAGAGAAATAGGTGTTTTTCCATAGAATCTGAACTATATTGCTGTGCTGACTAAGACATTCTGCTAATATTCTAGTCATACATGTTTGTTCTTTGTGCCATATACCTATTAATCATCTATCAACTGATGCGTCTTCAGTACGAGCTTCAACTCTCTATACTCACTCGGTGGTCCGTAGTAATTATTTTCGTGAGGAGATTTTTTTTATGTTGCGCTATTAAGTTTTATTTACAATGTAACGGAACCTTTTGGAAAAACAACATATTTCTCTCCTGTTGTCCTTTTAGTTCCGCGAAAGATTGCCTTTCTTCCAAAGGCGAAGTCAACTAAGTTATCAGATCGAACGCTATGCCACCAATATTATTGCTTTATCTATACACTTCATATTGTGACAGCTCAACGATTATTTCGTCCATTAATTGTAACGATCCAGTTCCGTATAGTCATACAATCGAAGAATCGGTTTAAAACGTTGAAGAAACTATTTTTGCAGTGAAGTCAAAAAAGAAAAAAGATAGAGAAATAACTGTAAGTACGCCTACAAATATGGAGATAGTCAGATCCACTGTTCGATGATATCCATTACATTACCCGCTGTGTTCACATGATTGACATTTTTGTCTCGAGAATTAGCTAGGTTGATTTTAACAAGATGGACCGACTGATCACACAACACACCCACATACATTAATAGTTATCATCAATCACATTATCTCCAGATATTCCTTGGGCAGCAAGATCGCCATATGTATGTGACTTTTATTTGTTGAGTTCTTTGAAAAACAAGGTCTACAATGATCCCCAGTAAAACATTACGGATCTGAAGTTTATTGTTCAACAAGAAAGAGCCTGAATCCTCGAAATGTTACGCTATGTAATGAGTAATATACGATTGAAATTAGACGAGTGTTTATAAAGAGAATGAGGCCATCTTTCAGACCTTATCATTAAAAATAAAAGGTTTTTTTTTTTGTTAGACTGCTCTTTCTAAGTTTTCTTAATGTAGATCCCAGGGCATATGGGCGTTGAAGGTAACGAAAGATCGGATCAAGTGTCAAAAAATACTATATTATCTAGTCTTTATATCAGCAGTCCCTTCTCACAGATATTATTTTCCAATAATATATGGGCAAGTCCGCAACAATATTCAGTTTTAGTGAGAATAAACAATAAATTATGGCAGATAAAACGATATTTATTTTCTCAAATTTACTTATTATGTGAATCACAACAATCTAACAATCTCTCATCTTCAATCTTCCTGTATTTCCCGATCCTCTTTCTATATAAGACTTGGGCTGATTCGTACCACTGACGGTTTATTCAGCCACCAGGGGTGGGAATTTCTAAGAGAAACAGATTTTGTCCATAGAATCAGATCTCTTTGCTGTATTAATAGATCCTCCTAATATTCTAGTCATACATCGTTAGTCCCTATAAATATCAGGTATGGCGGTTAATAATTCTACATTTAATTATTATTATTATTATAATATCTGCATTTTTTCTTAAAAAAAAACGCGTTTAATTTGAGAGAAAGGTAAAAATTTATTTATTTAAAGTATGCACCACAGTTAGCTGTACATATTTCCCACCTATCTGGCAATTTGTGGATACTCTCCCAGAAAAACCGTACATCTTTTAAGGTGGCCCAGTCATCAAGCCATTTTTCGATATCTCAGTAATTGTTGATGTGTTTCATTAAAAATGCGTGACACGTCGATGAAAACAAGTGGTAGTCGGAAGAGACCAAGTCTGGTGAGTACGGCGTCTGAGGCAAGAACCCCAGCCAAGTGCAGAAATGCTGTATCTGACCAATCACTTTTCCATGTATTGTAATCCATTCTGGTCACTTTTCGATCAACGAAGCGAACGGTTTATACTGTTTCACCTGACTTTAGAAGCTTATGGTACACGACACCCTTCTGATCCCACCAAATGCACAGCAGCATTGTATTCTTCCAAAAGCGATTCGGTCGCTGTTGATGGTTGTCTTGAGTCACCCAATGATTTCCTGCATTTTGGGTTGTCGACATATATTTATTTTTTGTCCCCAGTCACGATCTGATGCAAAAACGTACTTCTTCCATGCCGAGAAAGCAAAACTTCGCACATCGTTTTTCGCTTTTCCATCTGTGTGTCGTTCAGGTGATATGGTACCCATTTTCATACCTTCTGGATCTTTCCCATGGCATGCAGATGACCACAAATGGTTCGGCGACCAACATTTAACCTCTCTGCTATTTGTTGTTGAATTTGTATAGCGTCTTCTTCCAATAATGCTTGTGATTCGGTATTTTTAAATTCTTTCGATTAACCTGGGTGTTCTTTGTCTTTCAAGTCGAAATAACCACTTTTGAATCGCAAAAATCAGCGCCCACAAGCATCTCGCGTTGGGACATTGTATACGGCGGTTTAACTCGGGTTTCTCTTTTGAACAAGAAATGTAATACCAGCCGCAAATGCTCTTTATTTGACTCGAATCTCGACATGTTTACCACATGAATACAACTCGAAATCGTTTAAACATCAACGGCGTCTTGAAAGGTGCTGTCGTGGCAACAAAATGACATAAGAGAATAGACTGTGAAGCGACCCCTGTTCCAACGCTATCTTTAAAAATAAAAATTAAGAATTATTAACCGTCACACCTGGTATGCCATGCTTGTCTAAATTATCTGGCTAATACATACACTTCACTTTATTTATATATCTCTTTTTGTGAAATTTAGCAACTTTCAAGTTATACCTAATTATCTTTTATTGTTCTAACTTAGAAATCATCTACCCTAACATTGAGTAACTTGACTTGAAGGCACTAAATAACGCTTAAACGTGGCGTGACTTATCAAAACTACTTAAAATATATCAGTCAATAAATCTTATTTAACGGAATCGTTCGATTCTCTGTAGTACCCTGAATATAGGATATAGAGAACTACACAAATTATATACAGCACAAATGCAGTAACTACCAGAAATGCAATACATTATTTTAGACCAACGAACATATTATTAGCAGAAACACTGCTGTTTCAACTTCGCCGTTTTTGTTACTTTGAACTGTTGCTTCATATAGTGATTCAAAAGAATTTTACATCTTCTGCGAGGTATAAAATACAAATTTGTTTTAATCAAATTTTTTTAAATCAATACGTATTCTTTCTGTCAAATGATAACTGACCAACTTAATGTGGGAATCCTAATATCAGTGCTTCTTAATTTTCACTTTAAAACAATACACAATTTTGGTTTATTTAATTTTTTAAGAAATTCCATTATAAAAAATGGGCAGTGAAAGCAATAAAAAAACAAATGTAATGTTCATTACCACTTTGAAACTATTAAATAAACTTCACCGATTTACATAATTCGTTATCAAAGCTAAATTATTTCACGAAAGTTTAACATTGAAATAAAAACATTTTTGTTTAAATATGTTAAAGTTAATTTGAATATTCTTTTATATAGTATAAACATCAAAATATTAAGTCAATTATGGTTTTATAATTATTGAACTTGACATTTTCAATTCCTTGCTATAAAAATTATACATAAATATTAAACAGGAATGGAAATTTTTCTATAAAATAATAGTTTTTTTATAAATTAAGTGAGAAAAATATTCTTGGGAAAAACTTCGGTAGTTTCCACTTACGTTTGGATTTATTACTTGCAGTATAGTTTGGTTTTTTCTTATCTAATATCCTATATGTTTATCCATTTTTGCATTCTGCTATTAATTCTAAACATATTTTGTGAAACATGTCCTATACCTAAACCCAATGGTTTTACCGATATCAGTCATTTTGTAAAAAATATCGGAGTTACATTTTTTAATGTAGGATTATCATTTTTGATAGGAACATTAGTGAAATTATGACTTAACTTTTAATGCAAACAAAATTTGTCTACTTTATACAGGGTGTCCAGGACAACTGAGATATCTCAGGTTTGTTAATGTCTAATATTGTTTCATTTTACAATATTCCTAAGACAAAATACTTTTATTCTTAAATATATCCCATACGTATCTGTCATAATTTTGGAGAATTTTAAATTTTTGTTTTTAATATTTCGTGAAATTCATCTTAAGCTGAGTCCACATCAATATAAATTTCCATTGTGCGAGCTGTATGTGTTGTATGTGGTGTGCCTGCGCGGAATTGTAGACGCTCTAACACACAAAACCATACACAAATATTGTCGCCGCACAGCCTGCACATGAACCATCTGTTCTCCACCAGATAATACAAACAAATTGTTCGGGTAAATTCAACACACAAGTAAAATTTTATTGGTGTGGACCCAGATTTAGACGTTTTAGTAATAACTCCATAAAATTCAATTCAAATGGCAAATATTGTTCTAGTATAGCTTTTAAACCGTTTTTTATGATACAGAAAAAATTCTTTCATAATTAAATAGGAAAAAAATCTTTTTATTATCTATTAATTTAACTGTCGAAAAGAAATATGAATATCCAATTACAACTTAAAGCACGCAGATGGCCTAGACACCTTTAACAATCATGGCATAGAAAGAAATGAACCAAACCGTCATTTATTTCTACTTTGTGGACTGTCATAATTGTGTAATACGATGTTTTTAACAGAAAGTAGAGCGAAAATATTTTTTCTAGTGAGGAATTGATAAATATGATCAACATTTTGGGCGCAAGTGATCAAAACTCTTTTTTAGCAAATAGAATTTATGCGCAAAGATTCCTTAGCTCCGAATGTCATCCTAATGGATGTCCACTATTGCAGCAGTGAAAATCCAAGATTCATTATCCCTTTAGAACGTCAGCATAGATGGTGTCTTAATGTGTGGGCTGGCATTATCGGAGATCGCCTTCTAGAGATATATTTTTTTTTGAAAATAGAGTTAATAGTGATAGTTTTCTCATTTTTTTGCAAAATTATTTTGAAGAATGGATTGAAGAATTACCTTCAACGGTAGCGAGACAAATGTGGTTACAGCTAGACGACGCTCCTCCACATTTTAGCAGACAGGTGAGACAATATTTGGATACGAATTATGAAAATAAATTGATTGGTAGAAAAGGCCCTGTACCGTGGCCAGTCAGATCCCCGGATTTAACAAAACTAGATTTTTTTCTTATGGGGTTTTGTTAAAGAACAAGAATATCAAATGCCACCCACCAGAATAGAGGATATGCAAATTAGAATAAGAAGTGTGTTTGTGAATATTAATGAGACAATACTAATTACAATCAATAGCTCTTTTGAACATAAGCTTAGAGTTGTATTGAACAAAGTGGTAGACATGTTGAACATTTAATTACACGATTGCAGTGAGTTTTTTTATTATATTTAAACGTGTTATAACAATAAGTTTTGTTACTCTATAATAATTGCTTACTAATCAAATATTAAACCATGTGATGGTCTAAATTCTTAACATATCATGACTTATCATGAATGTATTCATTTGTTTAATAATAACATAGAGCCTAAGGTAAATTCCATTAAAAACGAAATATTAAAAACAAAAATGTAAAAGTCTCGTAAATTATGACAGATAGGTATAGGATATGTTTAAAGAGAATAGAAGTATTTTGTCTTAGAAATACTGTAAAATAAAAAATATTAGACATTCCAATTAAAAAAATTGAGATTCTTGAGATTGATAATGAATTGAGACAATGAAAAATTGAGATTGATAATTTTAATTTATCTCAGTTATCCTGGACACCCTGTATAACGTAGACAAATTTTCTTTGCATTAAAAGTTAAGTCATAGTTTCACTAATATCCGTACCAAAAATGATAATCCTACATCAAAAAAATAAATAATATAAGACACTGCAAAATAGTCTGCAACTCCATTGGGTATAGATATAGGACATGTTTCACGAAATCTGTTTAGAATCAATAGCACAATGCAAAAATTGATGAACATATAAGGTGTCCAATAAAAAAACAAAACTATACCTCGCCACGGTTTTGTGAGAAACTCTGTATACATAAAATAAGTTTTAAATTATGCAGCATATTTAGGAGCATATTTCCTTCTTGTTAAACTAAATTTTGGTAGATAACTAAAGTCAGATGACTTCAAAACATAATTTTTCAGAATTGACTTGATATTTTGATGTTTATCCTATATATAAGAATATTTAAATTAACTGTCACATATTTAACCAAAAATATGTAAAATTTTCGTGAAATTATTTAGCTTTAAGAATGAATTATGCAAATTGACGAAATTTATTTAATAGTTTCAAAATGGTAATAAACATTAAAATCATTTTTGAATGGGTTCACTGTCCATTTTTCAGGAGAAAAAGTGAACTCTAGCTCATTCAGGGAAACAATGGTTGCACGTCATCAATCTAAAGAAATCTATTGCCAAATTAAATCCATAAGAAAGAAAAAATCATTTAAAGTTAAAAGCACTCTTTTTCCTTTTTTCTCTAATCCTATTAGAATAGGATAAAAATATAATGAGCCTGCGGATTACGTTCTGTGCATTCGCTGTCAAGATAACATTTAAGTTTGTGGTTCTGGAGAGTGTTGCCGACCTAACACAATTTTTTCGTAGAATTTGTCATTCAGCAAAACAGCGATTCAGATGCTGAAAGTTGTTTTAGTGACACTGAATAATTAAACTTTGTGTGAACTAAATGAAAGGCCCCTATGTTAACACGCAGACGTTTCGAAACAGAGTTTTGATTAAAACTTTTAAAGAAATACTTTTCGTGTTACTTTTTCATTTGCCGTTTTAACGATCATACAAATGCCAAAGTCTGGGTATTTTGGTGTTGATGTGGCAACATTGTAAAGTGAGTGCGTCATAGATTTTGATGACGTGCAACCATTATTTCCCTGAATGAGCTGTAAGTATATTATTTTTTAGTGAAAATTATGAATTACTTACAAAATTTGATAATAAAAACAATCTTGAAAAAAATGTTACACTGTTTATTATAAATTCTATTTAAAAGCAAGATTCTGGACAATAATAAAACAGTATTATATTTAATATAGCCTAATTTTTTTTTGCCCACCAAGAAATAACCAAGAAATAACCAAGAAATAATTTTATAATTTACAAGTTTACCACTTAGTTATGACCAATTAAAATTGTAATGTTAATACTGAATACTCTTAATAAAGTCAATGCCGATAATGTGAAATATTCTCATAAAACTAATTAAGCAGAAAGTTGATGATGATGCTCTTATATTAAAAATAGAATTCCCAATACACAATAATACAATTAGTATGCTAATTAAACATAGCAATCAAATAGAAGGTGTCTCTTCCTTTACTCTTTATTCTTCTCAGTTTGTCTTTTCAGGTGAATGAGTTTATATTTTTGATCTTGTTAGATTACATGAATACAAACGGCATATACATTATAACACTTAGAAAGGTATGTTCGATTCTAGTAGTTTGTTAGCAAACATATCTTCTGCAACAAGAAATAAAGGATCAAAATTTGGAAAAAAAATCAATAATTTTTCAAGCTTTCTGTTGATTTCCAATACGTTTCGATTAGATCAGGTCGTCTATTTTTCCCTGAGGTACAGTATCACAACGGAGAGGCGATTCCTTGTCAGATTTTATATTGTTGCCTATGAAATGCAAGTTGATCTTTATTAGTGAGTTTGAATTCACCTTCAGTAGGTACCTCGTAACTCTGAGGTAGTTTATTCACAGTTTTGCAAAGTATATATTCTTGATTTAGTTGATAAGTAATTTATTCATTTCTGATTTTGTTAAATCTCGTTTTTGAATTTTTTAAACGGTTAATACCCTATCGTATATTGTCCTTATCGTGTCCTGTCGTGGTATTTTGCGGATCAGTGTTTCTCTATAGTAATAAGTGCTTCAGTTAATAATATCGATTTTTTTCGCAAAATTTGAGCGTTTATTTCCATAACAAAATAAATTATTTTATCTTAATAATCAAAGTATTGGTTATCGTTAGCTATTACTTTTTTCCATCTGTCTATCAAAGAATGGATTCCCCGTCGAAAGAATTTTTGTTTTTTGAAGTCAACCATTAATCAAGCCAAATTTTCACTTCCTCGTAAAATATGTTATACTGAAAGTCCGTGCTGCATTGATCGAAATAAATAGTAGTCTAAAAGGGATAAGTACGGTGAATACGGCGGGTGGACTAGGACGTACCAGTTAAGGTCTTATAAATATTCCAGGTTTTTATACATTTGCAAAATGGGGCCGAGCATCATCATGTTGAAAATTTACTTTATCGAGTCTTTGGGCGTATTCTGGTTGCTATTCCTTCAATATTCAATTCAATTTTATCAACTGTTGTCGGTAGCGATCGCCAGTAATCATTTCACTAGGCCTTAGCAGTGATCCCACGACTGCTATCCCACCAAATACACAGCAAAGCCTTCTTTCCATGTATATTGCGCACAGGTTGTGATGTTGAAGGCTGGCCTGTATCTACCCATGAATTTTTGCGCTTTGAGTTATCAAAATAGATCCACATTTCATCACCTGTCACAATTCGATGCGAAAAAAAACACTTTTTTCACTCTGACAAGCAAACTTTCACTAGTGGTTTTTCGCCTTTCAATGTCTCTTCCCTTCAATTTATATGGGATCAATTAGATCCTTCTAGAGCTTTTCCAATGCGTGTAGACATTCGGAAACTGTATATTTTGCAACATTCAATGCTTCTGATAATTGTTTCAACGCATGAGTTAAGTCTTCATCCAATAATGCTTGCAAATCTGCTTCTTCAAACTTTTTCGGCTGTTCTGGATGCTCCTAGAATTGTATATCAAAATTACCACTTTTAAAGTATTTAAACCATTGTACACAAGTATTTTGGGTTTGGTATTTTGGTGCATGTTCACCATAAGCTGTAACCAACAATCGATGGCTTTCAGCAGCCGTTTTCTTCAAATGAAAGAAGGTTATTAAATTTATTATTAAGAAGATTATAAAACCATTAAAAAAGATTTTTTCTGGTTCATAATTCGACATATTCAAAGCTAAGAAAATCTATGTTTTTTTGCACAATAACAATTAAACACGAACTGGCTTTTGAGGGCGTATATTTACCATCCAAATCATCATAGACGTCATAGCCTATACCAACAAATATATTAGTGACGCCATCTCTTAGCAAAATCGGCATTATTAACCGAAACACCATATTATGTTGAGATAGGAAAGACTAAATGGTGATAATCTTTTAATTTCAATATTCGCTAATACGTTTTACCGAAAATCTTTTTATCTAGGGGATAGAACACTCTCGATTTCATCAATTATGTGTGATATTTATCTTTTGATTTTGTCACACTATAAATATCTCTATAGTTCGCGTTCATTATATTTTACATGATTAGGTATAAAAGAATTTGGCCGATTGATACCGCGTTTATTAGCATCAACCAAGGATGCATTTGAATGGACACTTCTCAAGAGTGTTCATACTTATTTAAACATGATTTTGCTAATTTTCTTTGGCATTTTAAAACATTAGATCAGACATGATCCGTTACATGCCAGAAACGAAGTAGTAGTCTAAACAGTTGGTAGGATCAGGTGACAAGTCCGCCAAAATAAGCATAAACGATGAGTTTTTCTATTGGATCCTTCGGTGTGAAACACTAAACTTGAAGAGATTTACCACTACCAAACCTCTTTAGCATTATTTACCAAATTACTTTTTTAAACTTCTTGGCGCACGTTTCGGTAACCATATTAGCATCATCAGGAGATGATTCAATCTGCTGATGATACTAACATGGTTAGTAGAACGTGCGTCGAGATTTAGTGTTAAGTGGTAAATCTTTACGAGTTTTAATCGCAAATGGTTTCATATGCAGGAAAAGTCATGGCTAGAGTTTCTGGGATTCCAACCAGATGGGATGGGTTGTTTTGGGCGACCAAAAAGGAAATGCTCTCCTAGTATGATATTACACCCGCACAGACGTTTCAAAATAATGCTGCAAAATGTTGTGATCTACGATTACTTCTACCGTCACCTCTTCTCAAACCTGAAAAAACCGTACAGTGGACGAAAATTCTATTCAAATGATGAGGTCAAAGCTGAGACAAGTGCATATTTTACCGAATTCGACAATTCCGTGACTACGTTGAAAAATAAAAAAAATCATAAATCTTGTGTTTTCTTTGTCAGGCCGAGAACTTTTCGAACAACCTTCGTACATAGAGCTTATTGATTAGTTATTAGTCAGTTATTAGGCATCTTTTCTGTGCGTTTACTTCATATTTTCTGTAATATATCTTAGTGTTAGCTTTTAAACACACCATAATACCATACTTTATCAACTCTATAATAATTTAATACTCCTTGCGCTTTGCATAATTTAGCATAATCATGTTTACACCTATTATTCCCGCTTCACGTGTATTTTAAAATGGTTTTTGCGGAATATTCTCTATGTAGAAACTAATTTATTCTAATTCATCTGGCAAAATTCATCATATAATAACACTTGTAGGCGAACAAGTAACTTGCTTACTTATTTTGGCAATCTCTAAGTTGTAATGTTACATTAGCTAGTATAATCTCAACTAATTATAATGTTACATTTACTTAGTAATACTAAATATGTAAAATAAATGAACTAAAAGGTAAAATACATACATATTCTCATTAACTACGAGTGACCAAAGAAAGAAGCGCTTTGCGTTACCTTGGTGAAATAATATATCACTAATGCATTACATGGCATATCCAATTTTATGGGCCATAAAAATGGCAGAAGCTAAATGAATTGTTCTACTTTATTTTTTATATCCCTTTCCAGAAAAGTAGCATAAATGAAATCACTACTAAACCAGTATAAACACATATATTGTAGTCAGAATTTATAAGGACTATGAAAAAGCGAACCTTGAAAGAGATCAGTTGATTTCAGGATAAGAAGCTTAAATTAGACAATATATACATTTTTTTCCTTATTCCCACCAAAATTGACAAAATGGTTTTCAGAATTATTTGGCAAATCATCATGAAAAGATATACAGTTGCACAGTGTATACAAATTGTTCAAATTTATTACAAAAATAATGAATCTATACTATGAGTATGGTCAACATAATCGACCTACAAAGTACAACATTTAATTCAAAAATTCGAATCAAATGATAGTGTTTGGGATGTTAATAATCCACCCCGTCAAAAACTTAAACGTATTGCTAAAATCATTGATTCTGTGAACCAACGTGTGAATGAAAATCCAGAACAATCAATTACAGGTCATTCTCAAAAACTTGGGCTTCCTTATAGCACCACATGGATTATATTTCATAAAGATTTGCATTTCAAGGCATATATAATTCAGTTACCCCAAGAACTCAAACCAAATGACCATTTGTTGCGTAGAAATTTTACAGACTGGGCTTTAGAATAACTTGAAACAGATTTATTATATCAAGAAAAAAATATCTTCAGCGATGAAACTTATTTTTGGTATAATGGCTTCGTAAATAAGCAAAGTGTCACATTTAAAGTGAAGATAATCCACATGATGTTCTTGAAACCTTTACACCCACAAAAATTAACAATTTGGTGTGGTTTATAATCTGGAGGTGTAATTGGATGGTACTTATTTGAAAACGAAAATGGAAATGCAGTTACTGTCAAAGCTGTCAACTGCGAAGAACGCTACGGAAACATAATTACTGATTTTCTAGCATGAATTGGATGATTTTGATCTGGATGACATGTGCGTTCAACAAGATAGTGCAACATACCATACATCTCGTGACAATCAATTTATTGAGAGAAAAATCCAATGACCGTGTAATATCAAAAAATAGCCATGTTACCTGGCCACCAAGATCATGCGAAATAACTCCATTGGACTTTTTCCTTTGGGTTTTTTCAAAGCGACATTATTCGTATCATTGATGAAATAAATGACGATTTATGTTGCAAAGTAATCAAAAATTGATATTTCAGAATAGATTTTTTTTAATTCGGAGGTGGTCATTTACATGAAATTATTTTTAAACAAAAATGCAATGAACCAATACTTAAAATTTTTAAAATATCACGTTGATATAACGTTTTCTTTTTACTCCAAATTAATAATCATCTTTAGAATTGTCATTTGCCATATATCAATTTGAAGTTGGTCATCGATGTAGTTGTAACACTAACAGTTCCTTAATGTTACACATAATTACTTTTTATCTATAACATATTAATATATAATATATCAAAGATTTATTCGCTCTGGCTATTAAAAGCCATCACCAGATTAGAAACAACTACAAATTAGAATACATAATGCACTATGCATCCCTACTTTGACATATGGCTCTGAAATGTGGAAGCCAAATTAACATCAGAGAGGAAAAATACAGGTCTGTGACATGAGAGCATTGAGAATAATTATAGGACAAACTCTGGGAGATCGTGTATCAAACAAGGAAATTAGGAGGAGATTGGGGGTGAAATTTGTAGAAGAAAGGATAAGGGAAAATGTATTGCGATGTTTTGCATCGAGTGCCTTGCACAAGACTGACCAAGAGAGTGTGGAAGATGGGAAAAACTGGAAGGAACACAAGGGGTAGGCCACGAAACAAATGGAACAACGAGATTGACTAGTATCTTAGAGACGTGGGACTGGACTGGAGTGGGGCCGAGGAACTTGCGAGAGATAGAGGGGAGTGGAGGGAGAGAGTGGCAGGCGATTAAGAAACCTTAACTTGACACTGGCAATGGCAGGTAAACGAGTATAGATCATGATGATAATTGTATAAAACCATTTTTGACTTTGTTATCTATCACTTTTATTTTACGTATTGCTCAAACACTACTTTAAAACTTGAGAATATAAAATCGTTTACGAAACTATAGTCACACAAATTTTGTTTAAAAATAAAAGTGATAGATAACAAAGTAAAAATTTGTTTTATTCCTTTTTAAAAAATGAACTATCACAAAGTAACGGACAAATCAATCAATAATTTTATGATGATAATAATGATGATATATGAAGCATATGTTTTGAAAATAATGCCGCTTAAATTTTATCCTCGCCTTCGTCTGATAGAAGGGGGACATTTACACTACATCACTTTCAAAACATGATTATATTATTTGTTCTTCAAGAAAAAATAAAAATTACCGTATTATCACTTGTGCCTCATTTTAAAATTCTGACACTCTTGTTGGAAATCTTTCATTATAAATTGAAATAATTAATGATGACTTAATAAACATTTAAGTCAATTAATTCAACTTAATGGTCACCGGTATTTTTCTGTATTAAGAGATTCAATCTTCATTGAGTTCAAATCTCTTCATTGCACATTCGTTCATACAGGTTAGTTGAATTTTTAAATGTTATATTAGTTATCAAACATTTCATAATGATATGCAGTTTGAATTATTACAGAAATGCTAAAACAATTATTTAAGCAAGACCTATATCCTGTCTGATAAAAGTGTGTAAAAAAATAAGTTTCTCCTCATGAAATCGTCAATAGCAACGTAAAAATTGGTTATTGTGAAAATGGAAAGTGACACATGTTTTGAATCAAATGAATACAAATACCAATTTTATGAGGTATTTTAACATGCACAACAAACGAAGATCCGTGTTAACCCGTAGTAATAAAATGTGAATTTATTGTGACAGATGCAGATTGTAAAAATTCAGTGCATTCTAGTAAAGTAACTACATCAGTGAAATGCAATCTTACTTCCAGAAAATCAGCTGGGTGAAAATACTGCTGAGTCATAAATATTTTTTAAAATAATATAAAAATTTACTTCATAATAGCATTATATAGTCGAGTACTCGAATCCGAGTGTATTCTTTTAACATCCAAGATTAGCAGGCATGTGCTCTTTTGTGGCTGAAGAGACTTATTCTAGATGAGATAATTCGACCACACTCCGGACATTCGAACTAACCCTTGCCGGAATGTATATGTTTCTAGGACTCAGTTCTTGGTACTGATAAACCAGCTGTCTTCATTGGGTTCTATTGCGTTCAGAGGGTTCCTGTAGGATACCTACGATTCACATCCGTAGGTAATCAACGGTACGAGCACAGCTCGGCAATGTTTCCAAAAAGCTATAGAAATTAGCGCAGCTAATTCGGTTCCGGATTTCCGAGTTCAGATCTTTTATCAGAATGCAGATTAGATTTCCTGTAGATTTTATTTATGTTAATTTTAAGGTCTAATGATTAAATCACCGACATGTACAATAAGATCGCGTAATATTAAGGCACACTCATCCACGTACATGAATTCTGTAATATGACGTATTCGGGTTTTGATTTTGATTGCTGACAGACTGCTACCGATAGCGTGACATTATAAACAATGTTTTCTATCAACAAGACAGTACGACCTATCACACATATCGCCTAACATTCGATTTATTGTAAGAAAACTCCTGGACACGTTGTTTCGCGAAATGGTTTCGACAACTGGCCACCAAGATGTTAGGTCTCCAGAATGTCCTTTATAAAAATCCATAGATCCGGGCAATTCGGGAATGTTATCCACCCTATGAATTCCGATATGTCTAACTACAAGGCCATCTGCGATGGCAAAAAGCAGTTTGTGAGATGTCGCTAACAACAATATCAAGAAAACAACTCAGGCGATGTAAATGCTGAATGAAAGTCCCTCCCCTCCAAACTTGGTCTCAAATAACACAGATCAACAAATTAAAACTTTTTTGAGGTAGCATTGATGAAAATAGATGTATTTTGTACGCAGAAGTTCGGTGGTGGGGAAAAAAAGGAGACGACATATTTTTACAATCTAATATTTATTTAATAATCTTACCTCTGAGATTTTTTCGGTCATCATGTTCACTAAACAGAATAAAAATTCATCATTGAAACGATTTCCTACAATTCCACGTTCCAATACGATTTTTTTATGGTACTGTAATCTCATTTGAAGTTGAACAATTTTTCTAGGTCCTGATTGAAATGTGTGATCGTGCATTGTCATGATGAAATATCACGCCTTTCCTGTTCGCTAATTCTGGCCGTTTTTCTTTAATTGCTGCCTTTAGTTGATCCAATTGTAAACAGTAGAGGTCAGTGTTGATGGTTTGGTTGCGTAGAAGAAGCTAAAAGTGTATGGGTCCCTTCCAATCCCATCAAATGCCAAGCATAATTTTCTTCGGATGAAAGCCGTCCCTCGCCGTATTTAAAACCGCTGCGCCTGGCAACTTCTATGATTTTTTCGTTGCACTTTATACACACCAGTTACCATCTGCATCCCAACCTATGATCCGTGGATCTTCGGCTGTTATGGCCATTATTTCCTCGACGTCAGTGCTTGAAGGACAGCCAGAACTATACAGGTCTTCCAAGCGAAAATTTCCGCCCCTAAAACAATTAAACCATTTTTGCACCGTGGTCTCCCCAACAGAAACTTCTGCGTCAACGGTACAAACATTGTTTATGTATAGGCATCGTCCTTGCCGTTTTTCAAATAGAAAAGCACAATGTAGTATAAAGGCAACTTTTCGACATATTCAATTTGAACTAAACGTTGTAAATACAGGATGAATTAATAATATGTAAATAATATGTAAAACATAACTAATACAGCACAGATTTTTGTTTACAAACGTTAAAAAAGCAACTGATGGAAAATCCTTACGAACTTTTCAGACAAACACGATATGAATCGGACAATGGGCTTGAAGTAGAAACCACTCCATATTTTCTCATAAAATTTTATTCATTTACTTCTGGCTATAATTTCTGTTTTACAAAAAACTATTAAAATCGAACACCCCTTCTAGGGGTGCAATTTCTTTGTCATTTAGTATATTTTATTACCTGCTCATAGAAAAAGCAGTAGCTATTTTACAAATACTAATTATATTGAAGGTTAGTGCGTAAGCAAATTTTTCTGTAATTAGATTTTGAGAGATAATTGTCAGTACTCATTATTTTAGCCACCGTACATTATAACGCTATAAATGTACACTGACACAATGCGTATAAAATGCAAATTTTTCAGCTTGGCTCTATACAAATCAATTGCTACGCAATATCTTTTCCATACAATATTTAAAAAATCATTGTTTGATGGTAAATTCATTGTTAATTTCGAAACGTGAAAGTATCAGTTTTCAATACGTGCCGGTAACCTTTCAAACAAGAGATATCGTCATGTTCACCTTGATTAGCAAAACAATGGAATCGAATTTCAAATATTTTCCTCTTTTTCAGTTTATAGGTTTTAAATTAATTGTATGTACTGTTAACAGTTTTTATTTAGTAGAAAAAAATTGATAATTTATGATAAATATTACTACCGGTAATGAGAAAAAAACCGTTATTTGCGGATAATTTCACAAAATGTTAAGGACGTGCTTTAAAAAGTAATTTGTTTTTTACTCACGTTTTGCAGAATTAATATAATATAATTTACTGTTGATTTATTAGAAAATAAGAATAACGTTTAAACATTTTCCATCGATCCATCCAACAATACAGAATAATATCAAAAACACGTATGCAAGCAGCACATACATGTCTGTGAAAAGCCCGCTTAAAGGTATTGTCAAAATTCTTTTTATCGCTAAGTTGGCATAACTGTCCTCTATTCTGACGCGGAGTTTGAACGTCACCAGTCGTTTAGTCTGTTTACAGTGCTCGATTTTGTCAGTTCATCTCAAGTGTGTTTTGCAATTTTTACTATAGATTAAAACATAGAACAAAGAACGTGTCTTAAATTTTGCATTGCAAATGGAATTTCGTGTGCCGAGTTGCTGGAAATGTTGCAGAAGGCTTGCGGTGTATCAAAAACACGTGCATATGAGTAGTACAGTGCATTTAAAAGCGGTCGAGATGTGGTGGAAAATTTACCTCGCTCTGATCTACCATCAATGTCTTCAACTGAAGTCAACATCAACATGGTAGTTTCATTACTTTCTTTACACACTTCGTATCACTGTTAAAGATGGTGAATGTGCTGATCTCTCTATAGGGAGTATTGCGCAATAAGTGATATAAAATATTTTTCCATTAAATAATCAATGGCAAAACAACAACCTCTATATGGGCATGTAAAATGTGTTTTTTGTAAACTTTGGGAAATAGTGAACCTGTTGTTAGAAAAGATATTTTCTAACAACAGTTGTTATAAAAGATGGAAATAAGAAAATAATTTAAACTAGTCTTTTGTTTAACCAAACAATATATATCACGTATATTTCGTGAACTTGTTTTACAATTATCTGTCAATCAAATAAACTGATCTAATAAATATAATATTTCATGTTAGTTCATTTTTCACCTTGAACAATCCTTGTATGGTTCAAGAAACCTTTATTTAACAAACTTCAAAAGTTGACAAAATAAACACTATAGCACTTGACTTATACTAAATTGTGCGTAGTATTATTGACTCATATATTAGAGAACAATAAAAAACCTGCAGCACTACTAAAAATATATTTTATTACATTTATTTATTTCTTAATACCAAGAAATTCCACAAATTGTATAGAGTAATGAGAGTAAGTAAGTAAGTGATCATTTAGCGACGATATTATATTTTGATGAGGGTGTAGTTTAAGCCAGTGAGAATAGAATAGATTGAGGAGAGCAATTAAGGTCGAAAGTAAAGGAGGGGAGAGCGAAAATGACGATAATGTTGGAAGAATGATGGACTATATCAAATGTATAATGGATCTTTCTGTAAAATATGAGAGAAACAAGTCAAGTATATCTAATCGAAAGAGTGATTACAGATCATTTGAGAGGTTGAATCGAGTCCTGATGCTAAGGGAGGCACGGTATTCTGTAAGAACGTGTCGGACGGTTTGGGGTCACCACATTGGGAACAGATGGGAGGAAGTTCAGACCTCAAAAGATATTGATGAGTAAAAGCACTGTGTCCAGATCTCATTCTGAACCAAATTATGCAGATTCTTATGGATAAAAATGATGGAAAGTTGTTGATGTAAAAGACCGTTCTGATTTCTCTTAATTTGTTACGTCTCTCCATAAAGTTCCAACTAATTTGTATTTCTGTTATGGCGAGAGATTTAGTAAATGAATATAGATCAGAGCTTACTGTAGTCGAACAAGGAGATCCCGTAGTGGAGGCTACTTTAGCCTCTGTATCCGCTCCATATAAATCGGAGAGAGGAGCCAAAAGCCAAGAAGCGAGATTGTCTTCAATGAGGTCGAAATAAAGTGATGTAATTGGATGATTATTTCACCCTTTTTCTAGTAATTTTAATGACTTAGCAAAGTCCGAGCACACTGCCCACTTGGATGGAGGTTGAGTATATATAAATGACAAGGAGACCAAAGTGAGAATAGAGGACCCTTGTGAGTAGTATACAAATGCGGATCCCTCTCCGAAGTTTGATTTAGATCCACCTGTAAAGATAATATTAGTCGGGAGATGAGGATTCAAGAGGGAACGGAAGAGGTGGTTAAAAATAGATGCTGAAGTGTATTATTTATCATAGTCAAAGGGAATGGAATGTAAGGACCATCTAGGGTGTGTTTAAGGAATAATTGTGTAACAGTCTAAAGAGGAAAGGTTAAATTTGTCCTTGAGGGATGTAAAGGTGTGAAGCAAGCTTATCAAGGATGATGTCATGGAGAAAGGAGGAGAATTGGTGGTAGGCATGAGTTTAAGAAGGGTGTTGGCATGGGAAAGAAATAATCTGGAGGCCAAAGTGTAACAATAGTTCAAAAGAAATTGGATACGCCGATATGATAAGGGTTCTATTTCTGCTTCGCAGAAAAAGCTGGTGACGGAGGTGGTACGGAAATGTCCCCGGGATAGCAGAATGTCCAAGTCTGATAGCAGAATGTTGAATCAGATCAATCAATTTAAGGTAAGAAGCTGAAGCAGAATGATACACAATAGTCGTAATCTATCTTCGGACTGATTGTTGTTAGGCAGATTTTCCTGAGTGAACGATAATCAGCACCCCAGGTAGAGTGTGCAAGAAACTATATGACACTGAGTGACTTGGTACCGCGGGATCTGAGATACGTTAGATATGGTTTCCATGAAAGGTGATGATCAAATGTGAGGCAAAGGAATTTTTCAGTTATCTGAAATAGAATATTTCGGTCCAAGAATGTAAACGAGTGAAGTCTATGACATAGATGCTTTCTGCAAAAGAGCACAATTGGGGATTTTTCAAGTAAAAAATTGAAGCTCGATTAACCAAACAGTCCAAACTGTCTCCGGGTTCCGAGGACGTTCTGGATTCTTCTCTCGCATACCCGAAAGCTGCGGGAAGAGTAGTAAAATAAAATAGCATCTGCAGTAATGATTCTAATGCGTACCTTTCAATCTGGCAACACAATTGGTGTGATATGTCTTATTACAACTTTCAACTCCCTTGCGTCCCTTCGTAGTCCATAATAATTTTTTGGAGAACTTTTCTAGGGAAACGAGGAGGCGTAACCATAACCACTCAGCTGAAGGCGATTCCAGTATCTGAATGTCCAACACTACTATGAAGAGTGGACAAACGACCTGTGTAGCTTCCCAAAGCAATTACTTTTAAGTAGACAATGTAGATTTATAATTTCAATGGAATAAAAGAAATATTAAAAATCATTCCGATGACTTTATTTAGACACCTCGTTCATTTGACTGGAAAAATATATTAATGAGAAAATTCATCACGGTTAATATTACTCTGTAACTTGACAAAGCTTTAATACTTCCATTCCAGATTCCATTTAATTTCACCTAAACACTATTTTAAGCGACGCGAACTGTTATAGTTCTCTGTAAGACGAAATACCCAATAAGAACTCCTGGATATGTCGATTTCGTATAGTAAGAAATGTAATACGCTCTTAGTCATACCCTTGTATACTTCTAGAACGAGCAGCACCTCATACTGGTATAGTGCAGTTCAAGATATATCGTTGACCAAATGGCTGCAAAAAACTGTTAACAACCCCTGTCGTAACGAAACCCGGAAAAGTTGCAAAAAAAACGTAAACAGGGCCAGGTCTAATAAAATAATAGGTAAAAAGATAAAGTGAATTTTATATCTGGTTTAGTAGCTTCGAAATATTTTAATTTACTTCGCATTATTTTCTTAAACAGTGAAGTTCTATAATTTCGATCGAATTTTTATTATTCCAAATGTGCTAAAAACGTGGCATTCTTGGCAAGATAATGATCATTGTGGCTCCGGTAGTGCTAATTTTAAAATAATACATTTATCGCCCGATGCTAAGCAAATTGTTGAAAATGTGTATGTTTTTTTGTTGAATAGGGGGCTTAATGTAAATGCAGCCGCAGCAGAAACGTCTTCATTAACGAAAACTCCGTTGTCTACAGTTAAAGATATTATGACGAAGCCAATTAAAGCCAAACAATCCGTAGTGATTCTGGTAAAAGCAAATGTGTTGACGAAAGCAACAAAGACTTAATTCGAAGCAAAATTTATGCTATGTATGAAGAGCAAACTGTGCCTGCATTACATTCATTGCAACAGCGACTAAGGAAAGATGAAACCAACATTATTTGCAGCAGAACTAGCATCCGGAGATTGTTATCTCTAATGGGTTTTGCATATCAGACCATTAATAAAAGACAAAAATTAATGTAATCACAACTTTTGCAACGATGACGGTTTGACTACTTAAACTCTATACAAAAATACAGATTAGCAAATCGTCCCATTATCTACCTTAATGAAACATGGTTCGATACACATGAGACGCTAGCAAACGGAAGGGTAGATACATCAAGAAAATGCCAAACCAAAGCCCAAACAAACAAGGGAAAAAGAATTACAATTTTACATGCTGGTTCCGAGGATGGATGGGTTCCGAATTGTTTACGGTTGTCCTCCAAAAATATTAAACACTCATCTTTGGACTACCATGATGACACCACAGGAGAACTTTTTGAAGATTGGTTTATAAATAGCCCTTTGCCCAATGTGCCTAAGGGAAGCATAATTGTAATGGACAATGCTAGTTATCATAACCGCCAAAAAAATAGTTCCAAAGTTTTTAGTGTAAATAACACTAAATTGGAAATTCAGAACCATGTGTTAAAAAACGATATATGCTTCGAAAATACATATAAAAAATGTGATCTAGAACTATTAAAGACATCTAATATTAAAAAATAATATGGATGTGATATTATTGCTGCCGATAAGGAACATACGGTCTTAAGTCTTCCCCGGTATTACTATATTTTTAATCCAATTGAGCATATGTGGCATCAGGTAAAATCCAATGTTAGAGCAGAAAACATTTATCTGACTCAAAGTGCAAGTGCTGCAATATTAATTAGGAAGGTTGAGAATAGTATTCCCAAGGAAAGTTGATTAAATTCGATTAACCATGCTATTAAAATAGAAGATTCTTATGTATCATTTACTAATAATATAGAATCACGTATTATTAATGTAGATCAAAGTGAGAGTGAAACCGAATTAAATGTATAATTAAATTTAAGTTATAATTTGTATTCTACTAATAGTTAATTTATTTATTTATTTATTTTTATAATAATAATAAATAATTTAATAAATTAATATTTATTAAATTAATAACAATAATAATTTAACTATAATATTTTATTTTTTCCAAAATTATTCAGAATTAACCACTCCAACTCTGGCGCCATTGAAGAAACTTATAGGGGTAATTAACATTTTGCCGAAAGGCAACGAAATATCTTGAACCGGACTAAACAGAACTCTGATCCTCAAACCAATATCCTCATAACGTTACAACCACCTTCAATCGTCTCATGTTCAATCGTCTCACTATTTCGAACGAAGACTGAAACCTACCTCTTTTATATCAGTATGTCGTCCCTTTTAAAATTCAGATAATTGACATAAGAATACTGAAAATGATAAATTTGTGAATATATTTGCCTTACAGAAAATAGAAAAGGAAAATTAATAAAGAAAATGCTAGAAAATATTGTATAATATAATTAAAAAAGAAAGAGCCAATTTCACCTATAATCTAAAATTAAATTAATAATAAGTAATATGAAAAAATGTTAACTAACATTTGGTAGTGAATATGCATTGATTATAACTTTTCGGTAAAACATTTTTTATTTAAATCTTTAGAACTACGAACGTGGAATTTTTAATATTAATTAAAACGTCTGAGTATTATCCATTTTTGATAATTATTACTGATAAATATATTATTTTTTAAGAATGTATCATAATATAACATAATAAGTATATATTATAACATAATATCACAATAACATAATAAGTTAAACACGTTACAAATATACAAAGAAAAGCTATCAAGCATTTATATATATATATATATTCAGATTCATTACCACCGAATGAAGAGGAAATACTTAGGCAAATCAAGCGGCTTAAAAATAACAAAGCTTCTGGTGAAGATGGAATCACTGCTGAACTTTTGAAATCCGCTGGTCCAGGTACAATCAAGGAAATAACCAAAATTCTACAAGAAGTTTGGCGAACCGAATGGATTCCGGAGGACTGGAAGGATGCTCTAATCCATCCACTACATAAGAAGGGCGATAGAACGGATGTAAACAACTATAGAGGAATATCTCTTCTCCCAGTTTGTTACAAGATTCTATCTCAATGTCTACTAGACAGAGCACAGGGACAGTTAGAACCGAACATTGGTGAATATCAGGCAGATTTTCGACCGGGCAGATCCTGCCCTGAACAGATCCTGAATCTAAAGTTGATTCTAAGACATCAAAAACTGTACAATAAAAATCTCGTCTGTACATTTGTGGATTTCAAAAAAGCATATGATTCTATTGACCGCGAATCTTTATTCCGAATCTTGAAAGAACAAGGACTAGATCTGAAAACGCTGGCAATTATTAAAGCAACGTTAACTAACACGAGGTCAAAAGTTAAATTCATGGGTGACATCTCAGAACCCTTCGAAATTAAAACTGGTGTGAGACAAGGGGATGGACTCTCGCCACTCTTATTTAACTGTGTTCTAGAAAAAGTAATACAGGAGTGGCGTGAAAAAAAGTCGGCACTGAATATTGACCAGCCCATTAAACTGGGGAGAACCAACATCAAAATTGATTGTCTGGCATTTGCTGATGATCTAGCAATTTTAGCTCAAGATGTATTAACGGCTCAAAAACAGATTGAAATCCTAAAAGAAACAGCAGAAAAGGTAGGACTCCAAATTTCCTTTGAAAAGACACAATACATGACCTGCAACAGACTAAGAACACCATTTCTAAAAACAAAATATGGTAACATCAGACGAGTCTCTCAATTCAAATATTTGGGTGAAATAATCATGGAAAATGGGTTGGAAAAAGCGGCCAATAAGGGTAGATGTCAAAAAATGGAAACGGCATTGAGACTTACACAAAATATTTATAACAAAAAATGCCTATCTAAAAACACAAAACTGAGACATTACAACACGGTTATTAAGCCAGAATGTCTATATGCTGCAGAAACGCTCATTTTGAATAGAAAGAGGGACATCGAGGACATTGAAAAGAAGGAAAGAAAAATCATAAGAAAAATCCTAGGCCCCAAACAAATAAATAGCACAACATACCGACTTCGAGAAAACCAAGAAATCAAACAATACACAGATATACATAGCGATATGAGAATAAGAAGACTTAAGTTTTACGGACACATCAAACGGATGAATCCGAGTAGGCTAACTAGACAAATAGTCGAATTTTATGAAAATAGGAGTAGAGCTAAAGTAGAAATAATTAAATGGATTGCGGCAATTAAAGAGGACCTAAGATCAGCAAATATTACACAAAGTGAAATTCAGGATAGAGGTTGTTTCAGACACAAGGTTAACGTTTGGAAGGTTGACCAGAGAGAAAAATGTAGGAAGACTGGAACAACTTGGTCTGACGAAAGGAAAAAAGCTCATAGCGAAAGAATGAAATTAGTATGGGCTCAAAGGAAGGCTAACAACAACAAATGCCTCTAATTGTACTTCGCGTGGTCCACCAGGGCCCATACGTGAATAATAATAATAATATATATATATATATATATATAGATATATATATATATATATATATATATATATATATATATATATATATATATATATATATATATATATATATAGATATATATATATATATATATATATATATATATATATATATATATATATATATATATATATCAAAGCTATCAACTTTTAGGTTATATTACTTAAAATGTTTGTTACCAATTTTGCACAGTTTTATTAATATTCATTTTCAATACTTTTGCCTCAGATTGTACCTCCGATACATCTTTAAACGACATAATATATGAACTTGAAATATTTTAACACATTATATAAGTATATTTTCAGTTTGATTTAAGTATGTATACTAGATATTTCACTTTTTGAGTTTCCTAGTATCAGTGATGCTGAGAACTGACAGAACCCTGTTATATTTGTTAACATGTCTATTTTATTGAGAATTGAAAAAAACTTCTTTTTGAAAGACCTTGAAGAAAAATCTTGATTAATTCATATAAAAGTAGGTATACTTATAAATATAGGCATTCATATAACAATTGTATACTGGAGTTATATACAAGTATTTTTAAAAATATTATAATCATTAATATTAGTTTTTACCTTATATAATATACCCAGAACGCAATAAGATTTATAGGAAGATGAATAATCTGGTCGATATACCTGAAACAAAAACACAAAGTAAGTAAAAAAAAATAATAATATAAGTTCCCTTAATAATATATTTTTAGGCTAAAAATATTTTGTAAGTTAATAAGTTATATATATATATATATATATATATATATATATATATATATATATATATATATATATATATATATATATATATATATATATATATATATATATATATATATATATATATATATATATATATATATATATATATATATATATATATATATATATATATATATATATATATACACATATACATATATATATATATATATATATATATATATATATATATATATATATATATATATATATATATATATATATATATATATAAAAAAGTACAGTTTTGGGGTTAGAGGCGCATCAGCAACTGAGAAGGCTATTTAGCGACTGGACCTACAGCTTAACGTGGGTTCCCAACCACGGTCATCAGCTACCTAAAACCCCGGTCAGCACCCCCCTCAGGCCATCAACCCTTGGTTTTGTGCTTAACCGAAAGTAGCTCGAGAAGCCTACCGACTGGCGAGTGACCAACGTAGAAAACCTCTCAGAAGGCATCCGGCCTTACCCAGCCTCGAACTGGCGTGACTGAGGGGTGATTCCTTGTCAGATTTTACACTCTTACCTAGAAACATTCACAAGAATTTAGAAAAACTTTTTTTGCCCCTAGTACGGGATTCGAACCCGCTCCACATTAACTGTCGGAACGTAAGGCTGACGTCTTAGACACCACAGCTAATGTGGCTCCTCATATATATATATATATATATATATATATATATATATATATATATATATATATATATATATATATATATATATATAATTCAAAATTAATGTTTTAATGGATTGAGACAATATAGCAAAAATGTTGATATTCAAATACTTGTTAATATAAGCGAATATTCCAAAGAAACGAAGTGAGGAACAAAATTTGTGCAATGAGAGATAAAAGTAGTTTTAATTCATTGGTGCAAGGTGGTTTCAAAAGTTCAACGAAGGAAGACTGCACTCCAAGATCAGTCATCATTTGATCGCTTCACTTCTTGCTAAAAGCTTATAATAAACAGTTCTCTTATGATTCCCCAAAATTAAAAACATGCTCTTATGATGTACATATACAGGGGTTGCTATTTATGTATCGAGAATACTACGATTTTTGGCATGAATTATCTGAACAACAGTTAATCGATTAACTCACATCGACTTTTGGTGATGAAACACCATTTAAAACCACTGTATATCACTGTTTTAGTGAATTTAGTAGTAGCCGTCGTTCATTCACGGACGAATTTAAAGAAGGTCGTCCAAAATCGATTGTTGTGCCAGTAAACATTGATACTGTGCGCGAACTGATAAAGCAATAGTCACATGATGATATTGCTTTATCACCGTGAGACTGAGGCATCCCTGGCATTAGTATGACAAACATACACAACATTTTACATACATACGCACAACATCGACTTTTGGCGATGAAGCACCATCTAAAACCACTGTATATCACTGTTTTAGTGAATTCACTCGTAGCCATCGTTCGTTCACGGGCGAATTTAAAGAATATCGTCCAAAATCGGTTGTTGTACCAGAAAACATTGATATTGTGCGCGAACTAATAAAGCAATGTCATCATGTGACACACTGTGAGATTGAGGCATCCCTGACATTAGTATGACAAACATACACTAGATTTTACATTCATACGTACAACACTTAGTCTTGAAAAAATTTGTGCGCGTTTAATTTCATATAATTTAATAATCGCTCAAAAAAAAACTCGTGTCGATTAGTGTAAACAAATGCTCAAAAAATAAAATTGTGGTGCATCAAAAGCAGTGTATGCGTATGAACCCGAAAGTAAACAGCACTCGACTGTATGGGTATTTCAAAATAAACCAAACCCGATAAAAGTTGTTCGCGCAAGAAGCACTTCGAAGCAAATGGTCACCTGTTTTTTGGGACAAATGGGCATGTGGTTACAGTGCCACTAGATAATCGTAGAACGGGCAATTTTGACTGTTACACAACCATTTGTTTGCCATAAATCTTTGGAGAAATAAGAAAAAACAACGAGCGATGCAGGATTATTTTTCACCATGACAACGCGAGCTCTCACACATCGGATCGAAGAACTCAATATTTAACCTGTCAAAACATCGAATTGATAGGTCATCTGCCATGCAGTCCTGATTTGATACACAATAATTTCTTTTGTTCCCGTCTATGAAGAATAATTTACATGGTCAACGATTTTCGACTCCAGAAGAAGCGGTTGATGCGTTCAAAATCCATGTTTAGTAAATCCATGTTTCCTCAACCGGAATAAAAAAAGTACTATAAAAATTGGTTCAAACGTTTGCAAAAGTATATCAATCATCCCGGAGAATATTTTGAAAAACAATAAAATCATTTGTAATGATAAATATTTGTTCTTATTTATTATTCCGGATACATAAATAGCAACCCTAGTATAAGTTGTAAATGACATTTGAGCTGGCTCATCACTTTTGCTCTGTGGTGTTTTACAGTGTTATTAGCACTACTATCAAAAAGAATGCAGGAGAAAAAAGAAAGCATGTAATGGAGGAGAGTAAAGCACGCAAAAAATGCAGGATATCTTTGACCACTCTTTGCTACTAGTGTCATACAATGTAATTTTGGCTTAAATTAAAATACACTTTATTCCTAAGATAATTTTGTTCCAAAAATTGTTTGATAAATCTAAACAAACTTTAGATGCATGTTTCATCTAAACTGTAGACGTCATTTTTATCAAGTATCAAAATGAAATAGCATACTTATTGAGTGATCCGTTACAAATAAGTTATAAATCGATCTTGTAAAATGTAAAAACTTGTAATCGAACTGTAAAACTACAAGTTAAGTTTTGAATAGCAAAATGAAAAGTATGTTTTTTTAATTCGGAAATTTTCAATCAGATTAGATAATAACATAGCAACGAAGGCTGTTATGTTCTTTGTTTAATAAAAATATTTATTTGTTTTGTTGTTTTTGGTAAAAAATAATTAATCATGGAATCATTAAATCTTCCAATATACTACTATGATCAAAAAGTAAGGTAAAAAATGGCGCTTTACGTATCGATACAACTTTTTGTTTCTAAGTTAATATGACTGCCCCCAATAACCTTGACACCTGAAAAAGTTTCATAAAAAATTCAGCGATTTTTAAAAATGGATAAATTTATTGAGCGGAGAATTTGCAGTAAATTTTGTCTAAAAAGCGATACTAGTGCATTAAAAATGTTAAGAAAGTGTTACGGCGATGAAGTTATGTGAAAAAAATGTTTACAAGTGGCACAAGGACTTTAGTAACGGCAACAATTTAGGTAGGCGGAAAAACAGTTTAAGATCATCCTCATTCAGGAAGACCTTGCACGTTAATCAATGATGAAAACATTACCCAAATCGAAGATCTTGTACTGAGTAATGACCGAATAAGTATTAGAGACATTCTAAATTTTTACTGGAATATCACTTAGATCAATTCAATCATTCTGAAGAACAATTTAGGCATGTCTTGGGTGTCTTTTCGTCATGTTCCAAAAACACAGATTTGTTATGAAAAAATGGTTTGAAAAGTTGCTGGAGAGATCTTTTCTTTAGATAATGGTATTCTGAAATGCATAATTACTGGGAATGAAATAGCTGAACAAACAAGTGAACATCATGCTAAAGATGAACCAAAGCTAAAAAAACATCTATAAGCTGGTCCAAAAGCAAAGTTGTGTTAACCATTTTCCTCGATTAGTGTGGAATAGTCCACAAAGTGATCCTTTCAAACTGGTCAAACAGATGACAAAGAATATTATTAGGTGTTATGCGTTATTTGCGGGAATCCATTTGAAAAAAAACGGATATGGCACTGTGTGAAATGTTTATTTCTATTTATTAAAAAAAAATAACAATGTTGAAGTACATGGATAAATTTGGTTCACATTTTATATATCACAAATCGGTTTTCATTGTTTGATTGACGTTGTTGGTGCAAGTTGTCACTGTATACAAACATTTTAAAAACAATGGGTCATACTAAACATTGTACTGACGTAAAACGCCGACCAATTTTGCAATTGCGAGAACAGAAAAAATCTTATATAATTATTTGTTAAATTTTAAAAAGAGCTCCGAGGTCGGAAAAGACAAATTTCTAGCCGAAAACATTCTGGTTTCATTCGCGAAGTATGAAAAAACCTTTTTTTGACTTCAACGGTTACCAAACGGAAATTACAGTTACCAATCAGTACGTAGTATCAAGTATTAAGAGACGTTTGCAACAATTGAGCCATAATGGTCGAATTGGAAGGACAGTTCCCTATTTAAATCGAAAACACTTTAAACAAAGTAAGGAGTTTACACGAAATAATTTAAATAGAGAACATTGGAAAAATGTTTTTTCGGACAAAACTAAAATAAACTTATTTGATAATGATGGAAGAATACGTGTTCGGCGTCGAATAAATGAACATTTGAATCCAAAAAATACTAGCTGTTGCGTCAGACATGGTGGTGGCAATATAAAAATTGGTGTTTCATTTTCACCCCACAGTCAACAACCCATACTTTCGCCGACTTCTCATCGGATGGATTATTCATGCACTTTTAGATTTCTTTGAACTGCCTCCAATGAGACAACAGTAGTTGGGAGTAATACACCTCAACTGATAGGTTCCACAACCTCATGTGGAACACATTTCGGTACTCAATTTGGCGTAAACGTAAGTCGTTGTGTGTTCCATATGAGATAGCCAGCAGTTGGGATGGATTACTCCCGACTACTGCTGTATAATAGATTGGATAAAAACATTTTTGTTTTAAGGGGGGATTTGGATATTGTGGCTCACTACATATATCCTTGGCAGATGATTTCAATGGAGAGTGATTCCACCAGGCAGGTAGAACAGCGTATTAAATGAGGTTGGCCATTTCGGTAGCTCAGAAGACTATTCAAGAACAAACCCCCACCTTGTCTGAAGAGAAAAGTCAATGATCAGTGCGCCCTATATATTATGACATACGAAAGTAAAACAGGGACACTCACGGCACAATTAGTTCCAAAAATTCAAGTAGCAGAGAGAGGAATGGAAAAGTGTATGCTTGGCTTTAAAAAGCGAGGCAGAAAGAACTGCACATGGATTAGAGAACAAACGAAAGTATGTGCCATCATTGAAAGCGATCATATAGCGATGCGATGTGACGCTAGATGGACCGTAGCAATCTTGGTATGAATATCGCTTAATCAGATTCCAAGAAGAAGACTGAAAACACAATGGACTGATGATATATATCATCTAGTATATTGGACTTGAATGGCAGAGGAAACTTTAAGACCGCGCGAGTTGGAAGTATATTAAAGAGGCCTATATATACATATCTGGCTGCTAATCTATATATTATTATTATTATTCACGTATGGGCCCTGGTGGACCACGCGAAGTACAGTTAGAGGCGTTTGTTGTTGTTAGCCTTCCTTTGCGCCCATACTGATTTCATTCTTTCACTATGAGCTTTTTTCCTTTCGTCAGACCAAGTTGTTCCAATCTTCCTACATTTTTCTCTCTGGCCAACCTCCCAAACGTTAACCTTGTATCTGAAACAGTTTTTATCACTTTGTGTTTTATTTACTGATCTTAGGTCCTCTTTAATTGCAGCAATCCATTTAATTATTTCTACTTTAGCTCTACTCCTATTTTTATAAAAAACAATCTATATATATATATATATATATATATATATATATATATATATATATATATATATATATATATATATATATATATATATATATATATACACATATATATATATATATATATATATATATATATATATATATATATATATATATATATAGATTGTTGAAAAAAATACGAAAAAACAATTTATTGGGTATAACTAGTATAAGTGTGTAAATTATAGTAGTGTATATTATATACAAAAACATCCTGTACATATAGATTATCTCGATAAATAAAAGATGTTTAATTTAAAATGTGCTGATTTCAACTTGATCTGAGAAATATTAACTAAGAGACAATAACTGAAATTATTAACTGCAATAACTTATTCTAATTAAATGGTATACTGAATAATAAATTAACGTGATATATGAAATATTTATAATAAGACTGACGCTTAAACTATTCTGCTGTATAAAAACGTCATTCATGAAATTGATATTACTATATATTACCACATTTAATGACAATTTTTTCCAATATCCCTTTGGATACATACAGATTAAAGCCATGTCGATTACCGTAAACTAATTTTATAAAAGTGGGACAAACAGCTGTTAAGGTCAAAAATGTACGGTTCTCCCATTCTTTCAACTAACCCGCACACTTTCAAAAATGTTATCTCGTTCGTCAAGTCAGTCGGAGTTTCATACATGGCTGAACTGCGGTTTAGCATTCATGCCATTTCGTTTTCCTTGCGAAATAGCATTCGCACAAAAGATCTTACGTCATATCAGTCAACAAGGAAGTACTGCCAAATTAAAGCACGTTAACCGTTTAAAATATAATTAATAGCGCAAGTAGAAAATGTATGCAGCGCAAGAAGAAAATTTCGAAACGCCTTTTGCATTTTGGATTGTCATCTATTCACCACTTCCTCGTCAATTGTATAAAAGTTGGGAATAAAAGATTTAGGATTGGTGCAATCAGAATGCGAAACAAGTTGTACTACTTAATAATAACAATATAAAATTATTATATTTTGTGGTAACATGAACAAATATTCTTACCTGAAAAATAAAATAGGTAAAGGATTTAAGATTAGAGACACCTCAACATTAAGACGTTTTGCAATCGGACCTACAACTTAGCGTCGGTTTCGAAACACGAACAATAAATATATGGTAGTTGACTGAAACTTGACTTGAATGACTGAATGAAAGGTAATTGCAATTGCCATTGCAACTCAAAAGTCTAGTTGTACAAGCTTAAAAAAATAGTGAATACAATGTTCCATTTCCAAACGTTTAATGCTCTCTAAGTTGGTGGTATCGCGAACTAAACAATTTTTTTTCATACGGCTCGGGCTCGTACTGAAAATCCAAACTGAGCAGCAGGCCCACGGGACCCGAACTTCTCGGGTTTTTCCAGCCTGCTTAAGACCCAATAAGGTCCACCATCATAAGTCCCTGTATCCCGTCTTCAAATGGTGGACCGTCGGCTCCCGCTGGCCGACGGCCCGGCATTTGGACACGGACCAATCAATTTTCCGATTAAGACAAAAGTCTTCCTTTACTAATTAACGTCCACGAAGTTTCCTTGAACTTTGAGAAAACCCAAATTTATATATCGTCGAACTCTACCTTTCAAGGAAAAATTCGACATTTTAAGGGAACTGCACCCACATAAAAGGGAAATGTCAGTACCCGTTTTGGATTAGTTAATCTAAGATGATAGGAGCTGTAAAAGCTAACCGAAAATCGATTATTTCGAGAGCAAGAGCATCCGAGCTTAACTGATGACTTCTGAAAGAACGAAACCGGTTAAGATGTTGGTGAATTTTTCCTCCTAGTAATCTAACGAGACACAGTTCGTTTAGTCGTACTACCTGTATTTAAAAATACAGTTAATTGTTATATATTGATAATTACGATCAAGTAGATAGAACTTTGATTTTCTTTAAAAAGAGATCACTTGATGTGTTCAAGATTACAGTCACTAGCTTTTCTATTTGATATAAATGAGTATTTTGAAGGTTGAAAGATTTTTTTTGTTTCTTTATATCCAAAGTTTCGATTCCACAATTCAGTATTCTAAATTAAGAAAGAGAAAAAATATACCTAAAAAATAAACTAGTGTGAATTTGGTGACATTTCCTTTGAGCAGTATTTCAGCCAAAAATGATGAAAGACTCCTTTTATATTGCCACATTTAACAGTTCCTACTTATTCTTCTTTCCAAAAGTGGTGGACAGTGATTTCTATAAGACTGGCAAGACTTTCAGAGTATGTAGGTCCATGCTTAATCGGATATAATTCTATAAAAATATTTTTATTTATCTCAAGATATTTAAGCCAATCCTAAAAATTAATAGATACTCTTTGTATTTTACCGTATTCACAGCTATTCCACAATCCAAAAATGGTTCAATAAACATCAACCTTTATTTAGATACAAAAACCAAAACGAACATGATTGTAATTCAATTACAACATTATAGCAATCAGCTTCAATGAGCATCAAATCATGAAGAGTTCTATGATGGCTTTTTGATCGGATTCCTTCTCGGAAACCATAAGAACCCCGTCCACTGTCATTTTGGCTGGTCCGACAGCTACTTTGGACTTTTTCAGAATGCGCATAACATACTGAAATACCGATTTCTCCTTAAGGATTATAGGCTTAGCAATTACAACGAGCTGAATAAATGGTTAAGGATAGAAGTATGTGGAGACATTTACAAAAAAGACAGAATACTTGAGTACAAAAACACGAACAGATAATAACAAATTGTAGGAAAAATAATAGCCAGGTCAAAGAAATCTATTTTTTTAGTTTAATAAAGCTGGACAATGGTATTCATAGATTGATAAATAAATATAAGATGCAAATGCGCTACAATGATAATCATTTATTTGGTAATGCAAACAAGCTTAGTGAATCAAGAATTTGTAAACAAGTGATTCATCGAATACTTTAGATAAAATGGAAAATAGATTCAAAGACAAAAAAAAACCAAAAGCATGAATTAGTTTTTTAGAGAATATAAAAGAAATGTTTAAATATATATATATATATATATATATATATATATATATATATATATATATATATATATATATTATTATTATTATTATTATTCACGTATGGGCCCTGGTGGACCACGCGAAGTACAATTAGAGGCGTTTGTTGTTGTTAGCCTTCCTTTGAGCCCATACTAATTTCATTCTTTCGCTATGAGCTTTTTTCCGTTCGTCAGACCAAGTTGTTCCAGTCTTCCTACATTTTTCTCTCTGGCCAACCTTCCAAACGTTAACCTTGTGTCTGAAACAACCTCTATCCTGAATTTCACTTTGTGTAATATTTGCTGATCTTAGGTCCTCTTTAATTGCCGCAATCCATTTAATTATTTCTACTTTAGCTCTACTCCTATTTTCATAAAATTCGACTATTTGTCTAGTTAGCCTATTCGGATTCATCCGTTTGATGTGTCCGTAAAACTTAAGTCTTCTTTTTCTCATATCGCTATGTATATCTGTGTATTGTTTGATTTCTTGGTTTTCTCGAAGTCGGTATGTTGTGCTATTTATTTGTTTGGGGCCTAGGATTTTTCTTATGATTTTTCTTTCCTTCTTTTCAATGTCCTCGATGTCCCTCTTTCTATTCAAAATGAGCGTTTCTGCAGCATATATACATTCTGGCTTAATAACCGTGTTGTAATGTCTCAGTTTTGTGTTTTTAGATAGGCATTTTTTGTTGTAAATATTTTGTGTAACCATTTTCCATGATTATTTCACCCAAATATTTGAATTGAGAGACTCGTCTGATGTTACCATATTTTGTTTTTAGAAATGATGTTCTTAGTCTGTTGCAGGTCATGTATTGTGTCTTTTCAAAGGATATTTGGAGTCCTACCTTTTCTGCTGTTTCTTTTAGGATTTCAATCTGTTTTTGAGCCGTTAATACATCTTGAGCTAAAATTGCTAGATCATCAGCAAATGCCAGACAATCAATTTTGATGTTGGTTCTCCCCAGTTTAATGGGCTGGTCAATATTCAGTGCCGACTTTTTTTCACACCACTCCTGTATTACTTTTTCTAGAACACAGTTAAATAAGAGTGGCGAGAGTCCATCCCCTTGTCTCACACCAGTTTTAATTTCGAAGGGTTCTGAGATGTCATCCATGAATCTAACTTTTGACCTCGTGTTAGTTAACGTTGCTTTAATAATTGCCAGCGTTTTCACATCTAGTCCTTGTTCTTTCAAGATTCGGAATAAAGATACGCGGTCAATGGAATCATATGCTTTTCTGAAATCCACAAATGTACAAATGTATATATATATATATAGATAATAATATAGATAAACAAATCTCAAAATATTATAAGGTATTAATAAGTTTCAAAAATATAGTTAGTAAAAAAAGTTTGGGTACGCCTATTTCCAAAATGGATTTTACTGCTTATTAGTGCAATGAAAGTCTTACAATGAAAATATTTTTAAGGTTCTATTTAAAATGAATATTTAAAGTAGTATCCACTAATACAAGTTATACTTAGGACTTACTTTTGACGCTATAGTAAATAATCAACAAAATGTGAGCAAAAAAAATTGTGTGTACACTATTTATAAACAGAAAACATCTAATCAAAACTTGTTAATCCTTCAAAAGGAGCAGGTTTCCTGAGTAATTCAGTATTTGATTATTTATTGACCTGCAAGGAAGTGAATTTATTATTGTGTTTGTTCTCATAATGGAGATTACTGTTGAAATAAGAAAATTAGTTGTTAATTTTAGAAAGGAAGGAAAGTCGCTTGAGAAAATTGGCAAAATAATTTCCAAACATCATGACAGGGTCCAGAAAATCCTCAACAGGTTTGAAGAAACCGGAAACTTTCAAAGTCAACCAAGAACTGGTCGTCCAAAAAATTGCAATGTATCCATGAACGAGAAATTATGAAAAATATTCATGAAGCCCCAAAAACGGGTGCGGCTTCCATTACAACTAATTGCAGTGTATAACTCGCTATCTGCTAGGAAAAAGCCATTTATAAGTAAGGTGAATAAAGGTAAACGTTTATCCTTTGCAAAAGATTATCTGAATAAGCCTATTAGTTTCTGCGAACGAGTTTTATTCAGCGACGAATGTAAATTGAACTTGTTTTCGTCTAATGGAAAGGGTGTGATGAAAACCCAATCAAACGTTAGCAGGTAAAAACTTGTGTGCCACGGTCAAGCAGGGAGGAAGTTGAAAAATAACAACATTATTATGTTATTAAAATAATTAAAAATACAATTAAAGTATAAAGTCATTTTTGAGTTATACAAATTGATTATTTGTGAGTTATAGTTATGCAAAGTAAGGTTTTGTTGCAAACATGTTCTCTACAACTAAAACTTTCTAAAACAGGAAACGATGTGTTTTTATTGTCGTGTTTATCTGTTTGATGCAGTGAAATAATTTAAGGGCGTGGTGTACCCAGACTTTTTTTTACTAACTGTATGTAAATATTGAACATAAATAAGCATTATTGCGAAAACCGAAAGGATTATTCGAACAAATCCGTTAAAAATCGTTTATGATGACGAATCATATTACTCACGAGGAACTAATTCTGCACAAAATTTTACTTAGTCTTAAGAACCAATGAAATCTATTTTTAAAAGTGAATTACTCCGCACTTTATGTAGATAAAACCAAAAATAACCTAATTATGGAGAGTTTTTTATACTGATGATTTTATACTGATAGGGAAACTTTCTATTGTATTGAAGATAAAAAGTATTCATTCAAAAAAATAGGAATATTTTTATGAAATGTTTATAAATGAAAACGACCCGTTAATATAGGATTTTTATGTGTTTCATTTAACAAGAAATTTAATCAACTTATATACCTTATGAGACATTTTCCGTTGAATATTAAAAGAATGCCAGTTATGAAATAACATAGAAACTATGTACATACATAGGTAAATATAGTAATGAGACTGATTTTTATTCAATAAATGTATTATTTTATTCAATTGAAATTATTCAATTGAAATTATTCAATTGAAATTATTCAATTGAAATTATTCAATTGAAATTATTCAATTCAAACAATTCCACACTGTTTCCTTCAAAGTAATTGCCTTATAATGTCATTAGCACTGAGGACGGTTTGTCCACTTTTGTTTGTCGGTTACGGCCTTTTCAATGTTCTCCAATGTCCCAAAATCGTGTCCCTTTTGGTAAACTGTCAATTTTGGGAAAAGGAAAAAGTCACGACCCAAATCTGGTAAATCTGGTCTGGTAAGTCTGGTCTGGTCTTACACATACGAATGACCCTTTTCGAGGTTATATCGACTTTTTCAAGCACTTTTCAGTAAAATGCTGGTTTACCATTTGGTCTTGAAGCACAAATTCCTTATGGAGAATTCCTTAGTAGTTTTTTTTTAACAAAAACATGTGCCTCAAAACGATTAAGTTCATTTTTTGATAAAATCGTAGATTTTTGTAAGTATACAGATTTGAGAAAAGGATATCGAAGGATATAATTTATTATCAAGAATATCTCTATAAATATGAATTTTATGAAGAAAATAGAAACCTCTTTTTGTAGAGAATTTAATTTTCTACAAAATTGCTTCTATGTCTTTTTCTCAAATCCGTATACTTTAAGAGATACTTACAAAAAACCAGGATTTTATCAAAAAATGAACTTAGATCGTCTTGAGACACGTGTTATTTTTGTTAGCAAAAAATTTAAAAAATTCCCCCTTATTTTTTCATCAAAAGGGAGGTTTTTTGGGATGTCGGAACAAATTTAATTTTTAACGACCACCCTAATATATATATAAGTGGCGGCTCGTAAGAGAGAGCGTTGGGGCGCCTCCCCTCCTGCATTTATCACAGCTGTTCAGTTTCTTTCATTTAATTAATTTTAAGATATTATTAAAAATTAAAATCTTCAAATGTAGAAGAACGTCTGTCGACCCATCACACCAAATAATGCGGATAAAAAATCCATCCTCTAGCCACAATTTCTATATCGTTGTTCGGACGTTTACCTCCAGCGACCGTACGTCACCATCATTTTACCTCGTCGTTGGCGTTACATGTTTCGTTGGTTGCCAGAATTCGGGGATTTAACTGCTTTCTAAAACATGCGATTTGGATATAGATTCCCTGCGACCGAGCGTATCGGTAATTAGTTTTAAACGCTGATTTGACGGGTACGGAACGTTTGATATGTCTCGCGTCGCGTATTTCGTTCGCCTCGCGAATACTTGTTTTGATTTGGGGTTTGCTATGTGTGTACATACTGAGTAGTACTTTCTAAATAAAAATAATCAAGTTTTAATTGCAAACATGAAGGTGTCTCATTTAAAACAGTTAATAATGACTAATTTAAGTTTGGAGGAGAAAGTTGAATTAAAAACTAACGGTCGTCCCACGCCCGTGTTGAATTTGAGTCAAGTTCAAAAAGAATGTAAAAATAGCAAAAAAATCTTCAGCACCACTATTTTCTTCTACGCCCTCCCACTTTAAAAACCTGTGTGTTTGTTTTTCTTTAGAAAGTCGAATGTTGAATATCGGCTGAGTGAAATATGGCTTGATGATAAAGGATAATGTGACGATATCCATACACGGGATAGGACTGGACTAGGGATGTTACATCTTACTGTTCGTTGCATGACAATCGATCTTAATACCAGATATTGATACCTGACACCAAATTGATACCCTTAGATATTCGTCATTAATACTTGTCAATTCGACTTAAATTCTTCAAACTTGTTATAACTGCCCCTTTTCGATATCGACTACATAGTTATAACATAACATTTGCATCCAACAACAAGTATCCAACAGAACAGAATTAGTTTACTTCATAACTTTCCTATTTCAGTATATTTTTTTAACAATTATAGCAGATAATAATGTTAAATAAGTAATATTAATATTTGTCCGAATATTCACGAAAGAATAACACTGGTCGACATCATTTTTGTAACATTGATGAAAATGCTCTTTTTGCGTTTCAATTAGGTAGTTATTAAAACACCTTTTCATAGAAATGATATAGCACGTCCCATATTCAAACATCTCCTCCTTTATTTCATGGGGTTATTGAAATTATGTATACCTATGGACTGGACAATGTAGGAATTACCACAAGACCGTCGAAGGGGTATTTCCACAGTATTTTACGAACCTTTAAGCAGAGTTTTATTGTTTTCTCTAATTTAGTTTGTTTCTGTCTCGTTTACAGTACAGTCAGGTGTTTAAGTCGATTTCATATAAAATGGCAAGTTCTAGTCTTCGATTTTGCAAAAATCGAACGGATAAGTTTTGTTTTATATGCCGAAGATTTATTACAAAGTCACAAGCTAGATTTATATCCGAATAAGTCAAAAAAACCTATCTTTTATTTTTGAAGAGCCAAATTGGAGATCAAGATAAAAGTTGGGCTCCTCATGAAAATTCCTCCTCAGAAAAATTCTCTGGCGTTTGCTGTTCCTATGGTGTGGAGAGAACCTACTGATCATGTAAGTGATTGCTACTTTTGTATCACTAAAACAGAAGGGATTCCAAAAAGCAAAGGGACAAATTTATATGGGGCCGCCTCTCCATATTAAGCTTAGACTAATGAAAAACTTTGTCTAAGCCATAGACAAAAAAGGTAATGAATTCAAGTGCCTAAAACAAATATTTCCTCAATTAGGTGATGCAAAACTAAAAGAAGGCCTATTTATTGGACCTCCAATAAGGAAGCTTCTAGGTGATTTCTGTTATCAAGAGGAATTAAATGAAAAGGAATTGGCAGCTTAGAAGTGTTTTAGTTGTGGTAAATGTGGTGAAAGGATTTCTGGGCAACAAGAAAGATGAAAACTATAAAAACCTCATAGATGAACTCTTGAACTCACTTGGATGACGCATAAAAATGTATTTTTTTACACTCCCATTTGGATTATTTCCGGAAAATTTGGGCGCAGTAAGCGACGACCAAGGAGAGAGGTTTTATCAGGACATCAGGTCGATGGAAGCAAGATACCAGGGATGCTGGTACTCATCTATGTTGGGTGACTACTGCTGATTTTTAAAAGGAGATGATGCAACAGAACACAAGAAGAAAAAAAATAAGTTTTTGTCGCTGTATGACATCTCATATAATATATTTTTTATTCACATAATCCTCAGTAATATCTTTGCATAGTTTTAACACCTTTTAAATGTTAATATTAAATAAATATTAGATTGTAAAAATATGTCGTCTCCTTTTTTCCCCATCATCGGCTTAGCTCGATCGTAATTAGCTTATCATTTTCGAATTTAGGACTACAAAATACCTCATATACACCTATTTTCTTTCATCAGTGTCACCACAAAAAAGTTTAAATTCGTTATCCTGTATAATAAACTAATATTGAAAATAATAATTGACATAACAATCATGAATAAAATGAAGTTCAGAACAATATACATATACCATTATTTTAAATTAATTATAAGTAGTAAAAGACTAAATTAATGAATGTATTTGTTTAGTATATTTATATTTATTTAAGAATTTAAAAATAGATTAATTATTAATTCAATAGTAGGCTTTCATTGTATGTCCTTGCTAAAAAAGGAAAGTAATTTAAAAAGCAATGTGTGCTGACATTTCGTATCGTATAGATTAAGTTGTCTTTCACACTTAGTTCATGTTTTTTAATTATTTTTTAACAATTTTTGTAATACTAAGATAGCTCCTGTTTTTTTCTCCCACTTATTTGTGATATATATATATATATATATATATATATATATATATATATATATATATATATATATATATATATATATATATATATATATATATATATATATATATATATATATATATATATATATATATATATATATATATATATATATATATATATATATATATATATATATATATATATATATATATATATATATGATGTGTAATATCATCGTTGGACATTATTGGTCCTTTGGGGATGTGTTTCCAAGTTTATTTTTCTTATTGGTGACACAAGGTTTCACCAAGATGGGGCGACTGCCCACACCGAATGACTACACACTTGTTTCCGAATCGTATTATCTCTAGATGTCGGGACATTCCTTGGCTAGCAAAATCTCTAGATTTAACAGTCCATGCTGACAACCCACAAAAAATAGCTAGGCTGTTACTCAGAATTGAACAAGATATAATCTATAATTATTTACGTAATTATTTACGAAGAGACATGTCACATTTCAGGCGGTATCTTTAAAAAATAAAATTCGTTTTTTTTCTGTAACGCAATATATTTCTAATTTTTTTTTAATAAAACAATTTCGGATGGTTACTAAGGTTTATAACCGATTTCTCTACCGCGCTGTGTAAAAAGAATGTCAGTAAATACCACTGTTTTCTTTCTTCTATCAGAATCATCATTTGCTTGAACGGAACGGATATAGATGACTTGCGATTCGAGCAAGTTCTACTTTTTCTAGCGAAAAATTGTACTCGAAGTCGGCACGGTATGTTTATGGGTGTTCTATCCGTTATGGGCACCATAGCACCGCCGAGCGATCAACTATAATAAATATGACACAGTCTATAAATCCAACATATTGTTTGGCATTATGAAACCTACATTTAAAAGGCACATTATAGGTGTTTCTAGGTTATTAAGCTGTATTGTTAGAATTACGATGTGGTTGTGGGGTTTTATTTTATATTGTTGTAGGTTCAAATATTGCTTTTTTACGAGTTCATTATTTCAGAATTTTTTATCGCTTTTAATAACAATATATTTTTTTCTTTTTATATATGAATAGATTTTGTTATGATAAAGAATGTAAGGTGTGAAAGCATTTTAAAAAATATTTGCTATGAGCGATATTCGACACACATAACATGAATTCCTGACCCCATTTAACTACTATGAGCTATTTTTACTGCTTTTTCTGTTGTAAATGGATAGTAAAATGAGTAGAAAATATAACATCATTTGAAAATTAAGTTTTCTAAAATATTTGCAATGAACAAAATGGCTACCGTGTTTACAAAATGAATTTTCAATTCTTTTATATATTTTACTGTCAATTAATATTACTTATTATTACAGCCAGTGTCAAAATGTCAATAAATCAAAATTACATTAATAATTAAAATATTATAAATAAAAATAATCATTTGTGATTCGTTTTGAGAAAAAATAAGTATTTTTCAGAAGAAGAAAGATGCTTAAAGATGGGATGAGTTGTAGGGGCATAGGACACCCGTTAAAACGAAGTTTTTCATAGGTTGCTAAGTTGTTTTGATTCAGCGAGATATACAGATCTCATCGTTCAACTGGAAGACCACCTGCTATGTCAAAAAGAGACAAAGACTCATTTTAAGAATTACATAGAATTCCTGTAAGACTACAGGAGCAATGAGGAGCTGAGGGAGCTGAAGCGCAAATCAAAGTTAAGAATGTTCAAAAATTATTCAAAATATTGTGAGAAAAAAATTTAAAAGGAAACCAGCATCTAAACTAAATATCATACTAGCCCCATACACACTAAATATCACACTAGCCACAAATTAGTCCGAATGAATATATATATATATATATATATATATATATATATATATATATATATATATATATATATATATATATATATATATATATATATATATATAATATATAATTCAAAATTAATGTTTTAATGGATTGAGACAATATAGCAAAAATGTTGATATTCAAATGCTTGTTAATATAAGCGAATATTCCAAAGAATCGAAGTGAGGAACAAAATTTGTGCAATGAGAGATAAAAGTAGTTTTAATTCATTGGGTGCAAGGTGGTTTCAAAAGTTCAACGAAGGAAGACTGCACTCCAAGATCAGTCACTTTTGGGTCGGTTCCTTGTTTGTCGTGGTTTCTACTCATACACCATCAATCAAAACTTGGCGATTATCTATTGAATTCAATATTCCACAAGTATAAATAGTAAGATATCTTCATGATCTTAGATAGATTAACAGATGCTAACGAGAAGTATCACACGGTTTAATGTTATTGAAAAATGTTTCAAAATCAGCAGGGATAATGTCTTACCTGTTGAATGGTAACTTGTAAGCAAAAGCAATATTCAGATTTCGAATATGTGATAAAACTGATGACAAAAGAGTGAGGTTCTCCAGAAACCGAGAACATCTAGCTTGCGCAACTCAACCGCAATCTGTGGATGAAGAACTCGGCGCAATTAAACTTCTAACATATCCAACATGTTAAATATTGAAGCTTTTATTGAAGCGGATACTAGAACTTGCTAATATATATTTTCTAGCCACTCATTCTTTATTTGATATTGATTATTTAATTTGTAAAATTTTCATTAAGAATTCTCTAAATAGTAAGTACACTAAGTGTCAAAATGTTGTGCTTGAACAATTATTTTTAAAGTCTTTTAAAAATAGCATATTAATTTGAAAACTATAGTAAAATGAATAGCGAATGAATAGTCAGTCAAGTGAAAACATACACAAACAAAATTTTATTATTTTATGGTCTTTCCTCCATCTTTTATTACATAGAAAATTATGTTTGATAATGAATCATACTGTTTAATTGTTTGTTGTGAAATGTATTCCCATGAAGCCCGAATAGCATTTTTTAAATCTTCCATATTTGAATATAGTGTTGATTTACTATAAACTCGTCTTCAAGGCAGCCCCCAAACATTTTCAGTCATATTCAAATATGGGGAAACCGTTCAATTTTGAACTATTATTTTGCTAGAACTATATTCATTCTGTCAAATGAATGGAGCAGTTATTTTGTTGAAACACTAGCGAATATTCACTCACAACATTAAAACTTTATTGTTCTAATAAATTTTTATATTCTTAAACGTTAACCCGATGAGAAAGGAACACTAAGCGGCTTATTTTTTTATAGCCAATACATGCCCAAACCATGATACTTCCTCCTCCCACTTACCGTCTAGATATTTTTTTTTCTTCCTTCATGAGATCATAAAAATAAAAGGAAAAACCATCAGGCCTATCCAAATTGATTTTTTTTCGTCGGAAAAAAATTATTTCCTTCCACTGCTTAAGCCATTCGGACTAATTTGTGGCTAGTGTGATATTTAGTGTGTATGGGGCTAGTATGATATTTAGTTTAGATGCTGGTTTCCTTTTAAATTTTTTTCTCACAATATTTTGAATAATTTTTGAACATTCTTAACTTTGATTTGCGCTTCAGCTCCCTCAGCTCCTCATTGCTCCTGTAGTCTTAAAGGAATTCTATGTAATTCTTAAAATGAGTCTTTGTCTCTTTTTAACATAGCAGGTGGTCTTCCAGTTGAACGATGAGATCTGTATATCTCGCTGAATCAAAACAACTTAGCAACCTATGAAAAACTTCGTTTTAACGGGTGTCCTATGCCCCTACAACTCATCCCATCTTTAAGCATCTTTCTTCTTCTGAAAAATACTTATTTTTTCTCAAAACGAATCACAAATGTTTATTTTTATTTATAATATTTTAATTATTAATGTAATTTTGATTTATTGACATTTTGACACTGGCTGTAATAATAAGTAATATTAATTGACAGTAAAATATATAAAAGAATTGAAAATTCATTTTGTAAACACGGTAGTCATTTTGTTCATTGCAAATATTTTAGAAAACTTAATTTTCAAATGATGTTATATTTTCTACTCATTTTACTATCCATTTACAACTATCTATTTTTACTATCCATTTACAAGAAAAAGCAGTAAAAATAGCTCATAGTAGTTAAATGGGGTCAGGAATTCATGTTATGTGTGTCGAATATCGCTCATAGCAAATATTTTTTAAAATGCTTTCACACCTTACATTCTTTATCATAACAAAATCTATTCATATGTAAAAAGAAAAAAATATATTGTTATTAAAAGCGATAAAAAATTCTGAAATAATGAACTCATAAAAAAGCAATATTTGAACCTACAACAATATAAAATAAAACCCCACAACCACATCGTAATTCTAACAATACAGCTTAATAACCTAGAAACACCTATAATGTGCCTTTTAAATGTAGGTTTCATAATGCCAAACAATATGTTGGATTTATAGACTGTGTCATATTTATTATAGTTGATCGCTCGGCGGTGCTATGGTGCCCATAACGGACAGAACACCCATAAACATACCGTGCCGACTTCGAGTACAATTTTTCGCTAGAAAAAGTAGAACTTGCTCGAATCGCAAGTCATCTATATCCGTTCCGTTCAAGCAAATGATGATTCTGATAGAAGAAAGAAAACAGTGGTATTTACTGACATTCTTTTTACAGAGCGCGGTAGAGAAATCGGTTATAAACCTTGGTAACCATCTGAAATTGTTGTATTAAAAAAAAATTAGAAATATATTGCGTTACAGAAAAAAAACGAATTTTATTTTTTTAAAGATACCGCCTGAAATGTGACATGTCTCTTCGTAAATAATTACGTAAATAATTATAGATTATATCTTGTTCAATTCTGAGTAACAGCCTAGCTATATTTTGTGGGTTGTCAGCATGGACTGTTAAATCTAGAGATTTTGCTAGCCAAGGAATGTCCCGACATCTAGAGATAACACGATTCGGAAACAAGTGTGTAGTCATTCGGTGTGGGCAGTCGCCCCATCTTGGTGAAACCTTGTGTCACCAATAAGAAAAATAAACTTGGAAACACATCCCCAAAGGACCAATAATGTCCAACGATGATATTACACATCATACTGTGACCATCTACCGTGTAAGGGTTTTTAATAAAGTCGACGAGGATTTTCATCAGAAGAACATCGAAAATTTTATTTATTCAGTAAACCCGAAAGAACCTAAATCTTTCTATGTTTGTAGGCGTACGTACAGATTTTTCGCTTCTTGCTCAGCATAGAACAAATTTCTTGAAAGTGTTTAAATCATGTTTTAATAGCATGACACACAGTACCGGATTATTATGATCAATATTAAATTGGCAAACTAAAAAAATAACTTCTAAACAACTTCCTAACCCAGTTAAACGGAATCCACCCTAGAATACAGTTCACTCTGGAAGTCGAACAGGATAGAAAACTGCCGTTTTTAGATTTCCTTACCACAAGGAAACTTTTTGGAACCCCCGAATACACAGTGTATAGAACCGATCGATACCTCAACGCTAAAGCCCATCATCATCCTTCTCAAATCCAAGCAGTAGCAAACACCTTGATTTCCAGATCCTTCCGACTGACCAAAGTACCAAAAATTTCCACAGCCCTTAAACAAAATGGATATTCAGAACACTGTATCAGGAAGGCCATTCGCCGCCAAGAAACCCAAACACGAAAACAACAGAGGATTATGAACCAAATACACTAAAGGTCCTGGTACCATAAGTAAAAGGAAACACAGATAGGATAGGCAGACTACTAAGAAAACATAAGATCAGAACAGCCTACAAGCCGCACAAAACTGTCGCAAATATCCTAAAGAAACGCAAGAACAAAGTTAGATTGAAAAATCATGGGGTGTATAGTATATCTTGTTCCGACTGCAACAGAACATACATAGGACAAACAAACAGACGAATATCGGCGAGAATCCCGAACTACCCCGATATAATCTGCGCAGTCGCCGACTGGCCATAAAAGAGAGCACAACGACCCTTGCATGTCAGTTGGACTCTTCAGTCGAAGCGGACAACATTTGAAAATGCCAAATGAGATTTTGGCGAAACGTCGTGACTCTTCACAGACTCAACGGATCGACACCCGGAATGATTTAGAAATATATATATATATATATATATATATATATATATATATATATATATATATATATATATATATATATATATAAAAGCTCCCACGATATTACGAGAATTAAATTAATTTTATTTATTTCTTCGAGTATTTTTTAATAATTACATTTTTCGTGGATTTTATGGGCTTATTTTATAGCTACTTTTGCATAGTTGTTCAAGCTATCTATGAAGTTCGCACTGAAATAAGAGGTTGGTTCTGAAAATAAAAATATTTACATATTAATAGAATGAGGATAGTTGCGGCATTTTCTTGATAAAAATTCATAGTAAATTGTATAAATAGATACTTATATTTTTCTCTAAAACATAACGTGTTTCATTACACTGTAGCTTCTTCGGATGGTTGATAAACTATTTCTGAATAGCAAAAATATTATAGTATAAATATAGCCACATTGTGATTGTTCATGCAATGTTTCATGTAGGTAAAAACTCTATCTAGAATGACATGCAAGTATTCTGGGATTCGGTACTGCTCCAGGCGCATGCTTTCCCAGGCTATCCGTAATGTCCTCGTCGCCTGCCTGTTTTTCAGGTAGAAAGCGCAGGTTTGGATCTTCGAGGGGTTAGGTTTGAGTTGATTCTCCTTAAAGTAGGCTCAAAAGTATCTGTTTGGGCGGTGGCGAATGAAACCTTGAATGCCTTCTAGAACTGGCTGATCATTGGTGTAAATTTTAAAAAGCAGTGGAGCCAACACACTACCTTGCGATAGGCTATTCTTTTGTGTTCGCCACCACCTTCTCGGCCCTTAGAAGTCTACAAATAATCTTCTGTTTTGAAAGAAGTTTCCAATCAGGCCACAGTCCTTGCTTGGCATATACACTTTCCCTAATAGCACTCGATGGTTAATTGTATTGTAGACCGCCGATAGGTCTATAAAGACGATTCCGGTGATGCATTTTTCCTCGAATCCATCCTCGATGTGTTGTGTTAGTTTCAGTAACTGCGAAGTACAGCCAGGTTTACCAGGTCTAAACCTGGCTTGTTGTGGAATCAAGAGAGGTACTTGCATATTGCATTGCATATTTTTTAAATAAAACACAGTATTTATTTATCCATCCAAATTTATTTTGTGTCCCTCAAAATAATCCCCACTCAGTTCAATGAAATTCCAACGTTTTTGCCATTCCTCGAAAATGTTTTTATTCTTGACTTCTGGTACTTCCTTTAAAGCACTCAGTGAACTTACTTGATAGCTTCTATGGTTATTTTTTACTTTCTACTTAAAACGGCGTCCACGAAGTGGTTTCTTTATTCTAGGGAACAGGAAAGTCACACGGCGTCCATATTTGGTGAATATGGCGCTTGTGGAACGTTATTTGTTTAATTTTAAGAGAATAATTGACCAACAATTATTGTAATGTGTAATAATGCGTTATCGAGATGCAAAAACCATAAGTTACTTTGCCATATATTCAAACAGTTATTTTTTTGTATGTGCAGTACAAGATCGTGATTTTGGTAATGTTTTCTTCATTGGTTGACCGCTTCTCTATCATCTCTAAAGTCCTGTACAACTTGTAAACATTTTTTGACATTTTTATCGCCGTAACATTTGTATCGCCCAAGATTTGTATTGCATCATTTTTAGACAAATTTAATGCAAATTATTTGCTCAATAAAAATTTACAATCATAAAAGACGCTATAATGTCGAACTTAACAGTCATATCTACTTAAAAAAAAACAAATAGTTACATCCGATACATAAAGCTTATTAATTTTATTCCTTTGATGGGATTTAATTATTTCCTAATGATGCTAACATGGCTAGCGAAATGCATATCGTGTAATTAAACACAACTGATTTGGTGTTATGTGGTAAATCTCTTTGAGTTTACACCAAAGATTCCAATATAAGAATTAAACTAAGAACTCTGAATTAAAAGTTAATTAAATCTAAATTAAACTAAGAAACTCTCTAATTAATTATCAGGAAATACTTTCATACGTTATGGTACAATATTGATTGAGTCCAGAAAAATAGTAATATATTACCATATATTACCAATAAACCATATATTTTTATTGATAGTGTTATAACGATAAATTATTGATTATTAACAAATTACAAGGAAATTTTTACATAATATAAAAATTCAAGGAACTATTTTCAAACGCATATTAAAAAAATATAAGTAATAAAAAAATGTTTTTTTTATTGTAAGAAGTGGAACTTCCACAAAGCCATGAGTGATCTGACATACACATTAATGAAAATATTTTTTTGCTAGCATTAAGCTCATAACATCAATTAGTACGCCACTGAAATCTCCTAAATATAACCACTAATTAAATGACTGAGATAATTTAGAAAATTAGTTGTTTAATTATTGTAAAAATGTAGGTTCATAGTCGGGTTTCTGGTACTGGTAGTAGGTGCTTAAAATATAACTGTTCCCCTTTGATGAGCATATAATGTCGCCAACTAACAAAAACTTGTTGTGCAGTAGTTGTGTGCAGTTAATATTAATAATTACACATCTATTTTCTTTTACCAGACTACACAAATATCCAATTAATTTGACCTTTAACCTTGACATCTAGGAAAGTTTTATAATTGGAAAAGATTATCCAAACATTGTCAGATCTTTAAACTGAAATAATGTTAATTCATTTTTCATCAGGTTGCATAATTCAAAATGCTAGTATTTTACTAAACTCGTGTTAATCGCACATTTATGCCAAACAGTAGTGCATACAGCAGAATTAGACCGGAATCTCATTTGACTTTCATACCGAGCACCACTCATCCCTTCCATTGGCGGACACATGTTTCATCTTTTAATGTTCAGACTCGTTCGGGTACCGACAAAAGCTCTACCGTCAAAAATAGAGAGACTCTATCCACAGTCAACAATGTACAGTTTCATCGAATTCCCGTGGGACGGCGCATACATGCAGTGTTAGATTTCTCACCCCCAGTCAAGCAACTAACAGAAATGCTTATTTTGGCGAAAACGCAGGTTGTTCTGCGTTTCACATGAGATTGTGGAATCCAAAGGTTTGGGTGTATAACACTCGGTTACTGTCTCATTGGACGCAGTCCAAAGAAATCTAATACTGCATATATGCGCAGTCCGACGGGTAATCGGTGAAACTATGGGTTCTTGACTGTGGTTAAAGTCTCCCTATGCCTGAAGGGAGAGCATAAATCGGTACCTTGAGGAGTCTGATTAACAAGAGATGAAACATGTGCCCTGCAATGGAAGGGATGGATGTGACTCGCTCCCAGTCAAGTAACTAACAAAAATACTCATTTTGGCCCAGACGCAGGTTTCTCATGAGATTGTAGAACCCAACGATTTAGGTGTATAACACTCGGCTACTGTTGTTTCATTGAACGCAGTCCAAAGAAAGAGGCTATAAATATCATTAAAATATTTTTTTTTCCATATACTATATACATTTATCAACTTTCCTACATAATTTCCATTTTTGTCAATTATCAACATTTGTCATATCGCTCAACAAGTTTTTGAATTCCGACGTTAAAGAAATTGGCGCCTGTGAAGAAGCCTAATCTATGACTACAGTTTTAACTTATTCGTCGTCGTTGAATCGTTGACCACCAAGGAACTCCTTTAAGTAAAATAAATAAATAAATAAATAAATACACACTTTATTTAGCATATGCAGCTAATAGTAACAAAACAAAATTACTATACAAAAAAAATAAAAGTAAGAAAAATTCTAAAAAATCTTAACAAAAGAAAATACAATCAAAAGGCAATAACCAACATTGTTCAAATGATAAAACACTCTATTGCTTCAAATAATAATTTAACAGCCTATTAAATACATGCACATTAGGAGCGCTCCCTATGTGGGCGGGCAAAGCATTGAAGAGACAAACACCTTCCCAAAACAATGTCTTCTGGAGAGCAGTAGTTCTCACAATTGGTACATCATAATTGTTCTTAGAACGGACATCGTAAGAATGCATAATTACTCTTTCTACCAAAAAAGTATTCAAATAATGGGGCAACAAATTATGTTTTATTTTATATATCAATCGAATGTTAGCCCCTTCAATGGCCCGCGCAACTGAAAACCAACCCAATGACTGCAACATTACCTCTATCGGTGTATACCTATTACAGTTCAATAGTATACGCATAGCCTTGTTCTGCTGTATTTGAAGTCTACCAATACTCTCCTTATTACATGATATCAGCACAGACATACAATAGGTAAAATGGGGTAAAACTATAGTATTATATACAAGCCTCTTGGACCATGGTGATAAATGTCGATATACGACTAAAGAACCCTATTTTTTTCCCAATCTTTCTACATAGATAACTGACATGATTACAAAATGTTAGCTGACGATCCAACAGTACTCCTAAGTATTTAATTTCATTTACAATTTCAATATCACAATTATTTATATTTATTTTTAACCCTAACTCATTAAATCTTTTGCAGTTTGGTTTAGACCCTATCACCATGCACCTTGTTTTCAGTTCGTTTAGTTTAAGTTTATTTTTGCATAGCCATCTAAATAGTATTACCAGTTCACTATTCAATGTTTTAACCATCTCAGGCAAATTATACCCGGACACAGATATGAGAGTATCATCTGTAAAAAGACTAATAAAACATTTATCCAATATTGTAGAAATATCGTTGATATATATCAAAAACAGCAACGGGCCCAAAACACTACCCTGAGGAACTCCCCACGCAATTTCCCTCTTTGCCGACACTTCTCCCTCAACCCTCGTCCCATGATGTCTGTCTGTTAAGTAACTCTTGATCCATTTTAAGGCTTTCTATCTTACACCATAATTTAATAATTTTTTACACAGTATATCCCGGTCAATAGTTTCGAATACTCGCTTTAAATCTATAAATACACTAAGCACAGTTTTTCCGACCTTTATATCGCTCCTCCATGTTGCGCAGACATACTGAATAGCCGTCTCACAAGAATGTTTTGTCCTAAACTCTGATTGAGCAGAAAATAACAATTTATTGGCTTCAAAATAAGTTTTCAACTCTGTACATACTATAGTCTCAATGATTTTATCAACAACAGGTAATAAATTAATTGGTCTAAAGTCACTTGGTATACTAGGCTTTGGTATTTTTGAAATTGGTATAATAATGCTGGTTTTTAAGTCCTCAGGAAATGTATTCGTTTCAAAACTTGTATTAATTAAGTACAATAAAGGATAACCGATGACACAATTTTTTTTTTTTCATTAACCTTATCGTAATTTCATTGTCACTCGTACTTCGGCTTTTTAAGCTAAGCACAACTTTTCTTAATTTGTTTAGAGTAACATGTTTAAAATCAGAAAAATCGTGAGTCTTGCATACTTTGATATCACTGCTCCAATCCTGCTCTTCGATACTCTGTTCTACTTCATTCAAACTATCGAAGTAAAAGTTATTAAAGTTCTCCTCCGTAGGTTCGTAGTGAGCATCAAAGTCGATTCGCGAAAAATCGGCACGTCCCTTACCATTGCCCAGCAAATCCTTTATTGTTCTATTTTTTGTTACATAAAGGACAAACATCTTGTTGACTGCACTTTGCCGCTTTATGTCCATACCTCCAACACTTGTAACATCGCAGCACTCCCAAATATTCATAGACTGGAAAACTGTCCCAGTCAAAGAAAACTCTCTTACTACTCAACATGCACTTACAGATCTCTGCCGACACCTCCAGTATTATATTACACAGTTTATTTCCTTGAGGAATATATTTTCGAACTACTTCAATATTCAGATCTGTATTTTTAAGAAAACTCTGATTTTTTATGCGCTCTAAAAAGTTTTCATTAGTTGCAATATATTTATCTTGAACGCCAACCACAATTATTCTGGGGTTAATATATTTAGGTATTTCTACCTCATAATTATCGGATAATTCTTCTATTGCTGTTATTTGCAGTTTTTTCAGAGAATCGTCATCCTTACACTGAATCATAACGGATCCCTGACCTATCGATTTTAATTTGTTTATTTCTACCGATAAATTGGACGGATTAATTTTTTCCGTGATCGCATTCCTCGTCGTAATACTATTTTGTTGCTTATTTTTCGGTCTAATTATTAACGGAGGATTTTTTTTTTTTTACAATATCTGTCCATGATTTTCCTTGTGGAGCCCAGATGTCATTATGTTGCGAATTATGTAATAATGTCTCTGTATTCACCTTACACTCCTCAGTATGTTGTTCCAACCTTTTTAATCTATTACTAAGGTCAACATTCACCTCAAATAGTGACAAACATCCATCACATACCCAAAACAAATTTTTACAGTCATTTATGGCTTTAGATATTGGCTCTTTGATGTTAACACAATGTAAATGACATTTATTATCACACACTTTGCAAGCCACGAATTTTACTCGCCCGACAATATTGTCATTGCACCCGGTACATGCGTATGTACCCGGCCCTGCCATGGCGACGACAAAGTACCGAAACAAGTGAAAATCACTAGGTGCAAGGTCTGGACTGTAAGGTGGATGATCCAGTTTTTTTCCATCCAAAATACCTGATTAGACCTTGTGTTTGTGCAGAAACATGTAGGTTTGCATTGTCATGGAGCAACATCACACCGGAAGACAGTAGGCCACGCTGCTGGTTTTGTATGGCACGCCGGAGTTTTCTCAAGGTGGCATAATACGCATCAGAATTGATTGCATAAAACACAATGACAAAATCCCTTTCCTGTCCCAAAAGACAGTTATTATGATCTTTCGTGCTGAAGTTGTCTGTTTGGCTTTCACTCTGGTTGGTGACGATGTGTGTCGCCATTCCACTGATTGTTGCTTAGACTCAGGAGTCATGTGAGACACATCTCCTTGATTGTATCGAGTCAAAAACGATAAAGCACAGCTCTTTGTTTTGTGATCGTCAGAACGCAGTTTTGGAATCTACCGAGAACACAATTTTTGATAATTCAGTTTCATCAAAACCATGGTGTACAGAACCGACCTTGAAACCTGTGGAAATTCACTTGATAAATTTGAAATCGTGAATCGTCGGTTCTCTCAAATTTTGTTGTTCGAATCACGAACTAAATCTTCAGAAATCAAAGAAGTCCGCCCGTCATTGAACATTCTCACCCATTTTCAAACATTACTGCCACTCATAGCATTATCACCGTAAACCTTACAAATCTAACGATGAATTTTCGCTGCTGCGAAGTTTCTTACAGTCAAGAATCGAGTTACAGATCGCGTCTCACAGTGGCTGCACGACTCAATTTGCTTAAACATTATAAACTTCTACAGCTCAGCATACAGACAGACGATACGGCTGCAAATGGCGTCTAAACGCGCGCATGCATACTGGGAGCAGACGAGCAAGTGCGCTGCAGCGATTGCGCGTCATATTGGCTCTTATTCACAAACGGACTTATTTAAAAAATACCCCTTTATATATATATATATATATATATATATATATATATATATATATATATATATATATATATATATATATATATATATATAAATTACGGTCCATACCTTCAACATGGTATTTCAATATGTTGAAATATGACAGTACAACCTCAAACACGGCCCTCATTCCCCGGAGGCCAAGGGGCAACTACCTACGGCAGCGGGAAGACCTGCCCCAAGGCAGAGGGTGCTAAGAATCACCGAGTTAGATCAGGCTGCCATTGGACTTTTGACATTGCAACGTTAAATATACGGACTATGAAAACAGAGGCCCAATTGCAAGAACGGTTAATCGAACTTGACAACATACATTGGGATATTATTGGGCTCTGTGAAACACGAAGAAAGGGTGAAGAGTTAATCAAACTGGAATCAACTGGACACGTACTCTACACTCGAGGTACGGAAAATGGCCGGTGTGGCGGATTTGGATTCCTCATCAATCGAAAGCTGAAGGACAGTGTGGTAAAATTTGAAAGTACATCCGACCGATTAACCCAATGCTTCATTCAGCTGAATAAAAAGTTTAGGCTTCAAATCGTCCAAGCTTATGCACCAACTATAAGCCATAAAGATGAGGAAATTAAGGAATTTTATGACGATGTGGCCCAGCTTTTATACAAGGAGAAATGTAGGTACAAAATCCTGATGGGTGATTTTAATGCCAGAATTGGAACAACAAGAACAGACGAAAATGCAACTGGCCCATATGGAACTGGTGAGCGAGACATTAGAGGTGACAGATTAGTTGATTTTGCTGAAGGACAAGAACTATATATTATGAATTCATTCTATAAGAAAAATATCAGCAGAAAATGGACATGGAAAAGTCCATCTGGGCTCACAAGCGAAATTGACTACATCATGACCAACGATAAAACAATATTTACCAATTGTACTGTCCTTAACAATTTTAATGTTGGAAGTGACTACCGAATGGTACGAGCAAGGGTTCGGATTGACTGTCGAAAAGAGCGCGAAAGAATGGTAAGATCAAAGAAAGGCAAGGTGGATTCTGGAAAACTGCTGGAGAGAGGAAGCGATTTTGAGATTGCTTTGTCAAATCGGTTTGCTGCGTTACAAGATCCAGAGGAGGTGGAAATATCAGTTCAATATGAAGAAATCGCCAACAATGTACTTCAAACGGCTGCTTCAATAACACCAGAAGAAAAATGTCTCAAACAAACAAAAATCTCCAGTGAGACCATTGATTTAATGAAGAAACGGCGAGCAATGAGAAATGCAGATAGTCCTTTTGGCAGGGTCGAGTACACTGAGCTCTGCAAAACTATAAGAAAACGTATCAGAGAGGACGCGCGCCGATTCAATATGCAGCTAGTGCAAAAAACCCTGGAAGAAAACAAAGGAATTAACAAAGCTAAACAGAAGCTGAGAAACAAAAGAACACAAATATATGCTTTAAAGCGTGAGGATGGCACAGTGTGCAGGGCGCGTACCCAAATGTTAGAGATTGTCAGAAAGTTTTATTCCCAGTTATATGAAGATCAGAGCCAGTCAGGGACAGCAATACCCACGGAAGAACAAATGCCAGATATCCTAGTGGAGGAAGTAACAAATGCTATAGAATCGATGAACAACGGCAAGGCTCCAGGAAAGGATAGTGTAACTGTTGAAATGCTAAAAGCTGGTGGTCGGATGTTACATAAAACACTGGCAAAATTATACTCAAAATGCCTCAAAGAACAAAAAGTACCTGACTTATGGAAAAATGCAGAAGTGATCCTTTTACATAAAAAAGGAGCATAGGAAGATTTAAAGAACTAGCGTCCAATAAGCCTCCTATCAATGATGTACAAAGTTTTCACTAAGATAATTTCTATTATTAAGATAATATTAAAAAAACTGAATGACGCACAACCAAGAGAACAAGCAGGATTCAGAAGTGGATTCAGTACAATGGATCACATCCAGGTTGTACAGCAGGTCATAGAAAGGCACAACGAATACACCATGCCTCTGTGCTTGGCTTTTATCGACTACGAAAAAGCATTTGATTCCATCTCAAAGCATGCGATAATGGATGCACTGCTTAGCCAAGGTGTAGAGAGAGCCTATGTAAACCTATTAGGATCGATATATGATGGAGCTACAGCCACAATTCACCTTGATGATCTTGAAGTGGGAATTAATATAAAACGAGGTGTACGGCAGGGTGACGCAATATCGCCTATTCTTTTCTCGGCTGGCCTTGAAGAAGTATTCCGTAAACTGGATTGGGAACAGGATGGTGTAAAGAGCAATGGTGCAAACTTAAACCATCTTAGATTTGCAGATGATATTATTCTCATTTCACAAGACCCAGAGGAGCTGCAAAGACGCATACAGGAACTGCAAAGGGCTGGCGAACCATTTGGCTTGAAAATAAACCTGAAAAAGAGTCAAGTTATGTTCAATAACTTCGCTCAGGACAGAAGAATTTCAGTTTTAGGAAGGGACTTAGAGATTGTGGACAGCTTTATATATCTTGGGCAGAGGATTTCAATGGAGGGGAATACCGCCCGGGAGGTGGTACGGCGTGTTAAATGTGGCTGGCAGGCATTTGGTAGGCTCAACATAGTGTTTAAGAGCAGACTCCCACTTTGCCTGAAAAGAAAAGTCTTCGATCAGTGCGTTCTACCCGTTATGACATACGGAAGTGAAACCTGGATACTCACATCGCAATCAATTCAAAAACTTCGGGTGGTACAGAGGGGAATGGAAAGATGTATGCTTGGCATTACAAGACGAGACAGAAAGTCCTGCGCGTGGATCAGGGAACAAACAAAAGTATGTGACATCATAGGAAGAGTGAAACAATTGAAATGGAGATGGGCAGGCCATATAGCGAGGCGATGGGACGACAGATGGACCAAGGCAATCCTGGAGTGGATACCGCTTGATCGCAAACGTCCGCGAAGAAGACCGAAAGCACGATGGATTGATGATATCGTTAAGTATATTGGACCCGAGTGGCAGAGGAAATCCCAGGACCGTGAGGGTTGGAAGCATGCTGAAGAGGCCTTCATTCTGCAGTGGATATATATATATATATATATATATATATATATATATATATATATATATATATATATATATATATATATATATATATATATATGTATATATATATATATATATATATATATATGTATATATATATATATATATATATATATATATATATATATATATATATATATATATATATATATATATATATATTTATATATTCCTTTTTAAAGGAGTCGAATTTATCCTACTTCACAATAACGACAAGAGAATAGTATTGGAGAGTATTCAATTTTATAGACATACTGAAAAAATTTTCAGACGACTTTTAAACGTGGCAAAAAAAAACCATTTGCTATTGATTTTAGTACTTCAAACTTAAAAGAGTGAAAACATTTTCCTTACAAAATATTTATATATATATATATATATATATATATATATATATATATATATATATATATATATATATATATATATATATAACCAAACTTAGAATATTTATATTCTTTTAAATTTTATATTCTAATTAATTTGTTAATTACTAAATTGATTAATATTAATTAATTAATTAATTAGTTTTAACAGTTTATAACTTTATAAAAAAAAAGAAAACATTTAACATCAAAAAACAAAGACCAAAAAATCTATGTCATTAATTTAAGTAAAATAGTATGTTAATATCATAAATATAGTAAGTATATATTTATATAGTATAAATATAGTAAGTATATATTTATATAGTATAAATATAGTAAATATTCATATACTACCTTGGAATTGGTTTTAAAGGCAACAACTCTTTTAAATATGTTATATTCCAATGGTATTGCACAACAAATTGCCATTGAAATTGTATGTGCAGAAAGTGAGAAAGTTGGTAATATTTACTCTCATAAAAATACACAATATGGTTAAGAATAGCACTTCGGAATCTCGGAAAATAATTGGTAAACAGTGTGTGTGTGTGTCAGATTGCAAACGTGAATCAAATACTCTTCCGGTTGCTGATTCAGTCAACGACGTTAAATATTTGCATTTTTATGTTATTTGCAGCTACTTATATAGCATCGACTGTTAAAAATATAAAGGATATTTCTATTCTAGACAAATCTTCGTTATTTAGCATTATATAAAAAGCATATATAAACGATTCATGAAAATTATTTTGTTTCTTATTTCAGTTTAAATTAAAATAATAAGCAAGACAAAAAAATATTTATTACTGTAATATTTGAATTTTTTGTAATGTAGTATTTGAATTTCATATTGAAAGTACCAAAGATGGTTATTGCAAATAGATGCGGTGTATACGTAAAGTAATTACCTAATTAATTTAATTTTGTAATTTATGTCCTAAAATTATGTCATTTAAGATACTTGCTAAAAACAGGTTAGCTTAAAGTGCTGTGTGGTAAGGCGCATTGTCATGATGCAGCATCCAAGTGTTCTTGATGTTCAATCTCACACGAATGTCCTTTTTTCGAAGTGGTTCCAGAACTTCACTGTAAAAACTCTGGTTTAAAATTTAGCATGAAAACATGATAGTCTATAGGCATGTTAAAGTTTTGCCAAAGTTTTGAAAGTCCGAATCAAACATGAAAACACTAGAAAATCAGAGTTAACGAAAACAATTTCAACGGATTACCAAATGATTTTGAGGAGTTCAAATTTGTACTGACAACGCACCAGATGTTGGCTTGTCTTCCCTCCAAATTAGAAGTCAACAGTGTTGCCAGATAGAACGCAGATAAGCACCGAGCTCATTACTTTATTTACAGATCTCCTATTTCATATTTTAAATGCATGCAAATTATTTACTTTGTGTAAAATATTCCAATATTAAGCTTTGTTTCATATTCTCCCAAACAAATTATTTTGTTTTATTGCAGGGTTGTTGCCGCTTATATAGTAAAAAATATATTAGTTCGTAAACTAAAATTATAAAATACGCACGCTGAAAAAATATAGTTATTGGAATTACCTGACCATTTATTTTATTTGCTTTGAAATAATCTCTTCCCCTCCAATGTTTATATAGCATCATTTTCAGAGAAGGTCATATACCTGCCGAATATGGAATAATGACTGGAATTTATTAAATATTTGATAATGTTTAAATACTTAAAAATAGGCATAAATAAAAAAAAACAGATAGAAAAAATAGGTAGAAATTAAAACTTTATTCATGAGTTATCTCAACTCATAAGTGATTGACATGTGAGGATTGACTGACGTATCCCATCAATCGTAGATCACTGCGTACAAAACTTAGTGACTCGACAGGTAGTTCAATGCAATTCTTGTCTTCAATATGGGTCGCATTTGAAAGACATTTAAAAGAGATTATTCGCTACTAAACAATTATTAAGAAGATAAAGATAACAAGGGACATTTAGATATGTGGGTTTTTCGAAAACTTCCCTGCCTGACAAAGCTAACACAAGATTTGTAAGATTTTTTCTTAATTTTTTAACATGATCACCCTGCAACTCAATACATTTCGACCAGTGACGTTTTAACTTTTTAATACTCTCACTATAATGAGATTTGGGTTATATCAGCGTTGTGCGCGTTATTTGAAGTGAATCTTAATTCAACGAGCCATTTTTGAGGTTTAGGGAAAGAAAGCAATCATTCGGAGCTAAATCATATGAATACAACGCATGTGGAATCACTTCGAAGCATAGATTCTCCCACATATATAAAATTCCTAACTTACAGATGGTACCATACAGATAGTTTTCTATTTCTTGTTGCGTGTTTCCCATCATCAAGTACATTCGTTTCTTTTCGCTCATAAATAATCTTTCAGCTTATAGGTTTTTTTGCAGATCTTTTTGTTACAATGTTACAAGTCAATACTATTAAATCATCTATGAAGACCCATTCTTGGAGATTATTATAAAAAATAGTGGCGTCCTATTTTTATTTTGCTACTTCTCGTTATCATTTTCATAGAAATTGACAGAGTCCCATGTCTGAGCCCTTTTTTGTCATAAAATTACTTAAGTTATATAACTTATATAAAAACTTTCATAACTTTTATATCTTACATAACTCATATAACTTATATAACTTATATAACTTATATAACTTATATAACTTATACAACTTATATAACTTATACAACTTATATAACTTATGTAACTTACTTATATAACTTATATCCCTTCCATACTATTTTTTTGTATTGACCAATGTAAATTTTATCGGTCTAATTAACTTTGCGGATATGCCTAAGTAATTCAGAACCTGATACATATTTTTTCTTTTAATCTCTAGACATAGAGGCTAATTTTGTATTTTAAGCATGTTGTTTGGGCTTCTCATAGTATAATAATTTAATTAATTGCCAATCTGTAGTTTCTAAATCCGACTTGATATTCTCCTAAAATCCTTTCTTCACCCATATTGGGTCTGCTTTTTATTACTCGTGCTAACATTTTAGATAATAATTATAAACATATATTCAAAGTAGTCTACCTCATTTTAGATGTTAAGTATAAAATGCCAAAATCTTTCTGAGGAGTCTTCAAAGTTAGTCAGGGTTTCAGTAGATTTCTTGAGAATCGCGTTCAGCTCAAATTAAGGGTTAATTGGTAGGTGATGACTACTGTATTGAATGGTGGTAAAATGAAGTGGAGTAATATGCTGACATCCACAAATGACATTCCACAAGCGACATTCCACAAACGCGTATGGGAAATTGCTTGCATACACATTTGCATATGAAAAATATCCAAACAAGATAGGTTGGAATGAGATATTTACTCACAATTAATTAAAAAACCCATGCGATCGCGTTTTCGCCACTCCACAGCAATATCTGGACATGTTAAAGTTGAATAAAAGATTTTTTATAGATTATATAACAATGTTCTTTCCTCCTCTTCTTTGAGCCTCTTCCTCCCGAAGTTATTTTATTCTATTCAAATCTGCCTTCTGCTAACCTGCTCCAGTTCATAATGCTCAGATAGTCTATTGAGTCATTTTGAACGTTGCCAGACCATCTTTGTTTCGGTCTGCCTTTCTTTCGCTTCCCTCCTAGGACTTCTTTGAAAATTCGCTCCTGAACTGTGATACAAATCCAATATTACTCATTGACGCGCTTCAGAACGGAAAAACAACTGCTGGCGAATATTATTGTGTATTATTGGACAAATTGAATGATACAACCAGAGAATATAAAATAAAGAAAATAATTTTCTTTTTTCAAGACAGTGCCGGTTACCATTTCATGTTGGTTGTATTGTTACCAATACAAGTTCACAATGGTAATGGAAAAATTACAATAATTACGATTTGATACCTGTTCATATACCGTATTTCTCAGCACTTAGCGACTATTTTCTATGTTTCTATTAAAAATTCGATTTTCTTTATTAAAACATTTTTGTCTATCTTCATTCTATTTTCTTATTAAGTAATTGTGTTACGATTTTTCGACATATAGTGCCTTCTTCAAATACGAAACTACAATGTTGAAGAAAGGCACTGAGTGTCGAAACAATTGTTATATATATATATATATATATATATATATATATATATATATATATATATATATATATATATATATATATATATATATATATATATATATATATATATATATATATATATATATATATATATATATATATATATATATATATATATTTTTTTTTTTTTAAATATAATTGAAAGTTAAGGATAAGTCTTAGATACCTCCGTTAAATAAAACTCAACAATAATTTAAATCTATCTAAGTTCATTGAAATGAATTGACGTCAAAGAAATATGTTTAAGGTTGAATGTACAAAATGTGCAAAATAACTGAAATTTTCACAGGTTATTCCCTATATACCTAAATCTCTTAAAATAAACTGTTTAAGACCTTATGTTAACAATTCTACCACTAGCGCATTTGCAAGCTATATAAAAAAAACATTCCGTTCCTCGTACGTACAAATGATTCAAACAAAGATTAACAACAACCAGTAACGGAAAACGTTTATTTATGGTAACGGCTAAATTTACGGCTGTACATAACAGAAAGCCATACTGAATACAAAGAAACAACGTTTTTTCGCTGAGAACGACGACGCCTCTGGCGCCAACGAATCACCAGACGAACAAGTCACATCTGCAAGAGAGGACATTGATCACGCAGAATTTTGAATGGAAATAAAAATATCTGACCTCCTGCTTAGGCGCCAGACTGAAATAAAGAGTCGGAAAACTTTACTGATAATTAGTCTGGTGGCTGGGTTTACGCATATAAATCGGTAAGGGATGACTAATAATTACATGTGCAATACGTTGTGGATTTTGGTTCAATGTTAAAGCAAGAGAAATGTCTTGGTCACAGTATCATAAGTTTCATAAAAATATTCATTTTTACTGCATGTAATTTATGTCAATCGTCTTCTGTTTATTTTTTCTCTCACACAATGTTTCCATATGTTGATTTTCAAAAACTTCAGTATATATATATATATATATATATATATATATATATATATATATATATATATATATATATATATATATATATATATATATATATATGGGGTGGTCGTTAAAACTTAATTTTTTTCCGACGCCCCAAAAAAACCTTCCTTTTAATGAAAAAATAAGGGTTTTTTTTAATAAAAATAACACGTACCTCAAGACGACCTATGTTAATTATTTGATAAAATCGTAGTTTGTTGTACGTATCTCTTAAAGAATCCAGATTTGAGAAAAATATATAGGACCAAAGATATAGAAGTAATTTTGTAGGAAATTAAATTCCCTACAAAAAAGATCCTCTCCAATTGGTTCATAAAATTCATATTTATGGAGATATTCTCTATAATAAATTCATTAACTCCATATAGTCAAAATTTTAAGACCTAAAAAGGCAAATTTTTTCTAAAATATAGTTGAAATATAGTATAGAAATATAGTAAAAAAAAGTGTAATTTTTTTTTATATTTCAGAAAAAATGACGTTTGTAAGTCTTAAAATGTTGGCTATAAGGAGTTAATGAATTTATTATGGAGAATATCTGCATAAATATAAATGTTATGAAGGAAATAGAAAGGACTTTTTTTGTATAGATTTTAATTTCCTACAAAATTATTTCTATATCTTTTTCTCAAATCCGTATACTTTAAGAGATACTTACAAAAAAATACAAAATGCCCACATTATAAAAAGTGAACTTAGATCGTCTTGAGGTGTTATTATTGTTAAAAAAAAATTCTCCCGTATTCTTTCATCTAAAGGAAGGTTTTTTTGGGGCGTCGAAAAAAAAAAATTTTAACGACCACCCTAATATATATATTTATCATCAGCCCGTATCCATCCACTGCAGGATGAAGGCCTCTTCAGCATGCTTTCAGCTTTCATGGTCCTGGGCTTTTCGCTGCTACTCGAGTCTAATGAAATTAACAATGTCATTCAATCCATCATGATTTTGGTCATCTTCGAAGTCATTTGAGATCCAGCGGTATCTACTCCAAGGATTGCGTTGATCCATCTGTCATCCCATCACATCGTAATATGGCCTGCCCATCTCCATTTCCATTCCTTTACTTTTCCAATTATGTTACATATGTTTGTTTCTTTCCTGATCCATGTGCAGGGCTTCCTGTCCAGTCTTGTAATGCCAAGCATACATCTTTCCATCCCCTCTGTGCTACCTGAAGTTTTTTGAAGACTTTCCTTTTCAGGCAAAGTGGAAGTTTGCTCTTAAAAACTATCTTGCATCTGACAAATACCTGGAATCACATTTAACACAACGTTCCACCTCCCGAACAGTATCCCTCTCCATTTAAATATTTTGACCAAAATCCAAATCCCTTCCTAAAACTGAAATTTGGTTAAGTATTTTTCAGGTTAATTTTAATTAATTAATTTAGTTAATTTCACGCATCCTAAATACTTTATATTCTCTGCATACCCATTAATGACTAATAGATACACATAATGCCTACCCATCAGTGACTACAAATTAATTAATTAATTAATTAATTAATTAATTAATTAATTAATTAATTAATTAAAGAATGTTCTTAGAAGAATCAAATAAAAGATAAATAAATAGAGCAATCTCCGATTAACCTCATCTAAATATTGCCAATATATGGAACTGAATATTAAAAATAATTAATTTATTTTTAAAATTTGAAATATTAAAAAAATTGTGTTCCTTATAGGACCCAAATTTTAATTAAAATGTAAAAAAACTAACCAAGAACATTTTACTAAATCGAAAATGACAAAAATGACACAAAATGACTCTCATTTTCTGGCATATATTATTACTGGTGACGAATCTTTAGAATGAGATCTGTGAATGAAGCGTCAGAGCCGGGAATGGCATGCTCAAACCTCACAGCGGCAAAGAAAAAACTGGAAAGAATTTATTAAAAATCAAAAGCATGCTGACTTGCTTTTTTGTTAACCAGGAAATCGCCCATAACGAATTTGTGCCTCAAAGCCAAACCTGCCTCAAGGCAAATCAGTATTTTTACCGAGAAGTTCTAGAAACGCTTCGAAAAAGATTTATTCGTGTAAAACCGAAAATCAAAAACATCCGGATAATGCACCCCGGCTATGAGCCCTTATCTCACAGCGATAGTAGTAACTTATCACGCACAGCTGGCAACATCACTGTGGGTCAATAGCCCTCGTATTCACCAGGCTTGAGTCGTTGTGACTTTTAGTCACAACGACTTTGAGTCATGTGTTCTTTAACCAAAATTGATTTTGAGATATAGAAGACCCATTGAGAAGGCCGTAACCGACCAGCTAAAGGTATTCCAGCATCTGAATTCTCGAGCTGCTATGAAAAGTCCAGCTCTCCAGCGATGTGTGGCTTCCCAAGGCAATTACTTTGAGGGAAACAATGTAAAATTGTAATTTAAATTGAATACAAATATTATAAAAATCAGTTTATTTACTTTATTTACACTCCTCGTATATATGCTTTATCCAAGCCATTATAGGCCTACAGTGTTGTAGAAGTATTTTCTTTCTGTCTTCATTACTACCTCTCTCCACTTTCTCCTCGGTCATCCCCTCCCTCTTCCTCTCTAGGGCTGTTTCCATACTATTTGTGTTACCGCCCGTGTAATGTCCATGCGCTCAAGGTGTTTTTGCCACTACAATCTTCTCGACTTTATTATCTGCACAATCGTTGGTTCCATAAAATATTCATAAATTTCTCGGTTTGTATGTCTCTCCCATCTTTCACTGCTTTTTAGTTACATATATTATTCGTAATATTTTTCTCTCCGCTATTTATACCTTATTTTGAAAGCTCGTACTCAGTATTCATGTCTCGTAAGCATACATTGTATGCCCAATCATCGTCTTATATAATCTCGTTTTTACCTTTCATTATTGATCTCTATGTTTTATAACTATATGTAGTGACCATATGAGCAATATTTAAAGGGATATAGTAATCGAAAAATTTATGAACTAAGAAATTTACAAGGAAAATATATAATGAAATCATTTAATTAAGCTCTTCCGCTTCTTCAAATATTTGTAATCGGATCGCTGAATGTTTTTTATTCATTCAGTTAATTAATTAGAATATTAATTAAAAAAAAAATAAGTTTTGAAGGTCATGAACGAAATGTTTATGAATGGTCGTTTCATTAGATAAGGATATTTTTATGAATTTGGCAGTTTGACATTTAAATAAAATTTCTATCTAAAAGCGTTAATGAACTTGATTGAATCAATATAAACATTTCCGAAAATGAATAAAGCATATTAAATTTAAAAAAAAAAATTTTGTGATACACTATTTATGGCTAAATTTAGAACCAGTCGAAATTCAACTTCTCGAAAACATCTCCCAGGTGAAAATGAAATATGATCCAACCAGGATGACACATTAACAAAGCATATTTCCCGTATGAACATCAGGTAAACCCAAATCAAAAAAATTCCAATTTCTATAATCACATATCGGAACCATGCTTGTTAGTTTTTATAACTTCATGTTTCAGTATTTTGGATTACATTTACAATAAAGTTTCACCCGTACAACGAGAATTTGCTGCTTATAGATGGAGATATACACGGTATAAGGGAAAATAGTTTCCTAATTTAAACAATTATTTTTTACGATTTTCTAAACAAAAAGTTTCCTTATACCGTGTATCCAAAATGTAACCATTTCTAACTAATTTAGTTATTTTAATACTGGTAACGTCAATTATCGTTTTATTTATTGAATTTTATTTATTATTAAGTTTTTATTTTTATTTATTGCGTTTTATTCCGATGCATGGAAATTCAGTTTTTATTGCATTGGCCTCTTAAGATATTATTTGAAAAAGTAAAGTGTTAGGGTTAGAGGCGCATCAGCAACTAGGCTATTTAGCGACTGGACCTACAGCTTAACGTGGGTTCCGAACCACGGTCGTCAGCTTCCGACAAACCCAGGCCAGCACCCCCCTCGGGCTATAAACCCTTAGTAATGTGCCTACCCATAAGTCTATCAGGAAACCTACCGACTGGCGAGTGACCAACGTAGAACACTTCTTAGAAGGCATCCGGCCTTGCCCAGCCTTTAACTGGCGTGACTGAGGAGTAATTCGTAGTCGGATTTTACACTCTTGCCTAGAAACAATCACAAACATTTAGGAAAGATATACGGACAGAAGAAAGAAAAATAACCATCCGAGCGCTGGAATCGAACCAGCTACCGCTTCAGCGCGGATTCGGCAAAGCAGTGGCAGGTCGCTGCTCTTACCGCCGCACCAACGCGACCGGCTATTATTTGAAGATAAAATAATATTAATATTTACTATAAATATTTTTCTAGCCATTTATTCCATAAATTTCAGCAAAATTTGGTATGTTTTGTCACCCAAAAAAAAAAGGAAAACTTACATATTATTTTCGTTTTTATATGATTAATTGTTTTATGTTCACTATCCCGCTCCTGCTAAAAGGAGCTTCGTCGGTTGATAAAGTATTGCCCTAAAATTTCTAAAAATTCCTTTGATTTTGTCCAATAAACCATTCACAATATTTTTGCATGTGTGAAAAATCCGCCGATAAAAGTGCTTCTACCCTTTGTATATCATAAAGGTAGAATAATTGCTCTTTTAGTGTTCTATGTAGAATCCAGTGGAAAATTTCAACTTGTCGCGCAACACCTCGAGTATTTCGAGTAAAATTCTCTTCAAAAAGATGTAAAACTTGTTCTTCGACTTCAGGTCCGATTTGTCTCTAGCGCCCACATTCTTGAAATTCTGGAACCACACTATCCTTATCCAAAGATCTTTGAGAAACTTGAACAAATGTTTGCCAAGCTGGAAGTCTTTGCAATCTTTCTTGGTATCATTGCCAATAAATACGCCTAGCCCCTTCGGAATTTTGGATAGCTTGTCCGTAAATACGAACTATAACGTGATATCCACGTACAGAATATATTTTTAGTTTTAAATTGAACTTAAATGCACGCACTGATATGCATTAAAATAATTTTTAGCGCTATTATAAAAGTGCATTGTTTGCGATTTTGCCGCATAGCTATTGGATGATGTATGACGTGATTCTTAATTTTTGGAATTTATTTTAACATTGTTCATTAGATTATTTGTAGTTTGTTCATTAAGTAATAACAAATTAATATTTGCCAAAAATGTTTTTACAAATATTTACTTAAAATGTTAATTCTATTCATAGCTTTTCCATTGGTGACTTTGCACTGTAATTTTGCATTTTTTTTTCTCGGGAACCTTTAGGTTTCTGATCCAGGTTGTAAGGAACTGTTTTCTTTAAAAGTGTGTGAAGAATCACAAAGCTACTATAACCCTCCATGATCCACCATACTCATTCAATTCTACTCTTTGTAACTATTTATCCATATGCCTCATAAATGGTAGCAATGGTCATAACAACCAGATGTGGCGGTTAATAATTATTAATTTTTCTAAAAGATGGCGCTGGAAACAATAGTCGGTTCGCAGTCTAATCTCTTATGTCATTTTGTTACTACGACAATACCTTTCAAAACGCCATTATTGTTTAAGCGATTTTGAGTTAGCGTCATATTTTTTCCTGCGATAAACATGTCGAGTTTCGAACCTAATAGAGAACATTTGCGGCACGTACAGCTTTTCTTATTGAATCAAAAGAAAAATGCAAGTGAAAGTTATCGTATGGTTGTGGAAACTTACGGTGATAATATCCCAACGGAAGACGTTTGTTCTTTGAAATACAAAGAATGCCGAGGCTAACCAAAAAAAATTTCGAATTGCAAGCATTGTTGGAAGAAGTCGATATGCAAATTCAACAACATATAGCAATGAGGTAAAAGCTTGGTCGTGAAATCATTACAATCGTCTGCATGCCATGAAAAAGATCCAGAAGTCAAGAAAATGGATACTATATCAGCTGAACGACAGACAGATGGAAAAGCGAAAAACGGTGCGCGAAGTTTTGCTTTCTCGGCATGAAAGAAAGCCTTTTTTGCATCGGATCGTGACTGGAGACGAAAAATGGATATGTTTCGAGAACCCAAAACGCAGAAAATCATAGGTTGACCATGGGCAACCATCGACATCAACTGCAAGACCGAATCGAAAAGATTTGAAGATGCCGAATTGCAAACATTGTTGAAAGAAGACGATACGCAAACTCAACAACAAATGGCAGAGAGGTTAAAGGTTGGTCTCCGAACCATTTATACCTGTCTGCAAACCATGAGAAAGATCCAGTGGCAGGAAAATGGTTATCACATCAGTTTTGCTTTCTCGGAATAAAAGAAAGATTTTTTTGCGTTGGATCGTGACTGGAGATGGAAAAATGATATTTTTCGAGAACCTAAAACGCAGAAAATAATGAGTTAATCCAAAACAACCATCAACATCGACCTCAAGACCGAATTGCTTTAGAAAGAAGACAATGCTATGTAATTGGTGGAATCAGAAAGGTGTCGTGTACCACGAGCTTCTGAAACCAAGTGAAACAGTTAATACCATTCACTACCGTCAATAAATGGTCAATTTGAATCATGCATTGATCGAAAAGCGACCAGAATGAGCTACAAAACACGGAAAAGTGATTTTGCAGCACGACAACGGCCCATCACACACAGCGAAAGCGGTCAGAGGCGTCATTTCTGCACTTGGCTGGAAACTCTTGCCCCACCGTACTCACCAGACTTGGTCCCTTGCGGCTACCACTTGTTGTCATCGATTTCTCACGCACTTTCCATACAACCCTTCAACAATTACGGAGATGTCGAAAAATGGCTTGATGACTGGCCCACCTCAAAAGATGTACGGTTTTTCTGGGAAGGTATCCACAAATTGCCATAGATATGGAAATAATGTGCAGCTAGCGATGGCGCATACTTTGAATAAACCATTTTTTACCTTTTTCTCAAATTAAGCGTGTTTTTTTAATAAAAAAATATGAATTATTAACTGCCACATCTGGTCATTATCCATTACAATTGAGTTTACCTTGAATAGACTGAAAATCCAACAAAAACGCTTATTATAAAAAGTTTTTCAATAAAAGTGTCAGAACTTTGAAACGCAATAGCGGCAACATGTTTGATATGTAAATCACAAGCACACTACTGTGTTAAGAACATTGTGTCAACTTACCATGGAAAAATTCGCTATTCAATAGCGCGTAGAAATTTAAAGATAGAAGGCGTTTTGTACTGAAGGAGTAACAGGATCTAATTTTATTTTGAAATGCAGTATTATAGATATATATAATATAACAGACAACCTTTGGTCTGAACTGATAAATGTAGATATAAACAAGGCGGTTTGACTTCTCACCAGACAATCAATTTATGTAAGTAAAGTTTCCTGGACGCGGTATTTCGCTAAATGGTAATTCCACTGGCTGATAAGATATTACGATCTCACGACCTTAAATAATTTTTCGTGGGGTTATTTATGTTAAATCGCTGGTCTACAAAAATAAACCACGAACAAATCTTGACTTTAAACGAAACATACGATGCAATTTTTTTTTGCAAATATTTGCAAACAACCATGGCAAATATACCACGCGATATGTATGAAAGAGTAATCAAAAATAGAGTCTTGAGACTACATTCCACCAGATGAAGTCGAGGAGGAAGATGTAAACGACATTATCTTCAAAACATAATGCCATTATTTGCTCTTCAAGACTTGTACTTTATTTTAAAGTAAAAAAAAACAGTAAAATTAAAGTTGAATTTAAACACACTTATTGGAAGGCCCTTTATATTCCGGCAAGGTAATTTAAACAGAAATGTTAAAAATAGCCAGATAATCTTTTCCCAATGATAAAATACTCCAGATAATGTGAAAATGAGCATACTAACGATTAATTTAATGTTTAATGGAAAATATCATTGAATTAGTCTTCTCATCAAATTTTACGACAAAAAAAACTAAAATAAACCTATAACTTTCTTCTTCTTTTTCTTCTTCTTCTTGTTCTTCTTCTTCTTCTTCTTCTTCTTTTTCTTTATATATTCTTCTTATTATATTCCATATCCCACGTAGGCGTCAGGTGTAACTCGGCTTCATTTTTTCCAGTATTCTTCATTTTCGGACCTTTTTCAGTCCTCTCATATCCGTCAATAACTTTCCTCTTCCTCCTTATATTTTATATATTCAATTTATATCAATACAGGTTTTGTTATATCTTCCTAGTTTCTCTTCCTTGTCCCACCTGGCCATATTATCCGTCTGGTAAGTCTTTTTGCTCCACCCTAGTGACATGGCCAATCCAATTAACTGCTTGCCCTCCTGCCCTCCAATTTTTCATTATTATTTAAAACATGATGCCTGTTCTAATTTTTCATCATCTGTTTTAATGCTCAACCGTTTTTGGATTTCTTCATGTCATATTTTTAACGCCTTTTGCATTTTTTCAACTGTGTCCGAAAATAAGACTCGTCTGAAAGAGGGAATCTATGGTATCTGAATTGGTATAAAATTTTTATATCCTACCTCTAAAGTTCTAAATTATATTAAAGAAATATCAAAAGCAATTTAATAAGACATACATAGTATCATTGCCATATAAGTGTAAATAAAAAACATTTTATGGAGAAAACATGATAATAATAAATATAGATATTTAAAAAATGAAAGTATTTAACATTGTTTTCATATTTCTAATCACGCAACTAATTTACAATGTGGATGATCATGAGAACCTCAAGTCCTTTATAAAACCAGTTAAATTTCGCATATGAAATAATGACTCCGCAGAAATGTACACTTTCTCGAATAAGTGAATTAGATGTCAATGTCAAGTATAATTACATAGACCAAGGTTAAATCTTGTTGTCTTAAACAACTTGTGAATATGAGAAATATTATTAACTGTTTCAGTTGAAATAAAGGTTAATATTATTTTCTCTCTAAAACTATTTTACATCGTATGTTGAATTCAAGCATATCTTGCTTAAAAATTGTTACAACCCATATTACGTAAACTGAATAATACACACAGAAAAAGATGCGCTATTATGACTCATGGCATTCCTATATTGTGAAGTCAAACTTTGAATATCAAAAATACATTCAGATGTTGATAGGGAACTACAGTAACTCAATAAAAATAGTAAAATAGATATCAAATTGTTAAACTATTTAAAAATGTTATTTTTATGAGGGACTTCTGATAAAGTTAAAATAACGTCATAATAAAAAGGATTAGTTTACACACAAAGAAGTTCTGTATTATTTGACAATATTACAACTGCAAAATAATTGTTTTAGTTCCGTTCGCATATTGCAAATATCAGTAACATGTAAAGGTTAAGGAACATGAAAGAGGAACATGTAGAAGCCAAATGATGCAATCCGCAATTTCTTCCATTGCTTGCAGTGTGCCTTTATGGATAAATTCGAATTTCGAGTAGTAAAATGTAAAGGATGTAAAATTAAATTGCATCAACAACTGAAGCTATTTATTGATTGTATATACAACTTAACATGGTTTCCAAACCATAGTCATCAGTTACCGATTAACTCTAGACAGGATGCCCTTGAGGTTATTAGTTCTTAGTTTGTGCTGTAACATATAATACATCTCAAAAGACATCCTCTTAGTGCTGAGTCTTTTTTCTCAAAATTGAATTATATAAATTACCATTAAAAATATCTGTATCAGAAGAACTTTAAACTTTCTGAAATCAGAACGATCAAACATTTTTGATTTTTAAATAATTGTTAATATTTTAATTATACGTTATATTTCAACAAGCTATTTAAGCGTTGCAACATTACATTGAATTTTTGCACACCTAAATGCTAGCATGAACACTACGTTATGCTTGAATGTATTAAAATTAAATACGATACAGTTTTAAGTACTGTTCCATTAACCTTAAGTTGAAAATTAAAACTAATTATCGAAATTAGCAGTGCGAGTTAACTTTTTAAGTATAAAAGTATCTGTCATGTCACGTTTATAGATTTCATGGTACAATGATAATTGTGGTTAGCTTCAGGGTGGTTTGGTGGAAGCTTACCAATGTTACGTTTCAATTTCATGGTTAATTATTTTGTTATAGATTAGAACATAAAATAATTTTATTATTTTTAATGAGATAATTAAATATTTAAATGTTTAAAGGCTTCCAAAATGATTTTTTATTTTACATATTTTATCAGAAAAATATTTTCATTAAACTTTTTAGATTTGTGAATGTACGTCGGTGATTAAGATATGACACTAAATTGAAAATTTTACGTAAAAAATATACACAGTGCGACAATTAACTATCAGTACTTAAGATATATCTCAGCAAACAGTTACGCCATATATTAACGAACGGCATCGTTTCAAAGCTTGAACATTCCTGGACCTAACGAAACCTACTTTATCACGATAGGTTGTCATTTGTTGTATTTATGACGTTTTGTTTACAAGCCAAAAAACTTTGACGTACAAATAAAATCATGGCACAAATCAAGAACTGTTATTAAATGTAACGCAAAACTTGGTAAAACTGCGTTGGAAGCAGTCCGGTTGATGCAGCAAGTGTACGGCGATGATTGTTTAACCAGAGCACATGTTTTTCTGTATCACACTCCCGAAATGATCGAAAAAGTTCGTGATTTTGTAGCAATTGACCGCAATGCTTCCCTAAAAATGATGGAAGAGGCTTTGAATATCGGCAAAGAAACGTTTCGACTTATTCTTCACAATAATTTGGGTAGAACAAAGAGGTCTACAAAGTTTGTTCCACACACGTTGACGGAGGAGCAGAAATCACTTCGTATCAATCATTCCAGAGAGATCATCGCAGCAGCCAGAAATGACCAAAACTTCCTAAAATCCATTGTTACGAGGGATGAAACACGGTGTTTTCAATATGATCCAGAAACTAAGCGCCAAAGTGCGGAATGAAAGTCGAAAAACTCTGAACAGGCAAAAAAACACGAAAAACTTCTTCAAAAATCACGACAATGTTCATTCCAACTGGTCAGACTGACACTGGACAGTACTACTTAGAAGACCTGAAACGATTGATGCACAGAGTTCGTCGCATTTGGCCAGAATATCGCGATCCAGAGAACTGGAGTTTGTTACACGATAATGCGTCAAGTCACACATCGTTAATTGTACGTCAATTTGGCCCGAAACCAAGTCTGTGTGATCAACCACACACCATGTTCATCAGATTTACCCCTTGTGACTTCTCCTTGTTTCCAAAGGTGTTTTTTTTTAAGACATTCAAACCATCCAAACAGCTTAGACGCGTGCTTTGGAGTCTATTCTATAAAATGAGCTGGAGCACACATTTGAATCACTATTCAATCGATGTAACAAATGTACTGAAGCGAGAGGAGAATATTTCGAATAATAATTCATAAAAAATGCTAGTTATTTCGTTTTAATCACATTTTACCGGACCAGTACTGATACTTAATGGACGCACTGTGTATAACATCTAATTCCGATTTATTTTTGTTGCTATTATTCTCTCGAAATATTGGATTATTAAATAAGTTCGTTCGGGTTTTTAATTTGCATAAAGTAGTTTCCTAATATACCAAATAAAATACCACATCAATTGATGTTTACGTCTAAGATTTTTTATCTAGGATCTTTTGCTATATTTTGAGCACAGTAAATACAAAAGTTAAAGTAGAACATCGCAAGCAGAAGCTCATGTTAGTTAGTGCTCATAACGGATTTGATATTATTGTGGTAAAAGATAATTCTCTTCACACCTGATAATTCTCTGTCGAATTATCAGGTGTGAACGTTTTGTGCGTATTGTTTAATACAATGTCATTAACTGCGATCAATATACAGTATGGTTGAATAGTAAACACACGACATAAGTTGACACATATTGAATCACACAATGATAATTATCTCCGGTGCCGTTAGGTCAACATCCCGTCAGTGGCTGCCAGTTCTGAGTAATATCGCACAACCTCACCACCGCCAGCAAGGTGCTCTCATAAAAGAATACAAGAAACCTTTGTCGAATCTAGACCTTCCAATGCATAAAGATATCGATAGTACCATCAATTGGCAAACATCCAGAAACTCCTCTTTCGAATCAGCCAGAAGAAGCATAAATGTTGACCCACTTGACTCTAGAACAAATGAAGGGGAGTTATCTACAATTTTTAATACAAGGGTTGTTATTGATGGATCCGGCATAATAAATAAAAACAAATATTAATCAATAAAAATAGTTTCATTATTTTTCAAAGTATTCTCCGCTATGACCGATACACTTTTGCATACGTTTGAATTAATTTTCATACCACTTTTTCCATTCCAGTTAAGTATCTCCAAAACATGCATTTTGAACGCATCCACCGCTTCTTCCGGCGACAAATCGATCACGTAGTTTATTCTTCACGGACGGGAACAAAAAGAAATTATTGGGTGCCAAATCAGGACTGTACGGCGGATAAGAAGCCCGCCCGCCCGTGATCAATTCGATATTTTGACCGGTCAAATATAGAGTTGATCGGTCCGATACATGAGAGCTCGCGTTGTCATGTTGAAGAATGATCCTGCGTCGATTATTGTTTTTTCTTATTTCTTCAACGACTTCTGGCAAACCAATACTTGAGTACCATTCAGAATTGATCGTTCTACGATTCTCTAGTGGCATTCTAACCACTTTATCCCGAAAAAAACAGGCGACTATTTGCTTCGAAATGCTTCTTGTGTGAATAACTTTTGTTGGATTTGGCTCAATTTGAAAGATTCATACAGTCGACTAAAGTTTACTTCGGGGCTCATACGTATAGATCCAATGTTCGTTAGCTGTGCTGATGGTATACACGGCTTTTGACTAACCACAATTGTATTTTTTGAGCATTTCTTTGCACCAATCGATCCAAGCATTTTTTTGAGCGATTATCAAATTATGCGGAATCCAACGCGAACAATTCTCTTTCACGGCTAAATGTTCACATAAAATATTACGTATGTTTGTCATAGTAATGCCCAGAGATGCCTCAATCTCACGGTATGTCACATGACGATCTTGCTTTATTAGTTCGCGTACAATATAGATGTTTTCTGCTACAACAACCGATTTTGGAGGACCTTCTTTAAAGTCGTCCGTGAGCGAACGACGGCCACGATTGAATTCACTAAACCAGTGATATACAGTAGTTTTAAATGGTTCTTCATCACCATAAGTCGAGATAATCCACGTCGAAAGTCGTAGTAAATCATCGCACGAAAATTCTAACGAGTGGAATTCCATTATTTGACTGAGATCAAATATTGAAGTCACTAAACAACACAAATAGCGTTCGTATGCCAAAACGTACTAAGTACGTATAAGAAACATTCGTACACCTTGGAAAATTACCCCTGGCAGTATACATCCAGGTTTCGCTCTACCCCGAATATGTTGGGTAACGTTAAACAGACTTAACTAACATAACGTTTAACTTAACGTTAAAAGACAGGCCACGGGAGATGTGGAGAAATTATGTTTAAGTGAGATTTACGAAAAACACCAGAGTGTGGAAGTGCCTTACAATCAAATACACATATAATAGAAGACTGCCGACTCCGTGCTTAACCTGGCCCTTTATGTGACGTCTACAGTGTATCTCCCGAAGCAATTGACTGGATTAAAGTTTGATTTGCGATTATAACTGCGTGCGCAGTGTCATTTTATCTTGGTGTGTTTGTCATTTACACTTATACTCGCAAATAATGTTTATATACATTCTTTACATTTATACTCGCAGTTTAAACCACTTGTATGTTTGTTTTTCTATATATATATATATATATATATATATATATATATATATATATATATATATATATATATATATATATTATTATTATATTATATCATATTAAAAACAAAGAAAATACACCCGCGCTCCCCGTTGGTGCTTTGTTATTCCCTCATCCGCCATCCAAAGTGCCAGCAAGCGTGTTCCAGGACCGGTTTCTGGCCTTAAGCCGTCATCAGCTAAGCTCAAGCTGAAACGTGCGAAGAGCGGATGAAGGAACAACTAAAGCCATGACCATATAAATCGGCCATGTCGAATGGTGGCTGCAATCACATGCAGCTCTGCCATCCTGCGGTAAACGGCCGCGACACACAAACTGTGCGGGATCGTTCGTGGCTGTATAACCTCGGGTAATAATACAGTTGAATTAACAATCGTGTTTAATGGTAACACTTCGTAACTGATATATTTTCTAGTTCTCCTAGGTAGAGAACAAGATTTTTTCAACTGCAATTCCGCTTTCGATGTTATTCGTAGTAACCTATTTCATGTATATAGTGAATTGGTCTGAGTCAATTTATGTTACATCCAAACCTTAAGCCCAGGAACATATCCCACTGAGCTCAAATAGTTTTGAAATATATTTAGTAATATATAATCACACATTGATCGGGGAGAATTTTTATCGACAAAATTCTTTAAAATGCTTAAATCAAATCAATCAATGGTCTGGCAATTACGGTGGGTTTATTACTAATAGATTCAATTCCCGGCAAGGAATTTAACAGATCACTTATAAAATCTCCATTTATTTGGTTATTTTATAATAAAGTAAATATCGGTGTAACAAACATATTGCGACAGGTCGATGATATTATGTTGGAGATTTCGAAATATGGAGTGCTATATTTAGGGAAGAAACTTACGGATACAAGAAAGATAAATGGGCTTTAGCTGAACCGGTATATAACCAAAATCATAATTGACAAACCTAGAAACAGTTAACCAATGAAATTTGAAATATTATAGGATTCGAGACAGTAATCCCACTCAAATGCCTTCGCTCAGCAATAAGGAATAATGAGCAAAGCGAACAAGAAATCTGCATATCGCTTGCTATATAAATAAAATCTGAAAAAAATAAATGCATATTTCTAACTTATATGGTATTGTTTACTAAGTTGGTATCAATGTACTGAGCTCGTGGAGAATATTCAAAATATTCAAAAGCAAGGACATTTTTCCGTGCTCTACGTAATAGTTTCTCATTCTTTCAACCGCCACCATCAGCAAGCATCTCCCGAAAACAGTTTCTGGTCTTAGGTCTTCATCAGTAGGGCTGGAGCTGAACGTTTGGAAAGCAGCTGAAGAAATGACCAGGGTTAAGATCGCATTACGTATAAAAAATGGCTTTTTCGGATTAGGTCTGCAATACTATGCACCTCACGCCATCCTGTTGTGAACGTCCGCAATAGTCACACCACGCGAAACCATCCATGATCCGCCCAGGTCATATTCAGGTATGCATGAAAAAAATGGTGTAAAGTGGTAAAGTAGACTTTTGGAGAATATTAAAATGTATAAATATTTATTTTTTCCTTGTTTATTCAAAAACAAAAAAAATGTTTTTCCGTGCTCCGGTGTAATAATTGCCCAAAAAAAATTCCTTGTTTTGAACATTTATAATCTTACGTAGAGTTTTGGTAATATATATCGACCAGTTTATTTACAACTATAGGTTAGTTACTATAGTAATTAAAAATATCGGGAAAATCATTTGCCTTCAAGTTTTCGTAGTCAATAAAATTTATTTTGTTGAATTGTGACTCGTTCCTGGACCTCCAATATCTTCGACTGATAAAACATCGGCAGAGTGAAGGAAAATGTGATAGAAAATCGTTATTCAAGCTTAAGAGAGGGCTTTTGAGCATAAGACGCATCGTATGTTCGTGTGGTATGTTCCGAATATACCAGATGGCTGGGTTTATGAGTTTTATATGCCAACAAACTTTAGAATGGCTCTTAATAACGGGTAGAATCCAGAATAAAACACCTCAAAATCGCTAGGAAATCAAATTCATATTTATTTAGTTTCTTTAACCAACATGGTGTATCCATTCGGAATTCCTTCTGAAGAGGCAGACATTCAATATATTATTTACATTATTATCATATTTCAGTATATATGCACTATATTTTAAAAAATAAACAATAACTTTTTCTAAAGCGAAATAAAATAATTAACCATAAAATTGAATCGTAACGCTTAAGTTCTGCCAAACCACCCTGAAACTAACCACAATTTTTATAATTGTACCATAAAATCCACAATCTTGACGTGACAGCATCGATTTATATTAGTTTTTTATACTAAAAAACATAAACTGGTACTTCTTATTTCGAAATTCATCTTAATTTTCAACTTAAAGTTAATAAAATAGTGTTCAAAATTATTAAATTTTGTTGGAGTATTGCCAAACCATCTTTTTTACTTATTTAAAAAAATCGTACAATTTTAACTTAATATTCATTAATATGCTACACTAAACAATCCTTAAAACCTTTATAGTTTTCTTTTGACTACAGCGTGAAACATTTTTAGTTTTCATGTTGTTATTTATCTGTTCAAAAAGACAATGTAATATAGTGTTTAATGAGAGTGTTGCTATATAACGTAAAAATAAATGTTAATTATAGTTTAGAAATCGAAATTTCCTATTCCTTTATAATTTTGTATAAAGCGAAAAATAAAAATTAGAACAGATTTCACAGCAGTTCATATTATACAGTATATTATTTAACTAAACGGAAATATATTTAGTACAACAGGATCCATTTCATGGCTATTTTCTGCCATTTTCAAAATTGGTGTTTTTCCTGAAATGTGACACGTTAAATTATCTCTTTCTTTTAATTTTCTTAATAATATAGCAACTTTGAATTTACTCCTTATTCATTAAATGAGTCTAATGCTCAGCAATCACGCTTAATATACTCTTCCATTCTTTTGATAGTTATATCGTTCATTGAAATCTGTCTCTAAATATATGTATAAATCTCTCGCTGAATATATAGGATGTAACGGAAATAGCTTTCGTAAATTTAACCAACGATTCTTCACATCATTTAAAAGAACACATTTCCATACAACAAGAGTAAAAAAGTATTCTGTACGCGAATATCACGATATGCTTCTTATTTACAGAGAAGCTCGTATTAAGAACGTATTTGTGCTGGAATCGACCAAATTAGGCTATCAAGATTTTTTCAACGTGTTCGGGAAAACTAGTAAAACAATGCTCAATCTCAAATGGCGGACGTTTTAAATATTTAATTTTATGTGCCTTCATGTGACGTGAATCGTTTAAAACGTGTTATGGTGTGAAAAATTAATGCTAGTAGTTTCAACTTTGATATTAAACTACATTAATGTGTAAGTTTTCCTTTTTTTTGTAAACAATAAACTAAACTGTAGACTGAAATGTATAGAATAAATGGCTATAAGAATATTACATTTTATTTTCAAATAATAAATTAGGAGGACAATGAAACAAACAACTGGTAACGTCGTCAATTATTAGGAAAAAAACATATTATTGTTTTTCGAAAAATGTACCCTTATAAAAAAAGCCAGACACTACACAGTGTAGTATATAAGTAGTATATAAGTAGTATATATAAGTAGTATATAAATAAATCAAATTCATGACAAATATTTTCAAAACATTACGTTGATTTTATTATTTCTGAAGAATAGACATTATTTCGGATATTTTTAATATAAAAAAGGTTTGTTATTTAAGTTAAGTAAGGTTTTGATTTATTCATTTGATGGTTATTAAATTGAAGTTTTTCTTATCATTTATAGTTTATTGTCGAACAACTGTAATGTGTGTATGATCCAAAAAAAACAACCTAATGGAGATTTTTAAAATGTCAGTGTTTACGCGTTATTACTAGCGAACGGATTTTTGCCCGAGCGCGGGCAAGTTTACCTGTTACCTGTTACTATTACTTTTTTGCCATAGAGCATACAAAAACAAAACATCCAATGTACTTAAAAATAATTTGAATGAATTTTTAGTAAAATTTTGTTTACTTTGTGACTATAAATTTTAAACAATGTTACCTTATCAAACTAACCTTAAAACTCTGAACCTAATGTAACATTGTTAACGAAACTATAGTCACAAAGTCAAAAAATAAAATAAATGGTAACTAAAGTAAACATTTGTTTTATTAAATTTGAAAAATTAACTATCACAAAGTAACGGACAAATCAATCATTTAAATTTTTAAATATTTTGGCGATATCAATATTTCCATAAATTGAAGTAAAGGCGCACGCTATTGCTTGAAAGAATTTATTCACTTATCTTTTTTATTAAGTCCGGTCTCTAGTCATTACTGAAACGGTCTCTAACATTAGCGACCTTTTAGTTTTTATGGTTTTTAATCTTGGACTTAAATTGATACTCTCGAATCAACGACTTATCAGCTTATGGAAGCTGTGTTAAAAGTGTCAAGACTTTCATGTGCCGATAAAAAAAATGGATGCTCTTCAAAAATCCAAATAAATAAAACTAATTCTTAAACTTCAGAACATGGTGGAACCCAAAGTCGAATGGGTCAAGTTCTTTATGAAAGTGTAGCTGTACTTTTAGTAGAATTTTAAGGTAGGAATCTCTTTTCAACTGGTTTTAGACTCGATCTATACTAAGCAGTATCAAAATGGCAGGTTATTCTCTAGCATGAGTTAGCGTTGCCTGCATACTGCCAAAATATTTAAATGAAAACTCTCAACGCTTGATTCAATTAAACATCTATCCAAATGCATCCTAACCTTGCGCTGTCTAATTTACTTTTTTCGTTTCATTGGAAACACATTTAATATTTCACATTTAATTATTAGAAGGAAATTTTCATTTTTTGTTCAACAAACTACACCTTTTCTTAGAAAGAATATTTACTATGAAATTAGATTACATATCAAAGTCTCAGAACGTAACAACAATATACAATATATTTCTTTGTTCAACATTTTAACATGTCCTTGGGGTAGCCGTTCATTTTTATTTATATAAAGCATTACAACGGATGTCTTAACGACAAAATCGTTTTTATTCTGATTCAGTATATTTAAATATGTAAATAAGATGTTTGCGTTTAATATTAAGCAGCGCAATAAGCAGGTGTCTGAGTTTTTCTGCCAGTTTCAGTGTAATTGTAAGACAATTACTGCTAACCACAACGTATAAAAAAATATAGTTGTGAAATTGAATTAAATTAAAGGATGGTGCTCTCAATTTCTACTAATAAGATATATCCTATAATTTATAATATTTAAAATATTTCCTTTTGGGCACAACATGGTACTTATACATACATTAAGAGTAAAGCGAAAAGTTATATACTTTTTAAATGTTATTTTTAATTTTAAATACGGTTTTTTTGATCGAAAATCGATTCACTTTTCAACCCTTCCTCAACTTTCAACAATGACTTTCCAACTTTTTTATGACTTACTGCCTATCCATCTTAGCAAAATAGTCCTACGTTTAAAAATAGAAAAAAGTCGGACGAGCTAAGACCAAAGAATAGGATAGATCCGGCATTAATTCGTAACGCAAATTGAATAATTTCACTGTTTCAATGAAAAACAAATGGTTGGATGCATTGTCGAGGTGAAACAGCAGTTTTTCAACTCATTTTTCTCCGCCAAATTGGGCGTTTTTTATATCAACTCTTCGTGAAATTTGATCAATAATGCTACGACATCGAGGCCAAAGCACAATATCCACACCAAGAAAGTTTTACTCTTCTTCTGGTAAGATTAGAAAGATATGTTGTATTACTAGTTAATATAGCCGAGTGAAATAATTACAGCAATTTCTTTAATTAAATATTTGTCCGACCACATGTTACAAAAGTCCAGACATTCTACATGCGGCATATAGTCCAGACACATATAGGCATATAGTCCATGATATACATTTTTCGTTACACTTGACGAGATACGAAAATGCATCTGGTGAGTTTTTGTCATCAAAATATTAGCAAGCTACCAGAAAAATTACGAAATGTCGTAGATACGTACGAATAATATGTTGTTAGTTAATATATTTTCGGTGATTTTTAAACAACCACATTGAATTATGCAAAAAACAGCTCAGAAGTTTTTTAAATTCTAAAAATACCTAATAAATATTTCTACATCAAATTTAATCTATAGTTATTTTTGGAACAGGCATTTTCAATTAATAGAAAATATTTTGTCGGCTTTCCGTATCAGTAACAAAAAAATCATCCAAAAATAATTCGAAGCCTTTTAAGCCCTCGGAATGTTCTTGTTATTCGATACCCGCACATGTAGTGAAATATATCTGAGAAAATTCATTAACTGCACTTAGACAGACTAAAAGAATCGGGTGTGTTGCTTCGTGCTTCGCTGTAAGTTTACGTCAGACAATGGGTGTGTTTTAGCAGTAACACAATAAATCCACAAAACACCAATGACTGAAATAGTTTATTTAATTCCACAATTTAAATAAATCAATCAAAATAAAATGTAGAATAAAAGGGTTATTGTTTAATTTTTCACAATTTAACAGTAATACGAAAAAAAAAACGAAATCAAGCTTATTTCAAAGATGTTACAAAATAACTAATCAAAAAAATCATATATGATTTTCAGAACTTTGAAAAGTAATAGTGGTAGCACTGTTTGAAATAAAAATGTCACCTATATACTGCTGCGATTAGTAATAGGTGTATCGGTTAATAATGTCAATTTTACTAAGAGATGGCGTTACTAATACATTTGTTGGTATAGACCAAAGGTCTCCAAACTACGGCCCGCGGTCCAAATCTGGCCCGCCAGTCTCATCAATCCGGCCCGCGACTAACGAATTTAGCAAACGTATGATCATTTAGGGCGTGTACTCGGCGACTAGTTTAGAAATTATAGATAATGGCAGGAAAAATAAAACGGTTTTGGCCCTTGGAACTTACTGGAGTAATCAGTATGGCCCTAAGGCCGGAAAGTTTGGAGACCCCTGGTATAGACTAATGAGGTGTGTGGCGCTTTGGGGAGTAAACATACGCCATCAAAAGCCAGTTCGTTATAAATTGTCATTGTCCAAACAACCGTTTTTCGTAGCTTTAAATATGTCGAATTACGTACCAGGAAAAGACGTTTTCCGGAGAAGTTTAATACCTTCTTTTATTTGAAGAAAATGGCTGCTTATCGATTGTTGGTTGAAGCTTATGGTGAACATGCTCTAACTCTTGTAAACGATGGTTTAAACGCTTCGAAAGTGGTGATTTTCATATAAAAGACAAGGAGCGTCCAGGACAGCCGAAAAAGTTTGAAAAGTTTGTAAGTTGAAAAATATATACAGATTTGCAAGCATGATGACTCAACTCATACGTTGAAACAATTGGCAGAAGCATTGATTGTTGCCCAATCCACCATTTTCGAACGTCTACACGCATTGGAAAAGACCCAGAAGGAAAGAAAATAGGTTCCATATGAGCTAAAGGACATTGAAAGACCATAAACACTGAAATTTTGCTTGCCAGACAGAAAAGAAAAGGTTTTTTGCATCGAGTTGCGATAGGTGATGAAAAGTGAATCTATTTTAACAATCCAAAGCGCAAAAAATAATGAGTAAACCCAGGCCAGCCTTCAACATCACAACCAGTGCGCAATAAACATGGAAAGAAGGCTTTGTTGTGTATTTGATGGAATAGTAGTGGAGCTGTGTATTACGAACTACTAAAACCTAGTGAAACTATTACTGGCGATCGATGCTGACAACAATTGATAAAATTGAATCGAGCACTGAAGGAAAAACGACCAGAATACGTCCAAAGACACGATACAGTCATTTTTCAACATGACAATGCTCGGCCCCATGTTGCAAAATGTGTAAAAAACTATTTGGAAAACGTTACATGGGATATCGTACCCCACCCGCCGTATTCACCAGATTTAGCCCGTCGGACTAGCACTTATCAATGCAGGAGGGACTTTCAGAGTAACACTTACATTCTTACGAAGAAGTGAAAATTTGGCTTGATGAACAGTTGGCCTCAAAAAATTAAAAGTTATTTTGGCACGGAATACATTTTTTGATAGAAAGATGGAAAAACTAATAGCTAACGACGGCCATTACTTTGATTATTAGGTTAGTTAATTTTGTTATGACAATTACCGCTCAAATTTTGCGAAAAACTCGACATTATTAACCGAAACATCTATTACATCATGTCAATTCACCATGGAAACATACCCGATACATGAATTAGGCTCTAGAGTATTTAGAAGGCGATGTTTGCGACAAAGCGCAATTCTGGCTAAATAAATTTGTCAACAAGCATAACTGCAGAATTTCGGCTAATTAAAATTCTCAAGTGATTCAGGAGTTACTTCCTCATCCTCAGAAAGGCAATGTTTAGTGCGGTTTTTGAACTGAAGGAGTGATAGGACCTTAATTTTTTGAAAACGATGATAAAAATCATGTTACTATTAACGGTGAACGCTAGAGGAATATGTTAATGTAATAAAATTTTCGCATAAACTAATAAATAAAGATATACACAATGTTTTGTTTCAACAAGGCAAGATTTGTCACACATCTAGCCATACAATGGATTTATGGCAAGAAAAGTTTTTGGACGCATTATTTCACGAAATGGTAATGTCAACTGACCACCAAGATCACGTTATCCCACGCCCTAGGATTATATTTATCTTTGTGGAGTTATGTTGAATCTCTGGTTTACAGAAATAAACCCCAGACAATTCCTTAGTTTAAACGCCAAAATTGAAAATAAAACAAGCGATATGTATGAAAGAGGAATCAACAATTTGGTGTCGAGAATGCAATCCACTAGACGAAGCCAAGGGGTTCATTTGAAAGACATTATTTTCAAAACACAATATCATTATTTGTTTTTCAAGACAAAATAAAAATTACCGAATTACTACTAGTAGTTATCATAATATTACTATTTGAGCCCAACACCTAGCGGTACATGAAATGTATATTATTAATTATATAATTCAAGACATTGAAACTATAACTTTTAAAATATTTAATTCCTACTTTGATAGCTTGTATCAAATACAGAGTGCAATAGAGAAACGGACGGTTTTCAATATCAAATCCTCCACGTTTCTAACATAAGGGTAAAGCGACTAGCTTCACTGTATTTGCTGTATTATAGTATTAGTAACCATGAATAAGTGGAACTGTGTACAACGTGCTTTCACCGTCAATACATATTACAGAAATATTGATTGTGTTGTGACAGCTCACCGATTATTTGGTCGCCGATTCAATATTCACTTCAAATTAACCGTTATCATTCAAAAGGATTTGAAAGAATCAGAGTCGATTTCGACGTAATCGTCAGCATTTTGCCCGTTGTCATACAGTTTCATTGAATATTTCGGATTAGAGTTCATGACGCATATTACATCAATATTTCCATCTTGTTCTACCGATACAAAATCCAGGTAGTGCATACATCGATTTTTTGATCGTGCAAGATCAAAATATCTTGACAGCTTACATTTTTGTCGTCAATTCTCGATTATTTTGGACGAAAATGAAAACCTTATTCACAATTGCTTATGTCTATTGCAGCCCATTTTCGCCTTCATAAAATTTTCGATATTAGTCTAACGAAAATCTTCAACTAAACGAGAAACCCATACCAAGTGCAAAGGTCACAGTGTAGTGTATAGTATAATTATATTGCGTTATTGGTTCTTAGTATTTTGATAATGCCATTGAAAATGTAAATACTATTATATCACTTCCATATATTCACATAATCGAGAGACGTTTTTGACACAACAATTAATTAGAATTTCTTTTAAATGATAATGAAGATACTTGATTTAAATATGAAATTGCTTTCCTAATCATATCGCTTCCAGATATGCGAATATTTCTATGCAAACAAGATCACCAGAATTGAAGAGCAAGGCCTACATTGATACCCCACAAAATATTGCGGAGTTAAACCTCAGATTTTCTGTTGATATTTAACAAAATCTACTTCAAAATTTGAAGGATAAGCTTTATATACTAATTTGTAATCTGACGTAATAATAAATAATATTAGCAAGATGACCACAGTTGGACAACTAGCAGAACTAGCGGCCATACAAAACAGGTATTCCAAGAAGAATTTCGTGTACATTTGGTTAAATTCAGGGTCAGTCATTCGAAGTGTTACCAATTATAAGTGCTGTAGTTTTGTCAATTATGAATATTTTTATTTAATATTTTTAAACAATGTTGAAAATACATTAAATTTCATGGAAAACATCTTACTGTTCAATATGGTCACCTTTGGCGAGGATGATGGCGAAAGTGATGCTGTGGAATTCGTTACCATTCCCGATGAAGCGCTGACCTCAATGTGTTCAAACTTTCATATTTTTTTATTGACACTTTAGCCTGCTGCAAAGAAATGAACTGTGGAACGTGATTTAGTAAAAATTGTCCTATCAAATTAGCTTTATGAGATGGTGCCGAGTTTTGTAGAAATGTCCAACGATTGGAACCAAATTGTTTGTGTGTCAAAGGGATCAACGCTTCGTTTAGCACCTTGCGTTGGTACATTTGCTGGTTCACCTCAACGCCCTGATCGATGAAAACGAGCTGCGATCGTCGTCAAACCATCACAGAAGCAGGCGCTTGTTTACGCATAGCAACTTCGTTGTCCAAATTGTCGCTGAACTTACCCTTCAACTACACACGATCGTTTTCTTTGTTTACGCATTCCTGAACCAAATTTTCCAGTTTGCCACTTACATACATGCTTTTCAATAACATTGATCGTTCGAGTCTTGTTGCCTTTTGTGAGGTGTTAAATATTACACTTTTTGTATCTTGTAAGACTTCAACTTATATTTCAGTATGCGGCGTATGCTTAAGTTGGACATATTCAGCTGTTTAGCCAATGTTGCGGATTTTTTATTACCACATTCGTGGCGTTTTGCGATGCTAGATGCTACCAGTATCATTGTAACGTTTAATGGTTCGATACGCGAACATTTTATTAACACGTAAATGATGTAGCTCACGAACAATAGCAGGTTGCAATTTTCCTGCCAAATACAAAGCAATCACACTATTACGTTTGAATTCCATTACCAATATTTCTTCTCAATTAGAACGTAGAACGATATGCTTTCGTATACTTCAAATAATGTTATAAACTAAAGTCTGTCAAATTTTGAGAGTGCTGTGATCAGCTGTTCAGCAGCTACAGCAGCGAGATGTTGGTAACAATTCGAGTGACGGAGCCTGTATACGGGGTTATCTGCTTTTGGATGGTTCTAATTGTTCAAATCGTTCAAGTCATTCAAGTGGTTTCAATAGAATATATGTAGGGTTATAGTGAAAATAACCAACTGTAATCAACAGAACGCAAATTCTCAGGCAGCAGTACAGAACAGAACGTAATTCAAATTCTACTACATCCAGCCCAAACCTTTTCACTTACACTGTTTTCAATTGCTGCATCGACAAAAAGTTAAAAATAATTTAAAAAAATGGGGTGTCCTGAGTTTTTTAACTCTAAACAAAAGACTTGATGCCGTTCCGGGATTGAACCAATTTGCATATCTTCGAAGCATAAAACCAAATTATTTATATTTGAAAGATTATTTATCTCTTTAATGGTAAAATTTGCGTTAAAAATGATATATATTCAATTTCTTTAAAAAAAAAGGCAAACTAATACTACAATAAAAGAAATTTCTGTGTAAGAAACAGTACAGTTTTTATCTACAAATTGGTAACGAAACCTACGATCAAAAACATGTCCCGTTCCATATACTGGTATCTCTCCATATAGAAAGATATCGATAAATTAACTGAAGTATTTCAGATCTTTTAATAGTCGTACATATAGTAGTTAAAAGGTTAAGGTGTGTTGCTTTACAACTTATATATACAATTATATAATTCACGTGTCTTAGTAGAATTTTCAGAATATTCTATTTAGAAATCTCGAAAGTAAAAGCATTAATAACATTACGCTGACATTGACACATGATCAATCAATCAAACGTGTAATGGTTTAAGTACATAGTTAATATATAATAATGGATAGCGCAAAAATGACGTATGTTTTTTAATAAATGTAACTTTTTTGATTTTCACATTGTCGTATACGTAAAAAAAATAACATTAAAACAATTTGTAATAAAAAACAGTTTTTCTAAGTGTACATTGATAATACTAGGCTAATTAAAAAGTTCGCGAGGCGAAAATGATAAAACAAGTTTATAGTTGAAAAAATGACTTTATTCTTCCGTATATTCTCCCTTAAGCTCAATAATTTTTTTCGAGTGGTTGTCCAATTCATTTATTCCATCTCTAAAGTGATTTTCTGGAAGTCCTTTGAAATACTCATCTACGGCTGCTATAACTTCTTCATTTGATGAAAAACGCATGCCACATAAGAATTTCTTGAATTTTGGGAATATATGAAAGTCAGATCTGATGAAGGTAGTGGTGGATTCGTAGTGAAATTCTTTCAATTTGGCCATTTCAAGAACACCTCTGTGAGCAGGTGCATTGTCTTGATGTAAAATGATTTTTTTCTTAGAGGTCTTCTCTCACGAATTATTGCATTCAATTGATCCAAAAGGTTTGAGTAATACTGCCCTGTTATTGTTTTACTAGTTTGAAGGTAATCAATTAACAAAATGCCTTTTGCATGCCAAAAAATCGATGCCATAACCTTTTTGGTCGATTTTGACCACTTTAGCGGCTTCGGAGCTGAACAACCGGGCTCAGTCCACTCTGCGGTTTGTTGTCGTAATTCAGGATTATATAGAAAACCCAAGTCTCATCCATAGTTACAAAACGACGTTTAATATCAACTTTATTCTTTCGAAAAAGATCCAAATGTTGGTTAAAAAGTTTTACTAGAAGTTGTTTTTGATCAGAATTTAACAAATGCGGCATCTATCTTGCACATAGCTTTCTCAAGCCCAATTTCTTTTTCAAAATATGAAACACCTCCAGTTTAGATGTCCATGGTCTTAGCAATTTCACTCAAAGTCAATTGTCTGTCATCCATAACCATATCATGTATATAATTAAGTATTTGTTCAGTAGTTGCACTTATTGGTCGTCCAGAACGAGGATCATCATCCAGGCTTGTATGACCACATTGAAACTAACCAGCCGACTTACAAACCACTGTTTTTGAAGGAGAGCCATATCACTATGAATATCTATTGCCTTTAAACCCTTTTTTACAAAGAATTTAGTCACTGCATAATTTTCAAGATTTTCCATTTTAAAAAATAACACTGATACGTTTACCTTAAGCTGCTGTTTTTGTACTAATGAATTGATAGATCGACTTGAAACTTCACATATGTTCATATGAAAGATGAAACTTTAAAAAGTAGTAGATTATATGATTCTTTTACTGCTCTATAGGTGTCGCTCTGCGAACTTTTCAATAAGCCTAGTATAATTACGGAAGATTATATTGGAAATATAACATTCTTCTTGCTGTATACACATCCAGAGCCTCTCATTAAAGTTCTGTATCGCACTTACGAACATTTCTTCTGGCATAATTGCTTATATTCATCTATTGTTCAAAAATATATAGCAAACTAGCTGAAAGAAATATCAGAAATGATATTAATGCAGAACTTTGAAGAGAAACACAATAGGTATGTGCAGCAAGAAGAAAATCATTTTGCCGATATAATATTCTCTAATTATATCATGAATATATACCTATCAAAACTGTGTATGTAGTGTTTTGGTGTTAATATTTTTTTTGGTAATGAAATTGAACAAAGTAACACTTATCTCGAAGAGATTTAGAACTGAAAACCAAATTACTCTTTTAAACTTCTCGAAGCGCATTACCCTAACCATGTTAACATCATCATGATAGTGATTCACACCGAAGGTTCCAATAGAAGAATTGTAGTAACACTTATTCCTTTTTACACCACAATACATATTTATCTCCTTTTTACATCAAATGTTATATTAAATATAATGTAATTATTTTCTCAGCAATTTTTAAATAATATTAATATAACAATAATATTATAGATAGACTACAATAGTATATATATATATATATATATATATATATATATATATATATATATATATATATATATATATATATATATATATAGCATATTTTTCGAAATTATTTTCGTTTATACACCCTTTAAATATTCAGCGAATTTTTTCCAAGAACACGTAAGTAGAAATACCGTTTTTATAAAACGTTTTATTCATAGAGGCGAATAACCTTCCGACCTTTTCTAAAATATTTTCAGTGTTGTATGACTTTATTTTTCTTATATCTCATACGATTATATACCGCTAAAAAAACAATAATCACTTGAAAAAAAAATTGAAGAAATATATATTGTGAGCTAGAATTTCCCAAACTTAACTAATCAGCTTTTTTAAAGTGCGTCTTACAGTATAATATTTTGCATTATCTTTCACGATGAAATGTTTGTTTCGATACTGTTAATGTTGAGAGATGTTTGTTCCATCATGCTCAAAAAATCTTGAAAGGGTATAGTAGTACCTTCAAATTGTATGTTGTACGGATAGTTTAAGGATAGATATAAATAGGTTAAGTTCGTTGGTGTAAAAGATGATTATTGTCATACTAAACATAGTTGTCAAACATCAAAGCGAGAAGGGCCTACAATAAAAACCTCCTGAAGACTGATATGCCAAACATATCACGCGGTATATTTTCAATGGTAGCCTGAATGTTTCGTTTAAGGTCAAGAATTGTTTGGGGTTTATTTCTGTAGATACACACATTATACACATTTATACATATTAAAATAAAAAATAAATAATTTGGAGGCTATACCAATAACTTTTTTTTTAATTCAAGTTTCAATGCTGACTTTTGGAATTTTTCAAATAAAGAATTACATATTTAACATAAAAAAACCTACGGGCCCAATAATGCTTTATGGAGGCTGAGGAGATAGCAAAAGACCCCTCCTATCGGCCATTTTAATTTGTTATATATATTGTTTATATTGTTATATATATTTGTTATATGTATATATACATATATACATATATATATATATATATATATATATATATATATATATATATATATATATATATATATATATATATATATATATATATATATATATATATATATATATATATATATATATATATATATATATATATATATATATATATATATCTATATATATATGTATTGAAAGTTACGTATCTTTTTCAAATTTAGTTTACATTATTTTTGTTTATATTTATTTGATGTCAGTCGATTACTTCATTTGTTGTAGATTATGCTAATTTATTCATTGATACAAAATAAATGTTTTTTTAAATAGTACTCTTATTTTTTTTTGGCGATATCTGTATATTTACAATATACGATGGTAACACACCCTTTCCTTTTAGTCTGTATAAACACAATTAATGACATTTCTGAGATATTTTACCGCGTGTACTAGTATCGAATTATAGGATTATTCGAAATGTCTTAAAGAGCTTCGAATATTATCTCTTAGGTGTGGTGTAACAAAACACCACACGTTGTTTTGTTAATAATATTGACTGAATGTATACTAAAAGAAGATAAATATTAAGTCAATAATTACAAATATATTTATTTTGCTTTAAATGTATTATTATGCTATAGCCATCCCTATTATATTTTAAATATCAGGGATAGCCCATAAGTTTGTTATTTTAAATATTAACAATATTACCATCTATTGGCAATAGTTTAACTTAATTGACATTTAGTGTACTTATTGTTATATTTTGAAAAAAAAATGAACCCTATTGGAATGGAAGAGCAAAATATGAGCTTTGCGGGTATCTACTTCCTTGGATAGCAGAACATATCAGAGTTGGTTCAAAAGAAAATAAAACGACCATTTCAATATTTTCGACGGTATAAAATCTGGAAAAACTGTTAGGTTTGATAAGCTTCTTTTGTTGGCAAGCATTGAAGCTGATCCCAACGAAATAACCCAGGAATTACTCACATACCTTAAAACTTCATGGTCCACAATACAAACATGCTCTAAACCAACTGAACAAAGTGCAAAGAAAAGGAATGTGGGTATGATATCAACTTTCAGTTGAAAACAAAACTTAACGTGTAACCATCTGAAGTGCACTTTTGTCTGCGTAGGCAGAGATCCTTTTCCTCAGTAAATTGTTGCTGAAGATGAAAAGCGATTTCCAGAGAGCAATTCACTAAGAAAAAACCAGGACAATCCGCTTTGATCACTCCAAAACCAAGTCATCAACTCAAAAAAGTGTTAGTGTCAGTATAATAGGATTTTACAGGTCAGGTCAAATTTTAACCATACAGGCATTATTTTTATTTAAATTACAGCTTTTGGTTCTCTGTTTTAGAATATTTTTTTTTAATATAAAAACTTTTAGAAGATTAAAGATTTTGGTAATATTTTTTAGTACAATGATATGTTGCCACGTTTGGATTTTTGAGTTCGTAGGTGTTTTAAAAATTAGATTTTGATATTTTTAGAAAAAATGCCACAGCTTCGAGATACATTCCTAACAATTTAAATCATAGTTTCCGGAATAATATGGCTATTTTTAACCGTACGGTAGATATATTTATTAATCTTCCTTTAAACAAAGATAGTTGCAGCAAATAATTAAAACTGATTAGGGATGTAGTCGAAGCGAATGATTATAATAAAAATATTGAAGATAGATTAGTTAGAAAACAACAAAAGTTTAGCAAATTATTGAAAGAATCTTTGACTTTTCGTATGAACAGAACACAAACAAATTCATAGTAATACCGTACCCAATCAGCATGATGGCTGGATACGATAGGGACAAACCATATTATAATTTAAGAAAAGTCTTGAGTAATCAGATAATTATTAAGAGCCATATTAACCAGATATAAATATCATATTGCCCACATTAAAAAGGGGTGAAATGTGAAATCTTCTGTTACCCAATATGCATAACTATAATATAAATATCAGTAGCTTAAGACTTATTAATAATAAGAAGTATAAATATTAATAGGGCTTTGAGATGCATATGAAAGCATACAAATAGCAAAATGAAAGAAAACTATGAACCGGGATAAAGGACCTATATAATTCTGTCAACTTTTTGAAGTATACATGTAACGCTTGGTTAACTTCACGGTTCGTTATTTTTACACGTGTCGAAATGTCACGTACACGGTAGAGATGTCATATAAATAGAACATAGTTTAGTTTTAGAATTGGCTTGAATAATCTCCTGATGATGGTAACACGGTTAGCGAAACGCGCGTCAAGAAGTAAAAAAAGAAGTGGTTTGATATTTAATGATAAATCACATAAAAATAAAATAGAGATTAAAATAAATAGTATTTATTGAATTCACATTACCAGCAAGGCTTTTATTATTTTTTATCGGATTTGAAACTTTTAACTGTCCGATAGTCTCCTTGTAATTATTATCAATGTCAACAACCATCAGCGATCAAATAAAAAATCATCCATATCCTGAATAGAGCATCGTCCTTCGCCAAGGACTATATTTTCTAAAAATACTTTTTTGCGATAACTTGATTACGTACTCTAGATTAGGTATAAAAACTCCCAAAGTAAAATGTACCTATCTTATATTTAAAGGAAAAAAAAATCCATTGAACTTTAAATGATTGTTAAAATGGTTTAATCTATTTGTAAACATTATACAAATGTAATAATGCATTTAATGGACAGGGTGTAAGGAAAATAACTTTCGTAATTTTGTAAGGAACCCTTGTAAGAAACGTTTTTCTTAAAAATGCCGTGAAGAACAGTTGGTTAACTTTACGAAAGTACTTTTTCTTACACCCTGTATATATATTATTATAATTATGAATGAAATAATACATTTAATATTAGAATAATAAATATATGTAAATGAAACAATATATTGACATGCATTAACAAAAAAAACGATATATTCCATTCATTTCAAAAGCGACAGATGGTGGTTTGCGGGTTTATTATTGTGGTATTGCTAAAACACACTGATTGACTGTCGTAAATTTACAACTTACCACGAAGCAACACACCCTATCCTTGCATTCTGCATAAATAAAGCTAATATTACTCATTTCTCATTTCGCTACATGTGCAAAGATGTAAAGTGCAAGATCGAATTACCAGATTGTTCGAAGCAAACATCACACAAGAATTTCAAAATTATCTTTCGGATGTGGTTTTTTATAATTTGCATTTTATCATTTTTAGATAACGTTTGGCTGGTTCAAGATTTACAAAATCATTTCAGTGATAAATAAATAAGTATTTAATTTAAAAATGATTTTAAATCTCTATGAGATTACATTCGATTGTTCTAAAATAAAATTCAATTAGTGATCTAAAATGTCAGTGATAATCACAGTATTTAATTTCTAAAATATTTAAAATAATCACAACATATTGAAAATGAATACTAATAAACATAAAGCAAATATTATTTATTCTTTGATTGTGAAGACACTAAGCAGTACCCTTAAGATAAATATAAGATGATAAATTATTTTTTACAATATACCGCTCTGTAAAAAATAATAAATTAAGTTGCCTTCCAATTTTTTTATAACTCTTTCCGGTACGGTACGGTGTTATTATGTCCCCCCTCGCTCCCACATGAATATTTTTTCGTTTCGGAACCGTCATGTCATGTGTCAACATTTGTGCTTTAAGTAACGCTACTTTTGTTACTTTCAAAACAATAGAAAAAAAACTGTTGATTAAGCATTGTGTTTTAATGAAGAAAAATACCGTTGAAGCAAAGCAATGGCCTGATAAACATGACCCAGGCTCTGCTCCCGAAAATCAACCATAATTGATTGGTATGCTGAATTCAAACTTGCCCGTACAAGCATCGATGATGCTGAACGGCCTGGACGTCCAAATAAGGTGATTACACCAGACAACATCAGAAAAATTCACAAAACCGTAAAGTAAAGCTACAGGAGAGAGCTGATATCATGAAGGTATCGAAAGGAAGTATTTACACCGTTTTACGTAAACATTTGGGAATGCGTAAATTGCTATCGAAATGGGTACTGCGTTTGATCACAGCTGACCAAAAGCAACAGCGTATCGATGATTGTGATCAATGGTTACAGCTGTTTAAGCGAAACAAAAACGGTTTTTTCATGCAGTATGTAACAATGCATAAACCATTGATCGATTACTACACCCCGGAGTCAAATCGGCAGTTAGCTGTGTGGGCAGCAGCCGGCATAAACCGTCCAAAGCCATCAAAAACACAACCGTCGGTAGGCAAGGTTATGGCCTCTGTATTTTGGGATGCGCATGGTATATTCTACATCGATTATCTCAAGAAAGGTAAAACCTTCAATAACCAATGTTACATAGCGTTATTGGTGCGATTTGAAGTTGAACAATGCACACCATATGAAGCAGACATCGGCGAGTAATAAAAAAAACAAAAGTTTAAAGGTGTTTATCTCAAAACTACTTTTTTCGACTTGGTTGACATATCTCAAGTGCTATCCAACCGATTGATTTCAAATTTGGCACGGACCTTCAGCATATGACTCTCTGTCATCTCTATCATCTTTGTATACAAATATTTTTTGCTATTTTTAAATAATTCAAAACTTGGTAAAAAATGTGTAATTTTTTTCAAACAGCCACCATTTAGCCAATTTTTTTTCTTCTTTAGTAGCAGTGATAACGATATTCTTACTAATTAAGAATTTGCTTTCAAATTTTGTTTCAGATGAACGGATGATGGCAATCATGTTAACCAGCTTACCCCCACCTTTGGCAGTTCAAAATTGTTTCAATTTTAATAGTTTTTTCATCATTTTTTTTTCTGTTCCTAAAATATCAATAAATTTTTGGATAGCAAAAAATGGATAACAAAAATATTTTTTATTTTTTTATCAAGCCCGAAAAAAACACCCAAGAACACCCCTAGACTAGAATACTCTCTTAATTGAAATCACTAGTTTAATTAATAAATGCCGTTCTACTTCATTAAATTAATGACTTGATATAAAACACAAACTTATCAACTCTTGTAAATGAATGTAAATGTAATCGATCGTAATCTCAAAGATATCATCAAATCACAATGGTTTTAATATCTGGACGCTCGTCTCGCTAACCGGGTTAAGTCAACTTCGTTAGGTTAAATTGTCTCCTGATGATGCTACCATAGCTGGCGAAACGCACGCCGAAAATTAAAATTTAAAAAAAATGATTAAATTAAAAATAAATGATTTGGTGTTTCATGGTAAATCTCTTTAAGTTTAGTGTTTTACAACAAAGGTTCCAATAGAAGAATAAACAAAACACTTATTTTTAATTTATCGACGCGCATTTCAATAACCATATTAGCATTATCAGAAGATAATTCAATCTGAATGAGAAATTAAAAAAAAGTTATTTGCTATTTAGTAATAAATCTCTTTAAGTTGTTTCACACCAAAGGTTCCAGTAGAAAAGTTGGTAATCGATCAGAGTTCAAAATTTTAAAAAAATGATTCTATCTAAAGCGATTTTTGTTTTATATCATTTTACATCCTACCATTACTATTATTAGGCCTTTTACTTACTCTAATTTAATAAAAAACTAAATTACTAATATTTGCGAAATATCATTAAACAATTATTTTTTATCGTATTTCATTTTGAATATTCGTGATGCATTAGAGTTAAATGCACTCGTTAAACTTTAAACAAAATCTACTCGATGTTTTATATTTGTCTACATTAAAGCAGAAAGGAAAACCGATAGCATATTCTATTATATAATAGCCATAATTTGAACAATAAATTAGTAAACGTTCTATTAAACTCGACATACCGTATCAGTATAATGCAATGTCAAGGTAATAACTAATTACCAAGTTGCATAAAAGGCTAGGTTATGCAATGTGCAATATAGTTGCAATATTTAGTACAGTTGATACTTTTCGATAAATATATCATACTTTTCACAACACTTTTCTCAATTCTAAAAGAATTAAAGAAGATATACTAATCGACACAGTAATGTGTACACCCAGTATATTTCAAAACATTACATTTTTTTACAAAATGTTTAACTTTTAAGAGCATAAAATATTAGTAAGTAAATAGTTATTAAATAAGCAATTCAAAAGAAGAGTTTAAAAGAACATAAGTAGCTCTTTGTAGATAACAACGATTTAATTGTGCTATTGGATATTCGAATTTCATTGTTTAATTTCAATGCTCTACCGTTTTAATTAATTTATTTGTATTTAATTCGATAATTTAATATGTATTCAATTGGAAATCAATAGTTTACAAAACCAAGAAGTCCAGTTGGAATACGAACTGTATACCGGTGAATAAGGTGCTTTGAGTTATTTTCGTATCTACCCCATTTTATGATACCACACACGGTCGATTACAACGCTTGGAGTGGTAACACTGATATTCGATCTGAGATACAGACTGTAATGGCGTTGTGTTTAATGATGAATTGCGTATTGGTATGAATGACGCATGACGCATTGGTTAGAAGGCCTAGAGGAATATGGAACAAACTCGAAATTTTTGTAGGGGGATATTTGTATCGTACTATAGGGCCTACTCTGGAGATTTTTCATCAACGGTATTAGCTCACCTTTTGTGTTCATTTGGGGTAATTTAACAATCAATCCATTCCCATACTTTAGCACGCTCCCAAACCTTATTTTTTTAAATATTAGGTCTACAAATAAATGTTCACCCTTTTTACATAATATTAATATTTATTTATACAAAACCAACATAAATGTCAGTCTTGAAAATAATCTCCATCACTTTCTATACTTGTGCCATTTCTCGGGCAGCTGGCAAATCCCTGCTCGGAAAAACGATTGTGTTTTTGATCCCATAAATTCGGTAATAAAATTTCGAATTGTGCGGAAGTGGTATCCGCACGGTAAGATAGTGTTGAAGAGAATAAAAGAGATGGAAATCTGAAGGAGTCATATCTAGAGAATAGACCGCGTGAGGGAGATGTTCCCAGCCCAAAGTATCGATAAATGATTTGGTTGCTGCCGCCGCATCGGACCATGCGTTATCATTCAACAGCATCACCTATCTGGTTTTCTTGCCAGTTTATGGTCGTTTTCGTTCGATTTTGTCACTTAAACGCATCAATTATTCTTGATAACGCTCAGAACTTGCAGTTCTCTCGGGTTTTAGCAACTCTAAAAATAGTACACCTTTCATATCCCACCAGACCCATAGCAGTACTTTTTTCGCGTGAATATTCGGCTTTGAAGTTGACGTTGATGGTTCCCCGGGATAAACCCATGTTTTTCTCTTTTTATGGTTATCGTATAACACCCACTTCTCATCATCTGTCACGATTTTAAACAGTATATCACTGTGTTTAAATCTTCACAGCAGGCAAACAGCTGTGTCGTAGCGCCTCGCTTTATTTTCTGGGCTAACCACGAGCAAGACCCAACGACCAGTCTTCTGAATTTTTCCAGCTTGAGCAACCGATGGGAAATCCCTTGTTGAGTGATACCCAATTGTTCAGCAAGCTTCTTTGGTCTTTGATTTTCTTGCAAAAGCTGATCCAAATGCTCATCTTCAACTTTTTTTGGTGCTCCCGAACGATGTACATCGGAACGATCTAAATTACCCGTCCCAAACTTTCAGTACTATTTTTTTGCACGTAATCTCCGCACACCGCACTTTTCCCCAAAGCAGAGCAAATCATTTCTTTCGCGTCGAGAACACTTTTTTTTAGTTGAAAAGCGAACAGAATACAGTGCCTCACGTGGCTGTCGGCCGACATAGTGCTCACTTGTGACATTTGTGAGTATATGTCGCGTAGCAAAATTTTCACGTGCGGTTTTTTTAATGTTACTGATTGGTACTACGAATTCCCAAAGCAACAGGAAACAGATTTGATCTTAAAATAAAGTTATAATTGATTAATTCGGAGCGGTCAGAACTTATTTGAACACCTAATAAATCAAAACACCCCATGTAGGTAACTTAAAATTTCTATAGATCTTTGTACCTCATTTTATTAATCTACCGACGTTTTACAAGCAGACTCATCGTGGTCGGAGGAGCAATAGAGTTACTGCTCAATACTCACATAGTCTACAATATCCAGATCTTTGTGCAATTGTTTGAGTTCGATGTTATACCTCACCTGCCAAATTCCATTGTCATTCACAGCAGCGAAAATTCATCTGAATACTTTTCTTTCAAATACTGCAAGCTTCTCGTCTGTATTCTTTGTAAAGGTCCACGTCTCGTACCCATAAGTGACTACTGGCCGAAAAAGTGTTTTATAGATCCTAACTTTCGTGTTCCTTCGAATAAGTTTAGATCTCCGGACAGAACGTAGGGAATAAGTAACTTTGTTACCCTTCATAGTACGATTTTTGATATCTCCTCGATGTTGTTTTCGTCAAGTTTGCTTCCCAGATACCTAAATTCCTTCACAACTTCAATATAGTCACCAACGAGTATCCAGTTCCGTTCTCTTTTTGGATTCGATTCTTTTCCTATGACCTTTGTGTTGTCTATATTTGTCTGTAGATGGCTTTCGCCTTTATTTCATCATATATCTCTTTTAATACATTTTTTCATCGTGTCAATACGTGTAGGTCATCTGCATATTCTGCATATCCGTTTCTTTTCTGTTTCTTGCATTATGTTTGTATAAATGAGCTGTTTTTTATTTATTTATCATTATTCCATTTAAGTCTGTCTGGTTCGTTGATAACTTTGTTCTATACTATGTTAAGCACAACTGGTGCCAATCCATCTTCCTGTCGCAAACCTTCTTCGATCTGAAATGTTTACCGTGATGTGTTGTTGGATTTTTACTACTGCCTTCGAATTAAGAATCATTTCCTATGACTTCTTATACTGTTGTTTATAAAACCTACTATTTTAGATTACAATCAGCTAAACAAAATTAATAAATTAAAATGCTTTGAAAATAGCAGACCAGAAAGAGTTCATTTGTCATTCATTACGTACTGTACCCGGTGATATTTTGCACCGAGATATACGTGAAAGTGTTTGTTTAAACAACTTAAATATATTGAATAGACATTAACGATAGCACACGTAGCAGAACCTCTATGAAAGCGGAATTTAATGAATGACAGACATTGCTTGTTGAAATGAAACAATAGAAACCAGAATAACATGACTGAACATATGATTTTAAATTACACCAAATACGAAATGTTCAAATTATAATAAATGATGAAGCAAAAACTTAGTTTACAATATATGCTTAAATATTTTTGTCACTATCTCTGTCTCTGTCTCGTATAGTGTGAAGCCAAAACAATTAATAAAACAATCACAAAAACTGCTTTTTCCATGTTCTTCAATATTTTTTGCTTGGTTTTTATTTTCAGGATCTACTACTCCACATACTTCGTCATACAATTGTTCTGGGCCAAGGATATAATGCAATTGTCACAAACTCTCATTTTATATGACGAATATTCTTACTTTTCTTACTGACGAATATACTTACTTTCTGGTGAAATTATAGACAATTTAAAAAATTAGAGCGAGTAGTCGCGTACTGTCTGAGAGACCGTATCTGCAAATAACTGTTAATAACTTTACAACCAATACACCCTTCCACATAACATTCGATACTGACATTCCACAACGACTTTTAAGATGGTCTTAGGAGTGACAAAGGGTTTTATCAGCGGGTTTTTTAAATATTAGCAATTTTCACTGCACGCAGTTTCACAGTCCATAGCGCGATCACTAAAGGGTTAATGCAACCCTGTTACTAAATTAAACAAATCAAATGTAATTGTTAATTGCTGGGAATCCTTGGCGTACAATCCAAACATAGTACCTAAAACGATTTTATTTTAATAGAAACAATTTAAAATATGACCATAAGTAGTATATATATCGTATGTAATGTATACAATAATAATTCAGAAAATCGTATTTATAGGCATTGCAGTTTTCTGAGCAATAGTGCTCAAAGTCAAAGTTGTTAAAATTGATCCAAATATGACAACGCCTCTCATCTCTTCCGTGTGAAGGTTCTTTTGAGATGGATTTCGATTAAGGACTTGCAAACTCATATAAAATGAGCTTTCTCAAAGGATTAAATGGCAGAAAGTAATTCGGTACTTATGATATGGTCTACCATGAATTTTTGACACAAAAAAACCCAAAAATATGATGCTTTAGAAAATACATAAATGTTAACAAAAAATTATGCAATATGTTAAATAAAATATTTCGCATAATATTTCGCTATAATTTCCAATTCTTCTTTGTACACTCATCGATCCATTTTTAACTCGCTTTATAATTAGAAAAATTAGTATTACAAAGAACAAATCACATCCATCAGGAAAATTCGAGTAATAATCAAAATAGAAAACAGAGTGGGCGTGGAAGAATTTTGTAATAAAAATAAAAATCAAACGATTTTCTTTGGTTTTAAAATATACATTCATACAAATTAAGATTAAAAACAATTTTAAAATAATCTGTAATACGTAATTGTTTATGGCAATTTATAAAAACAATTTGTTGTAAGTTACTAATGTAATAGTGCGCTTAAAATATATTCTTCCGTATTATTTCTACAATGTATCCGATACTGTTGTTCATTTTTAGTTTAGGTATAATTAATAGAAGTCGATTTAAGGTATAATAATTTTGTTATTATAGCATTATAGTATAGTTTAAAAGTCGCTTTACATTTTATATTCCTCAAATACCTTCATGAAATCTAGGTCATGTTTCGTGTAAATCTTCATCTCATGTAAAGTTTCAACTTTGAGCAGTAAGTAATTATAAAAATTGTAAACAAATAAATCAATACGTCCCAATGTATCAAGTAGAAACAGTCGAGTGGGGTAACAAAGAGAATTGTATAGCTAATATAGCAATAAGTCTCCTTGGAGATTTTCAACTTACTCAAATCGTTCTAAAAAATTCGTTTATCGCGCTGAGAGATGATATATATATATATATATATATATATATATATATATATATATATATATATATATATATATATATATATATATATATATATATATATAATTGAAGTTTTTCTCGTTCTCTGTCACGGTTCGCTACCATGAACCATTTCTTTTCACTGGACAAGCAAGAAAATTGTACTTGCATTATCGGACAAATATATTCGATCCTCCCTTAAATGTATAACATCCCTCCTTTAAATATAATATTGAGATGTTTCCTAATGTGATTAAATTATTTTAATAAGAAAATAATTTTAGAGTAAAAAATATTATGACGGGACACGGCGAAAACTCCATTGGTATTAAGGAGTGGTACTTTTTTTACGCCACCATATTTCGATCTTTGTTTTTGGTCTCCGACATGGCACAAGTATATTTTTTATGGTTGAATAATTATTTCAATATAACCGTTTTAACATATCAAATTAAATTTAAATGTGTAGAACATGGTTTATCCTTGAATTTATAGCATTTATCGAACCACACTATTGGGTGATAATTTGATTTTAATAATTGCCCGATAAAGCACTAGTAAATTTTTGCTTAATTAGAATTGTTTCCATAATGCTATGGAATGCAAATACTACAGAATATTTTTATCCAAATATATTTTTACAAAAAAGGAAATGGTACGAAAAATACTAGGAAAATTTTATATTTAATTTATTGGACTAATTTTGTAATTTCTGTATACATCATTACTGTATAAAAACTGATAAAATATCAAGAAATTTCATTTACATTTGAATATAAAAAAAACTAATGAGCAGATCAACCACAGTTATTGTTCTGTTAATCTGCGACGCATTGCGCGAATTAAAGTATCTAGTAATATATAATATTGATTATATATAATCTTATATATAATTGTATGTATATATAAATAATTATTTAATAATTATTTATATATTTAACGTAACGTAATTTTTCAAAATAGAATAATATACCACCAAATAACCAGTAATATCACATACTGCAATTAAGGCTTCTACCAATATGTTGTAATCTTCAACCCCAACATAGAACTGAATTTTTAAAATCATATAATATATATATATATATATATATATATATATATATATATATATATATATATATATATATATATATGTATATATATGTTACATCTAATATTTTCACGGATGGTAGATAATGTTTCTAAATCATTCCGGTGTTGATCTGTTGATTCTGTGAAGAGTCAGGACATTTCGCCAAAAGCCCATTTGGCATTATCAAGTGTTGTCCGCGTCGACTGAAGAGTCCAGTGTGTTTAACTGACCAACTGTGTCCAACTGACAGTTGGACTCATCAGTCGCAGCGGACAACACTTGAAAATGCCAAATGAGATTTTGGCAACATTTTGTTAGGTGCTTGACTGGGGACGAGCCCCACTCATTCCTTCAATTGGAGGGCATCTGTTTCGCCTCTCGATGTTCAGGCTCTTCAGGGTGCCGACATATGCTCTCTTGTCAAGAATAGGGAGATCCTATCCACAGTCACCACAGACGCTGTCCAAAGAAGTCTTACATTACATATGTAATGTAAGGTAATGATATATACATATATAAAATCGTTGGTGCGTCTGTTTGTCATCGTGCAACTTCTAAACGACTAGACCGATTGAGGTCATATTCCCACAATATATTTGTTTTGTCGATACGATGGTTCACAGACCCTAGGTCAACTAGAGCCCCCAAAGAAATAGTAATAATCTAGTAAAAACCAGGCTGATAAAATGGTTGCGCTGCAGTCAAGTTATTAACAAATTCTCTATTTATGAAACGAAATGATTCATATTTACACAATATGACATTAATATGAATTATTAAACAAAAATCAAGTGATATAATCAAAATAAAAGGTAAATGATTTAAATAAATATCTTCAATATCACCTACTGGAAAGGGCAGAACGTCTGTCGGGCCAGCTAGTATGTATATGTATATATATATATATATATATATATATATATATATATATATATATATATATATATATATATATAATGTATAATATTCAATATTAAGACTATAACTTGTGACAAGGTATCCCAGGCACGTACAACACATACTTCAAGTTGGTTTATAGTAATTGGCCGAGGCAATGGTTGAAGAATTTGAGTAGTGCTATCCCATATATATTCTACTGGAGATAAATTTGGGAATCTCGCCAGCCACTTGAGTGCTGCTATATCATCAGATTCTTTTAAAAACTGTACTGTTTAACGAGTTGTATCTGTATAATAATATATTAGGGGTGATCTTCTCAAATATATAACACTGATATTATAATTCCTGGAGTAATAAATGTATGTGATTCTAATAAAAAAAATCAAATTACGCCTTTCATCAATTTCGCCTTAAAGAATATGATCATTCTGCTACCCGTTCCATCTTTAAGGCAAATAGAGTTCAGTTTCAAATTCCATTCAATTATAGCTCGGTAGGATTCTATGCGACAAGTATTGTGGTGTGGTGTAAAAGCACCCCCAATAAGCACGCGTCCCCATTGCAAGTAATTGTTTAATAGCCATCCTCGAAGCAATCCTATCTATGGCTGCAACAAAACGCATTCGCAGGATATTTTCATGTCAAATTCGTACAGCGAGAAGTCTAAAAGGTGTATAGTTAGTTCCCTGGATACTTTTAGGATAGCCAGAACGTGTCAATGATACTTTTCAATATAAGTATCATTGATATACACAAAAATATATTTACTTCCTATCTTTTCAGAATTTATAGAAATTAATATAATTTATTTTTAGATTCGTTTTGAAAACGGGAGGAGAATACTTCCCGAAACGTTAACGTTAAAAGTTTGTATATTTTTTAGAACATTTTTATATTTTTAAAATTTTGTTCGTTAGACAAATTTTTTACAAAAAAGAATCACTGGGAAATTTGTCTCCGTTTGGTTTTTTGTTTTTACCCAGTGATTCTTTATCTACATAAGAACAGATATCTTTGATATTTTTTGAGTTTAAGATCGTGGCGGAAAACCCAAATAAAGAAAAAATATCATATGTTTGTTCTTTGATCCAACTGACTAATTCATGACATTTTGAATAATCCAGGTCCTATGTTTATTTATGTTATTTGTTGTTTTAACCTTATATGCCTTTTGAGCTAAATCCTTTCGTAAAACTCGCCATGTTGGGGAATCCAAATTGTTGTGAACGTCGACTAACGGAAATTTCTGGGTATTTAGCAACACTATCACTACCAAATCAATATGCTCTTGTGAACGACCACTACGACCATATACTGCTCTTCTTTTATCTTTCAAGGAAACAGTTTCTTGACATTTTTGAACAATTCGATTGATAGTATTTTCAGATGGGCGATTACGAAAACCGTAAATATCACGTAATTTATTAAACAACATAAACATTTTCATAAAATAATTCAAAATTTTAACGCGTTGTTGTATTGTATACGACTTCATTTTTACAAGTATCATACATTCTGAAATCACACTTCTGAAATGAGACCAGACCTAGGCAAATTCACAACGTCATCTATGTTCTATTCAAGATTTAAAGAAACTGCTCAATTTGAAAGAGCCGTTATTTATAGGTTAATTTAAATAAGTATTCTGGGAGTTACCCGATATTATTCGCAAGTTTAATTTATCTAAAAGAAAAGGGGAATAATGTAAATTGAAACAAGATGTGTTCTTTTAAAACATATATATATATATATATATATATATATATATATATATATATATATATATATATATATATATATATATATATATATATATATATATATATATATCGAAATCCTATCAAAACCCTTTCCTCTCACCACCAGTTTTAAAACTATCCAGAATTCTTACATGGTCAAATACCGGACAAATACGAGTAATGGCTGAATATCAAGTTGTCTATTTTAGTTCATATGAATGAGATTTCTTCGAAGAAAAAATTCATCAGGACTAAACACTATTTTGTAGATCTCAGAATAAGCCAAGATTCAAAAGAATTCCATTAATAAAACTATTTTGCTTTTATTTTTATAAAATGCTATATAAAATCCTAAAAAAAATATATTTCAAGTAGCATGTGTAGTCATGCCTTTGTTTAAAATACAATTATATAAGAAAAAAGCGTAAAACAAACATTTTAATGTGTTGTTGCAAACAGGAAATTCATAATGCAGTTTGCGATAACATTAAAGACAGAGCCGTGTAAAAAAATGACTGGCTAACTATGTCATTGATAAAGGTTCGTTAGCACTTAAAGAGTTCTATTGTTTCATTAAAATTTCGTATTATTTTAACATATAGGGTGGTTTTTTTTATTGCGCCCGATCTTAAAATCAAATAAAAAAACAACCAAATTAGATGCTTTGAAACGTTTATGTGAAATAACAATCAATGACATTAATGTTAAAAATTAATGACAAAGCGCATTCTGTCAATCCAATTTCCGATCACTTTTTCAAGCAGTTGAAAAGGTTCTTTTGAGATGGATTTCGATTAAAGACTTGCAAACTCATATAAAATGAGCTTTCTCAACGGATTAAATGGCAGAAAGTAATTCGGTACTTATGATATGGTCTACCATGAATTTTTGACACAAAAAAAAACCAAAAATATGATGCTTTAGCAAATGCATAAATGTTGACAAAAAATTATGCAATATGTTAAACAAAATATTTCGCATAATATTTCGCTATAATTTCCAGTTCTTCTTTGTACACTCATCGATCCATTTTTAACTCGCTTTATAATTAGAAAAATTGGTATTACAAAGAACAAATCACATCCATCAGGAAAATTCGAGTAATAATCAAAATAGAAAACAGAGTGGGCGTGGAAGAATTTTGTAATAAAAATAAAAATCAAACGATTTTCTTTGGTTTTAAAATATACATTCATACAAATTAAGATTAAAAACAATTTTGAAATAGTCTGTAATACGTAATTGTTTATGGCAATTTATAAAAACAATTTGTTGTAAGTTACTAATGTAATAGTGCGCTTAAAATATATTCTTCCGTATTATTTCTACAATGTATCCGATACTGTTGTTCATTTTTAGTTTAGGTATAATTAATAGAAGTCGATTTAAGGTATAATAATTTTGTTATTATAGCATTATAGTACAGTTTAAAAGTCGCTTTACATTTTATATTCCTCAAATACCTTCATGAAATCTAGGTCATGTTTCGTGTAAATCTTTATCTCATGTAAAGTTTCAACTTTGAGCAGTAAGTAATTATAAAAATTGTAAACAAATAAATCAATACGTCCCAATGTATCAAGTAGAAACAGTCGAGTGGGGTAACAAAGAGAATTGTATCGCTAATATAGCAATAAGTCTCCTATGGAGATTTTCAACTTACTCAAATCGTTCTAAAAAATTCGTTTATCGCGCTGAGAGAAAAAATACAACTGTTGCCTTTGTCTGTCATTCTGTCAATCCAATTTCCGATCACTTTTTCAAGCAGTTGGACTTCTAAGTCCGCAATTAAGCTTTTGAATAAAAAATAATTATTTATTTTTTTACTTCATTTTAAATCTTTATCATAAATAATATTGATAATCGATGCAAAAATCTTTTTAAAAATTTATTAAAATTAATTATGAATGAATTAAAATTTATAAAATTAAAAAATCACGTAACTACGAGCGCATCGCGATTGGCTGCCATGTTTGTGACGTCATAATAGTAAAGTGTTTTCACGTCAGTACTGTCAACGGCTTTTACCTGCATATATACTGGCAACGTTATTGTTGGTTAAGTAAAAAGGTAAAGGTAAAGTGTTAGGGTTAGAGGCACATCAGCAACTAGGCTATTTAGCGACTGGACCTACAGCTTAACGTGGGTTCCGAACCACAGTCATCAGCTTTCGACAAACCCAGGTCAGCACCTCCCTCGGGCTATAAACCCTTGGTTGTGTGCCTACCCATAAGTCTATCAGGAAACCTACCGACTGGCGAGTGACCAACGTAGAACACTTCTCAGAAGGCATCCGGCCTTACCCAGCCTTTAACTGGCGTAATTGAGGAGTAATTCGTAGTCGGATTTTACACTCTTGCCTAGAAACAATCACAAACATTTAGGAAGTAAACAAACAGAAGAAAGAAAGAAAAACAAAATATTTCTATTAAATATAATTAAACGATTGGTAGTGTGTCATGACGGTACGGTGACGGTGACGGTCATTGCACGGTAAAAGGACGTGTATGTTCAGAACATAAGTTCGGAGTAAAGCTTATAATATACATATAATGCTTATAAAAATTAATATAAAACATAATTAGAAAAACAAAACACATACATTCGGTTTAAGTCACTAATTTTAATTCAATAAAAAATACACTGTTCAATATACACAATAAAACTTTCCCCAATTAGGATAATATCGATAATATATTACAGTGGATTATACAATGTAAACTATATTAATAATCAATTCAGAATAAAAACAATCACTATCCAAAATTATATACATACTTGTTTGATTGCTTTAATGGATGTTTGCAATACTTTTAAAACCACACCGATTCTTCAAACCACCACACGAAACTCTATTAACAATATTAAAAAAATAAATAAATCCACCCATACTACATTACGGCTTTAATTAAGGTTTTCAGTATTTTTAAAACGATTGCGATTTTTTACCTTACATGTTTTACAAACCACCACATTAGACTCTTGACTTGATAATATTTGCAAATATAAAGAAATCTGGCTAGAAAACTCTAATGCATGACCAGCCAGAGATTTCCCAAATAAGAGAAGGTACCTAAACCATTTTTTTTTTTTTGAGTGGAAAACTTTTATAGTCAAAGTGTGGGACTGTCCTGTTAAGGTCTACCCACTAGAAAACCACTATGTACCACAAAATATCCTGAAATCACTCTCAGCCTACCATCAGTCTTCAATGCCTATAATAAATTTCTAACCTATATTTAAACACCCTATCAAATAAATGTTCCATCAATAGATGAATGTTTTTTTTAGAATATAAATATACCATTTTCTTTACTTTTTGTTTGGATAGCAGGTTTGCTTTTCTATTTATCTTTTTTTACATACTCCTTCAGATGTTTGTTTTGACTCCATGGAAAACTGCTTTGCCAGTCCTTAAATTAACTAATTGATGTTCATCCAACTGATCACATAAATTTCTGTACTCTGCGACCATCTACAAATTAGATTATGCTGTAAAACTTTCATAAGTATAATACTTTTCCTATACGATTACCTTCCAAATTGGTAGCCGAATTTTGTTCTTGTCTATTCGCACTTTCTTGAATATTATTATTCGTATCCTACAAAATAGATGATCCTGAAGGGCTTTCTTCGGTTGTGTTGCTACATGTAGATTATTTGCGGACACGCAGGAATATTCCTTCTTATAAATTTGGCACATAAGTTTTTAATTATAAGGAAAAAAATAAATAAACAGAGTTTTGTTATAAAACTTATCTATGATCTTTCCATTTATGACGAAAAAAATGTTCAAAAGCACGATTGTCCGAGTTATATTGGCTTCCAATGCGTCAATAGTCGCTGGTTTATCGGTCTAAACCAAAGATTTAAAATAACCACAAAGAAAATAATCTAAATACGTTAAATCACATTGCATTGGTGGTGACGACTTGGTAATGTATTATTCCCTCAGTAAATCGATTGTTGCATTGATTGTATGATATGTGGTGCCGTTATCGCTCGGTAATGATCCCCAATAATTGTAACATGCTTTTCAGTTTGATTTTTAAGAAATACGGCACAACGATGCCACCGATATACAATCCGCATCATACAGTATATTTTTCTAGATACAATAGTAATTGTTAGATCATTTACGGATTATTTTCATTCCAAATGCGGCAATTTTGTTTATTCACGTAACCATTTAGTCAAACATTAGCTGGGTTTAATTAGGTTTGGGCTGGTTCAAATTGCAATTGATTTTTGAGCCTATTTACCAAACGTACGACGCAAACGTCTTGTGGCTTAAGTTCTTGAACAAACTTGGATGTTGTAAGGCACTAGACCAAGATTTTTAAGCAAAATTTTCCACACAATCGAATAGTCAAACAACAAAGCCGAACTTTCAGCGAATGGTGACGAATTGATAAATTTGGATCTTGAATACTGGCAGCAACAGCGACAATATTTTCTTCGGAACGCACAGTTTTTTGTCTTGTTTTTGTTATAATATCGAGCAGCGTAAAATGTGTTCGGAATTTGTCGATAATTCGGCGAATTCATGGCTCGGTTGGGCGATTATGTGCACCATAAAATTCATAAAATGCTCTATAAGTTTGGGGCACACAACACTTTGCAAGCGTTGCTGATGTTAAACGTCCAATGATGATTTGCCAGACTATACAGTCAAAGCTCCTTATGCGCGAGGAATACGTTCCGTAAATATGCCGCGAATACAGAAACCGTGAATAGGAGATATGTTCCAAGGTTACAAAATAAAAAGAAAACATATATAATAAAAATAATGTAATGAGAGAATTTTTAAAATATTAACAATTATTATCAGGCTTAGGCAATGGTTTAAAGAATTCAGTAATTTTTCCTTGTTTTGCCGCTTTTAAAAGGTTTTTCAATTCAGATTGATATTCGGCTGTGGCATTAACAATTTGCCTTTTAAAAACCTTCACTCAGGATTTTTAAGTTTAATGTCACCTTTTCAGTACTCGTTGAGGCTTCCTCTTCAATGGAATGGGGATAACGCATTTCCTCCAAGTCGATTTCAGTCAAATCTTCATCTTGCGATTCAAGCAAGTCTTGAATGTCGCTTGATTCTATCTGTTCGAAACTATCTTGTCATATCGCATTTGCAACTTTCAGTTAATGTTTGAATTTGTACGGATTCATCATCATTACCAACAACTGTATTGGATATAAACACTTGTTCAAGTTTGTATCCACCATCAGCAAGTAACTTTAAAAATTCTTCTATATATGTTGCTGCTGCAGATGCAGCTTCTCCAACGATTTTGATTTTATGCAGTGATCGTCGTACCTTGAACTTATTGAAGCAACCTTCCAGTGCTCGAAATCCTCCATCTGTATGTTCTTCACCCGGTTCTTTAAAATGTGCGTAAAAACGCTTAGTTTTCTCACGGATTATAGTATCACTTAGAGGCACTCTTCTGGCAGTCTACTGTCTTCAGTCCGTAATGTTAAAAGGTTTTTCAATTCGGATTGAAATTCAGCTGTAGCATTAATAATTTGCCTTTTAAAAACAAGACTTCTTTCCATAGACGAATTAATTTTTATGAAGAAATCACAAAGCTGTCTTACCATTCGTAAACCTTCAGGTTTTTTAAGTTTAATGTCACCTTTTCAGTACTCGTTGAGGCTTCCTCTTCAATGAAATGTGAATTAAGCATTTGCTCCAAGTCGGTTTCAGTCAAATCTTCATCTTGCAATTCATGCAATTCTTGAATGTCACTTGATTCTATCTGTTCAAAACTATCTCTTCCTATGGCATTCGCAACTTGAGCAATGTTTTCAGTTAATGTTTGAATTTGTACGAATTCTTTATCATTACCAACAGTTTGATCAGGTAAAGTTTTTTCCAGCATGCTTTCTATGCGTATAGCTTCAGTTCTTGCAATGATTATTTTATGTTAACAATACAATTTGCTATGTCAAAACTTTTTATATTTTTTCAGTTGCTGGATCACGGACAATTTTTGCTGATAGTAAGATTGAAGTTGTAGAATTCCTTATTTTATGTTCTGATTTCTTGATGGATTGTACAGTTGATTCATAGACATTAAAAACTGTGATATGGATGCAAAAAACTCGCCAAGGCGTAAACTGCCAAGCATTTCTATTTTTACTTTAAGCGGCAACACGGCTTTTGTCCGTATAGGAACTAATTTTCCTTTGCTTTTACTCGACATTATAAATCAGAAACAAAGCAGAAGAGACAAGTTCTATTCACTCGAAATTATTTCGACGAATGACAAGTTGAAGCAATAAAACGAAAAATTCGGCATCTATCGTACGAAGGCGGCTTATATCAAAAGCAATAGCGTCACACGTAAGGCGGCGATCGTACAGTGGTGGCGTCTTATTTGTCAAAGAACTTTCGTCCAAGCGTCAATAAGACTGATTTGTTTATAAATACATTGGATACTTGTTTGTTTTGAAAGGTAACTAGTAAATAAATACGTATTATTCTAAAAATACAATATGTATCATTAGTTTTGGATCCGCGAATAAAGAAATTTTCAGCCGCGAATAACAGAAGTAGTCGCAATTTTTTAATCCGCGAATACTGATAACGCGAATAACGGGACCATGAATACAGTATTTGACTGTATTGGATAATTTTGACACTAGAGAAACGCAAACTCACAGTACAGTTGACTGCGACTCCTATTGGAATGTTCCTAAATCATTCCGGATGTCGATCCGTTCGTCCTGTGAAGGGTCATGACGTTTCGTCAAAATCTCATTTGGCATTTTCAAATGTTGTTCACTTCGAGTGGAGACTCCAGCTCAACTCGAACTCCAATCAAGCCTCGAAACGAACAACACTTGAAAATGCCAAATGAGATTTTTGCGAAACGTCGTGACTCTTCACAGAATGAACCGATCGATACACGGAATGATTTAGGAACATTATCCACTATCCTTGAAAATATTCCATGTAACATATATATATATATATATATATATATATATATATATATATATATATATATATATATATATATATATATATATATATATATATATATATATATATAAATATATATATATATAAATATATATATATATATATATATATATATATATATATATATATATATATATATATATATATATATATATATATATAGATATATATATATATATATATATATATATATATATATATATATATATATATATATATATATATATATATATATATATGTTACATGGAATATTTATATATATATATATATATATATATATATATATATATATATATATATATATACATACATGTATATATAAATAGATTTCCATTTTCTAATAATTTTGTATGTTACAATAATTTTGTTTTGTTAAATAAGTTTGTTTGTTTATAAATATAGACTTATCTATCAAGAGGACGTAATATCAATCATTTTACATTTCAAATTGTGAACAAAATCTCAAATTCACTTAATAAATTAGACAAACATTTTCCAATCACTCGCGGTATAATCATTATATATATATATATATATATATATATATATATATCGTGACTCTTCTCAGAATGAACCAATCGATACACGGAATGATTTAGGAACATTATCTACTATCCTTGAAAATATTCCATGTAACATTAGACATTAGACAAACATTTTCCAATCACTTGCGGTATAATTCATTATGTTTATTATGAACATATTATGAATTCGACATAAATCTTTATGCTTCAAACAATGCCTTATCAAAATTCAAGAAAGGATCCTGTGGTTAAATGAATATATGTATATTTTATTACTTAAAACCTCCTAAACGGATATGAGTGCATTGAACGTACTTAGGTACGTATAAGACATCTTAAAGATATATTCAAAATTAACTATTATATTTTATATTTAACTTAAGTAGCAAGTAGTTGATGTATATATATATATATATATATATATATATATATATATATATATATATATATATATATATATATATATATATATATATATATATATATATACATTTAGTAACCCTACAGTAGTTTTTAATAGTTTTTATCATAGTATTCATAGGGTATAATACTTTTAAAAATGATATAATACTTTGAGGATGGTTGCAGCATTTTCTTGATGGAAATTTATACAATATAATACTTTCCTTAAAAAATGAAATTATTAAATCTGAGCAAGATATTTCAAAATACTTTCATGATATACCATCGTCTCAGTCAATTTCAGTATTTTTTCTTGGATAGTCAATTTTTGCCCGGTACAGCGCAAACAGTACAAATCATTTTTTGATGGTGTAAAAATGTAACAGAAACAAAATTCCTATGAAATATTTTATAGGAATTTTAATATAATTTATATTTTATATGAATTATGGGCATTTCGATGACTATTTTAGCATTATCAGAAAATAATTCAATTTAAATTCAGGGAAATACAAATCGAAAGCATTTGTCTGCCGGATATCTTATATTTTTCGTTATCATAACACAGTTTTGCATGGTGCCTTTTATCATACCGATCCTATAATTTGCTGTAACGGTTTAACCTGTTTCCTTTAGCTCACGAAAGAACAAACTTATCATAACGAATGATTTTAAATTTTTTAAAACGTTTCTTTTTATTTTTGTCAAGAATGATAATGGGAGTATTATTATATAGATTCAGTAAATATATTTCCAAAAAATCCATCCATACAGAGGTCAGTTAATGCAACAGATTAACCTTCATGATTTTCAGCTCCGATTAGAACTCAGTTGGGTCTTGCAGATGCACATGGAAACTTTGTCAAGAATTTTGAAGTTGTCTGATATGTTCACCTAAATGGATGTATTTGTTACAGAAAATTCACGTTACTGGTCACAGAAAATCTACAAAGGTTTCCCAATAGTGAGAAAGTCACAGTCTGGTCTGCAGTTGCAGTGCAAAAAGAATTGTTGGACTTCTTTCTTGAACATAAAGAAGGACGATCAGAAATCGTATATGCTGAGCGTTACAGGCATATGCTTGAAAACTTGTATTGCTCTTATTTAGGAGATGCTGAGGTCTATTGGTTCCAGTGGTATGGTGTTGTAGCGTATTGTAGCTTTTGAACGAACATTTCTATAATGGATTAATCTGCAGAAATGGAGATCTGAGATGATCTCCAAGATCTCTGATCTCACTCCCCTAACTCTTTCCTTATTTACCTTAAAGAGAGGGTTTACATAAATAAGCCTCAAACACTAGATCAATACAGTCGAATTAAAGACAATATTCAAAAGCTTCAGAAATTGTACTATACTTTACAAATTTGGTAATAAATCTTACTTGAGAGAAAAATTGATTCTTACTTGAATTGAAAATGATAATATTAATTAGTTATGATATTAGCAACAAATCAACAATTTATATTTAAATTTTAATACTTATAATTTTATTACTTAAATTATAATGTAATAATGTTTCATATGTTATCGAGATATATTACTTTTTGTTTATTGTTCAATCATAATTGACATTTATGTATTGCATAAATAAAATGAATGAACAGTATAGTAGACTATATATAAAGTGTTTTTTTAGTGCGTCCGGAATTTAATTTCAAATTGAACAACAACCAAATTAGATGCTTTGAATTTATTTATTTTGTGTGAAAAACAATTTCAGACAAATATCCGCCGTAACTACTTCTAATAAAGCACATTCTGTCAATTCAATTTCCGACCACTTTTTCAAGCAATTGGGGCTTTTATGTATGTAACTGTCCGAATTATGTTAGATAAACCAGCATAAACCAAAAATTTAACATAACCCCAAAGAAAATAATCTAAAGGCTTAAATTACGTGACCTTGGTGGCTAATTAACAAATCATCGAAATAATTTCTATAACGAATTGGTCACTCTATAATTCAATTGTTGCATTGGCTGTATGACATGTGGAGCCGTCCTTTTGGAACCGCATCTCGTCCAGATCAATACAATTCAAATTCGGATATAAATAATCCACATAGCTGAATATCAAAGCCCAAGTTCCTGTGAATGGCGACGAATTGATAAATTTGGATATTCATCAACACTGGCGATATTTTCTTCGGAATGCAGTTTTTTTTTGTCTTGTTTTTGTTTTAATATCGAGCAGCGTGAAATGCGTTCGGAATGTATTGATAGTTCGGCGAATACATCGCGATTATGTGCACCATAAAATTCACGAAGTGCTGTTTAAGTTTGGCGCACAGAACGCTGATTTTGATAACATATTTAATTTCGATAAGTTGCAACCGATATTCGTTGCTCCGATACTAAACGTTCTATGATGATTTGCCAAACTATTGAGACCCAGGATTGCAGACTTGCACACAAACTCACAGTTTGTGTGCAAGTTGCAACTAAAAAATCACCCTTTATAACATATTGAAGAGATATCAGAAATGTTAAATCAGGGAAATTCAAATTTAAACACACATTTTTCAGTGCCCAACCTGAGCATTGATATTCGTTTATATTTGTAAATTAATTCGTTTTGTAGATATTTGGTTATATTTGTATTAAATATAAAAATAAATGGGTTTAGGAAAAAATGTCACACGACTAGGGCACCACATCTCCAAATAAATAAATAAATATGGTTTTGTATAGTAGATACAACAGGCATTATTCAGTATAATTTCCGGGCAGAAATCAAATACTTTCAGCTAAGTATGAAACTAGAACTAGTACACAATACCTTACTTCAGAATTACTTACTTACTTCATATTTTTGCCTTAATTAACTATTTCATATTACAAGAAAATCCGAGAAAAATAGGTGTGTTCGCGTGGAAAGTTTTGAATTACCTTCACATATTTTCCAACTTTTCAATCAATCATTCCAGCTTTTATTAATTACCATTGATATAAGAGGATCATTGAAATTATAGTAAATATGTTCCTCAGTTCTAGATTTCATGTACATTTTGCAAGAATTAATAATATTTTAATAAAACATTGCGAAAATCTTATTGTAATTTCAATAGCAATATTGTTAGAACTCGTTTTTTTCTACTAGTACTTAAATCAATATAAAATTCAAATGTAATTGTTTCTTTATACAAAGTATCACTCTTCAATAATTTCTTTAATTGGCCTGATTTTTATGATTTTTTTATATTGGTTTTAAAATACAAAGCGAGACTATTAAAAATAGATTTATGAAGTCGTAAACACATAATTTACACTCTATTTCATACAATTTTTATAAAAATTAATAACGTTTACAATTACAAACTTAAATAAAAGAACTAAGACATATCTAAATTTCTGCTATATTCAAAAACATAGTGGAAATTTAAACATATGTCTTATTTCTTTTATTTAAAAAGAATTTCCATCAAGTATCAAGAGTAAATAAGTTATACATATATATATATATATATATATATATATATATATATATATATATATATATATATATATATATATATATATATATATATATATATATATGAGCTAAACAACCAGACTCAGTCCACTCTGCGGTTTATCGTGGTAGTTCAGGATTATAGCGATAAATCCAAGTCTCATCCATAGTTACAAACCGACGTTTAAAATCCACTTTATTCTTTCGAAAAAGATCCAAATGTTGATTAGAAAGTTTTTCTCGAAGTTGTTTCTGATCAGAATTTAGCAAATGCGACACCCATCTTGCGCATATCTTTCTCAAGCCCAATTCCTTTTTCAAAATATGAAACACACGTTTAGTTGAGATGTCCTTAGCCTTAGCTATTTCACTCAAGGTCAATGATCTGTCATCCATAACCATATCGTGTATAGAATTAATTATTTGTTCAGTAGTTGCACTTATTGGACGTCCAGAACGAGGACTACCATCCAGACTTGTACGACCACGTTGAAACTCACCTTCCCACTTACAAACCATTGTTTTTGAAGGAGCAGACTTCCCTAATACATTTACCATTTCACTATGATTGTCCATTGCCTTTAAACCTTTTTTACAAAGAATGTAATCACTGCATATTTTCTATTTTAAAAACTAACACTGATATGTTTACTTTAAGCTGCTGGTTTTGTACGAAAGAATTGACAAACCGACATGAAACTTCACATATATTCATATGAAGGATGAAACTTCAAAATGTAGGAGATTATGTAGTTCTTTTAGTGCTCTATAGGTGTCCGCGAACTTTTCACAAAACAAAAAACCTAAAGATCAGGTAATTTCAAGAAATTCCCGAAAAGGCGATACTTACATTAAGAAATATCTATATAACTTTATCTTAAGTAATTTCTTATATCTGTAACTATATTTATTTTTATGGAAGATTGATCTTATTATTTTCTAGAGAATGCTGTTCTTGTTTTAAAGTTTTCTTAAAAACGTGTATATTTAAAATGCATTCATCTATGTGTATATAGTTATATATTAGTCATTTAACAAAAAAAAAAATAGTTTTCCGGAAAACAATAATTCTAAAAAGTTCAGGAATTCCAAGTATAAAATTACATTCTAACAGTTGAACCAACATAGCACAATTATTATTAATCGTTGTACCAATATTGCTAAAAATTAGAATAAATCTAAATTTTATTTACAAACATTTGGAAATGAGATTCTTATTTTTAACCTTCTACTATATGCGTAAAAAACAAAGTTTCCGTTGGTATGCTGCACTGCGATAAAATGTGATAAAAATATAATCAAATAAAAATACTGTAGAACATTCAAGGACACACAAAATGTGGAAAAATAAAATATCAGAATATATCTATTATACATAATAAATAGGTCATATGTATAGTGTTTGTAAGTTATTTTGTGTGTTTTTTTCAATATATTTTAATGGTAATCATTAAAGATAGTTATTAATATTACAGAAGTTTATAGACAGTTTATAACAGAAGTTATTTAGACTTACATATTTGCATTACGATTCAGAAAACAAACAATAAAGCATATGCAAACATATACTTTATTATGCATATACATTTTTTTTTTGTTTTTCTTTTGGCTACTAGCGACTGGACCTAGAGTTTAACGTGGACTTCGAACCACGATTATCATATCATCCACCAATTAACCCCGATCAGCACTCCCTTCGAGCTAGCAACCTTGGTTTTGTGCTTAAAATAAAGTATCTCGAGAAGCCTACGTACTGGCGAGTGACCAACGTAGAACACCTCTCAGAAGGCATCCGGCCTTACCCAGCCTCGAACTGGTGTGACTGAGGAGCAATTGTTTGTTGGATTTTACACTCTTGCATGTTGCAGTACGTAAAGCTGGTCTCTCCTCGGATGGTCACCCTCCAAATACTCCATTTCTACCTCCTAGTCGCCGAATTTATCGTTATTAATTCCATTTTTAATGATCTTATTCTAAGATCAATTAAAGCATATATAACTACTAAATCTGGTGGCTACAGTGACTACGATTAGATTTGTTAATTTTAGTAAACTGATTTTTTCAAGATTTGATTTGACAGATTTTATATCAGACGCTATCGTATTGCATTAAAATGATATATCTCCTAATTGGGGATAAATATTACTACCATATTTTTTCCAGCAAATTTATTTGTATTTATATACTGACTGACATAGAAATGAGAGTACATTCAGAACAAAAATATACTTTTTTTGTGGCATGTTTATTAGGTTAAGAACAGAAAATATTACAGTTTTTATACATGTTAGACCTGGGTTTTTTTTATAGTACGTAAACAATTGTTTAGTTAAACTTCATTAGCTAATAATCGAATTGTATTGCCTTATTTTCAGATTTGTAATACTACAAAAAGAATTTTTATTCGGTTTAGTAAATTTGAGAGAATCCAAATAATCGAAATGTGGAGGTAGGGAACGCCATTGGACTAAATTGACACTAGGCGGAATAAAAGCCTACATTCACTGTTAAGGTGTTGCCACTTCTTTTTTGAAAGACTGTTGAGAAACTGCCTCCACAAGAGCATGGAATGTCAATTGAAACGGTACACCACTGCAAATGGTCCTTTGGGTTTACTTCATATCAACCCCAATTTAGCGTACACTTACACTTGAATTTTCATCGACATTCTGCGTTGAAATAAGTATATTGCAGTGAGAAGGATTACACTAAAGCAGATGAAATAAATCTAGATGAGTAAATAAAAAATGTGTGTTATATTTCAAAAGTCATCTTTAAGACTTAAGTTATGATTAATTTTTTTTTTTAAATACACTTTATAAATATTACTCTAACAGTCAATATTCGTAATTATAGAATTAACACTCATAGCATTTAACAGCATCAACAATACAAACAACTCAGCAACAACAACTTACATTTGCATGCAGTTCTTGTGAAAGTTAATAATATTTTGGAAGTAGGTATTTGAAGCAATATGCATAGTCACAAATTCGCACTTCTAGATATCTCAGTATAGCATTAAATAATCTAAAGATGGGATTCATGAGGATTAATTTTTAATATTTTTATTTATTATTAACAATTGAACTTCATCAAATAATGATTTGATTAACTTTTTTTCATTTTCCACATATTTTGATAACATTAGAACCACCTGTAAATATTTCAAGCTAATGTGACAGAAAAGTAACAAAATTGTTACCAGTAATAAAAAATATCAGTTATCAAGCAAAATTAATTGTGAATGCAATTTGTACGACAGAAAAAATTGAGCGCAATAAGAATTGTTAGAAAATGATAATTTTTTACTTCAAATCAGAATATCTCAATTCTATAATTTGTACTCTAACTGTACTTTTTACATTCTAGCAAAGATCCCTCCAATCCTTGGCCTATATTAGGTTGCAACAAAAAAAAAAAGGTACAACCCAAAAAACCGGTTTCACTAACCTTTTAAGAATTTCGTGAGGTAACGGACCTGATTCTTCTCCCTGCTGATGACAGTCAATATGAAACCCGCGCTTACCACTAAATCAATAATAACGAGATTTCAATATATTAAACTGAATCACTTTAATTGATGATCATTAACGCCCCAAGCGAAATCAGATAGCGATAAGCGCAAACCATGTGCTTTTGTTTATACGCGCCTCTGAATTGTAGACGATTACTCCGACTATCGTAAGCGCGCTCTAGCGTGCACTAACAGGACTACGCTACCACTCTGACCGCGAGCTAATACTGACTGTCTGTTGTCTTCTCAATACCGTGGCCTGCTTATTATTTTCGTCTTCCGAAGAGGGAGATCGGTCTGCCGTCGATGGCAGCTGAAGAAATGACGGTCGCCTGCATTGAAGGTTAAAAGTTGTTCGCCGCAGGTTGTATGGAGCAGAAAAAAATGTCGTTTCTGCTGCGATCATAACCTTAAGTTCTATTTTCCTGTTTCATTTAATCGTTTGATGGAACGGTTATTTAAGAAGAATGTCAGACGAAAAAATCTTTCTCTGAATTATTTCCAATAGGCGATTAGAGATGGTATTATAAATAGATGGTTTGTAATACTTAGTTCGTTAAATCATTTAATGAAACTACAATTTAAAAGGAATGTCACCATAAAATTGGTATTTCTTTGAAATAATCAACATTGCTAATTTGCAAAAATTCCGCAGCAGTCTCTACGTTCGACAATAGAGCGGTGCTAATAAATTGAGTGTATAATTAGAGATATTAATTGCTAATGTTGAGTATAATAAAAAATAAATATAAAGTACAAAGTGTGTAAATAATGTAATGAGACTGGGGTCGTAGCGTTCTATCTGGCAAAACTGTTGGCTTCTCATTCGAAGGGGAGCCAGGCTTACATCTGATGCGTATTCAAGGCGAGTTCAAACTCCCTAAAGTCACTTGGCGATCCGTAGCAATTATTTTCATATTCTGAAAATGAATGACAACAATTTCGAGCAACAGTGCTCAAGTTTTCGGGTGGTTTAAGCCATTTTCAGAAGACCGAAACCCGATTGAAGATGAATATAGCGTACCGAAGGCGTTGTAAGGAAGAAACTGTAAATAATAATGAAAATGTTCACAGAATCCGGGATTTTTTGCATTTTAATCGTCTGTTGACTGTTAGAATGATCGAGGAAGAGCTGAATTTGATTCACACAACAAATTTTGACCAATGAATTGGTGATTATGAAAATCCGTTTCCAAAAGTTTCCGTCGCACTGTGTCCAAGTCTTAAAAAAACTTGATAATGCACCGTTGCTCGAAATTGTTGTTACTCATTTTCAGAACGGACTAGAAAAATCCGGTTGACGAAAGGAACTATTACGGACCACCAATTGATTCTAGGGGGTTCAAACTCCTAGTGAAGACACATCAAATTTTTGCATGTCTCCCCTACAAAGGGGGCGCACACTTGCCAGATAGAATACTACTTCGCCAGTCTCAGTACTTTATTTAAACACTTTGTACATATCGATGAGTAAAAAGGAACATTCGAGAACGGGATGAAAAGTCACCAAAGTGAATATAAAAGTCTGACAAACTAGGCGGATTTAGCATAACTTCGAAGCCTAATTTGACACTTTTTGTCAATGGAATAATGATGATATAAGACTGTAATAATTAAACCACGCACTTGACATTAACTATTGTCTTTAGTATATCATGTGATGGTATAGGTATTTTTAGCGTATAATATCTAGCGTGACAGACTTTAAATATTCATCTCAAACACTTACAAAAGATTTTCCAATAAGAGTGTCGGGTACTTTGAAACGTAATAGGGGTAACACTGTTTGAAATGTAAGTGTGATTCATACGCTGCTGTGTTCAATACATTATGTCAATTAATTTCATTTGCATCGAGTATTTGTGACTAGAACTCTAGAAGAGTTGGAAGATGACCCCAACTTTGGTGAAAAAATTCCCACTTAGACAATTTATTTATTGCAAGGAACGTTTCCTGGAAATGTTATTTCGCGAAATGGAAATGTCAACTGGCCAACAAGATCATGCGATCTCATGCCTTTGGATTATTTTTTGTGGGGTTATATTAAATCTCTGGTTCACAGAAATAAATCCCAGACAAATCTTGATCTTCAACGATATTATTTTCCTAACATAGTGCAATTGCAATGATAAACACTATTTTTGTCACACGAATTTTGTAATGATATGTCTACTACCTACTATCAATATAAAAATGTCATTTTTTCAGTCACCATCAGTTTTTTCTGACAGCTACATATTCAATTTCAGCTCATATACGTGTTTATATGTGAATAACATCATTTCTGAAGTTAGATAGCTATCATAGTCAACAAATTTAAATTTATTAATATTCGTTAAAGCTGTAAATATGCCACGAAAGTGTTTAAATCACCCGCATAGTTTTTGTTATGTGCGTGGAGAATTAACTTTTATCTCTCAGCGTCGAAATTTCACACCATTAGTAACCAAACATTATTTGGGTTACTTTGGTTTTCCTGCGTGTCATCAAGTTAAATCCTGGGCCACACATATCTGCTGTGTAACATGCGCGATACTTTTGTTGGGTTGGGATACGGGATCTACACATATGGCCTTTGCTGTGCCAATGATTTGAACGGAACCAACAGATTAGGTAAGTGATTATTATTTTTATTTGACTGCTATAAAGGGTATCACAACTAAGTCGCAACACATACAAATACAAAGTACCCAGACCTGTCATCTGCAAAAAGACTAATCCCACATAGTGGCGAATTGCCTGTGCCAACACTTCCAAATCCATTATAAGCTCAAAAAGCTGCTGCTAGTCAAGACGATAACTTAAGAGATAGAGTGCGACCCAATTTATGAATAAGTACTTCAAAAGAGCCACACTTATTGATACAAGGTGACCTAAGTGATATGGTACGGGATTTACATTTATCTAAAAAACAGGCTAAGCTTTTAGAATCTTGATTATATGGGTGGAATCTATTTTCTCCCAATGCAAAAATTGAATATTTTCGCCATCGCGACTATTAATTGAAACTTTTTTTTCTCCAGCAGATGATTTGTTTTATTGTAATGACATTCACGCACTAAACTGAACTAGTCTGAAACTGAACTAGTTTGAAAGCAGTGTTGCTACACAATGGAAACATACTTCGTTCAGTAACTGTAGCCCATGGTTCTAATATGAAAGAAACCTACGAAAATATGAAATTCCTTCTGGAAAAGATTGAATACAGTAAATACTCCTGGAAAATGTGTGGAGATTTTAAAGTAATGCTCTTTTGCATGGACTGCAGCTTGGTTAAAAAAATTGCTGTTTTATTTGCGAATGGGGCAGTAGAGATAGAAAAAATTACTATATAAAGAAAGAGGGCCCAAGCGTAAGTCACTTTCTCCAGGACAGACGAATGTTAAAACTATACTTCTAGTGAACTACGAAGATGTACTTTTACCACCATGCAAATAAGACTCGGCCTCATAAAAAATGTTGTAAAAGCTATGGACAAAAATGGTTGTTGATTTTTATATCTGAAAGGGAAATTCTCCAAAATTAACGACGTAAAAATTAAAGAGGGGATATTTGTGGGTCAAATAAAGGAACTAATGAAAGAAAACAACTTTCAGCAAAAACTGAATGATCTTGAAAAACCCTCTTGCAAAAGTTTCGTTAATGTCAAAAAAAAACTTTTTGAGTAACCACAGAGCAGAAAATTACAAAGACTTAATTAATGAACTTTTGATCTCGTACAAAGCTTTGGCGTCCAATATGTCCTTGAAGATACATATCCTAGACTCATATTTGGATTTTTCCCTGAAAACCTGGGTGCTATGAGTGACGTACACGGAGAGAGATTTCACCAGGATATTTCCATTATAGCGATGCGATATAAAGAAAAATGGAATCCTGAGATGTTAGCTGATTACTGCTGGAGATTGAAAAGCGATCTACCGGGATCTAAGTACTCGCGAAAATCATAAATATTGGGTATAAGTGGATACTTGAATAAGTGTAAGTGTATTTTCGTACATTTTTTATAAAAGTTTATATTTGAATGTCACAAAGATGTTTTAATTTTTTGTTATGAATATATTCTTGTTAGGTAGCCATAGTACTATTTAAATTAGAGAGACGTTTTCGTGTGACAAAAAAAGTTTAAATTTTGTAGACTAGTGTTATTTTATTCTTCAAAATAAAAAACCACCACATAATAAACTGTAGTTATCATTGTGCATCTTGACACTCTTATAGGACAACCCTTTACAACCATATTTCAACTTATGGTTTCATTCAACATTATTAGAAAAGCAAAGAATCAACTTTTTTAGACCATCGATTATAGCAGTTAAAGCCTTTCAAAATTGAATACTTAATGGTAGTACAAATTTTAAGACTACTCAGCGTCAAAAATTCTGGCACGCTCTTAATTAAATAAACACGCGTGAAAACGACAGTAAAAACTAGAGCGATCTGAAATTTAGTAGTTGACGGCCTGAAGGTCTAAACTTAAAAACTGTTTTGAAACAGTGCCATCTATCCATCATCGTATAAAATGTTTACCCTATTCTTGTATTTCTATATACGAGAACAGTTCACTATTACTAACTTGAACATTGAAAGAAACATCTGTGGTATTTAAAATAATTTGACTTCTTCAACTTAAGTTAAAGACGCGTCAACGCGTTTAACGTCTGGACTTACAGCTTAACGCAAGTTGCGAACCACGGTTATCAGCTACCGATAACCCCAATCAGCAATCCCCTCGAGCTATCAACCCTTGGTATTGTGATTAACCATAAGTCTCTCGAGAAGTCTACCGATTGACGATTGACCAACGTAGAATACCTCTCAGAAGACATCCGGCCATGACTGAGGAGGTATTCCTTGTCAGATTGCCTAGAAATATTCATAAACATACACACCAAGAGTGGGAATCGAACCCGGTACTCCGCTAACCACAGTACCATCGGACCACCGCCTTAAGCATCGCAGCTAACTCGGTCGGTATTTTTCAATATACTCTTCATTTAATAAGCTTTAATATTCTTTAGGTTAATACACTCAATTAATCGATGATCATCAACTTCGATGCCCGAGAAACAAATTATCTCTAGTTCTGCCAGCCACTGATTCTCAGCAACGATCATTTCGTCTACGTCAAAAAAGTGAGGTATCCCTAAGTATTGTTTCAACTTAAAGAATGAAAACTAATCACTTGAAGTTAAATCTGGAAAATATGGAGACAATGTCAAAAAGAGCATTGTAAATGGCAACCGGAAATAAAACTCCTTTTCCTCGTTGTTTTTATTGCAGCACAAATTTTCAGAATAAGATACGCTTAATAATAACATGATAAATAATTTTAAAAAACCCCTCTTGGTTCCAAAAGATTGTCGCCATTGTCGGCGTAAGAAGTGATGGCCCAGGCTTCATCCGCTACCGCAAATCCGTCCAAAAACTCGGGATTTGTGTTAATCATCGTCAAATTGGCCACAGTATTGATTTGCCACTTACGATTTTGATCGGCTGTTAACATGTAATTGTCATATTTCCTCTATTATTTCAAAAATACAACCGACGTAATAAAGGGTTGTCCAATAAGAGTGACGATAGGAAATAAGAAAGAAGAACAAATAATGCCAATATGTTGTAAAAATAATAACGTTCAAATATCCCCATTACTTCGTCGGGTGGAATGAATTCATGAGATTCAATTTCCGATTACTGTTTCACATATATCGCGTCCTATATTTTCAATGGTAAACTGAATGTTTCGTTTAAGATCAATAATTGTTCAGGGTTTATTTCTGTAAACCGAAGATTCAACTTAACCCCACAACAAATAATCTAAGGGCGTAAGATCGCATAATCTATGTAGCCAGTTGACATTACTATTTTGCGATCAAGAAACTTTTCTTGCAATAAATCGACTCTTCAGTGAGATATATGATAAATCGCACCATTTTGTGGAAATAAATCATTGGTTGTATCCATTTTTATCACTTCAAGCCAAAGATATTCTGTTAGCATATTCCTATAGCTTTCACCATTAACAGTAACATTATTTCCAATTGTCTTAAAAAAAAACAAATAAATAAATAAATAAGGCCCTATCACTCCTTCAACCCAAAACTGCACTAAACAGTTACTTTTAGTTTGTTCGTAAATCCATTAAGCCGCTTCGTCGGAAATGATTATTTTTTCCCAAAATAAGGGTCGTTGTTGAATCGTATATCCTTCCATGGTGAATTTACAGAATATATTGAACACAGTAGTCTATGAGTGACATTTTCATTTGAAACAGTGTTGCCGCTATTACATTTCAAAGTTCTGACACTCTTACTGGAGAACTCTTTATATCCCATATACGCGCAGAAAACCAATGGTGCTTGCAATATATTCGTAGACTCAATGTTTGTATTAAGCAAAAATTGACCGGAGCTTATTTGACCACACCAATATCCATCTGCTATTTGCTACGATTACGCCAAGAACGCCATTCATATTTGAAACAGATAGCTATGAGATGAAGAATGAATTGTCAGCGATAATATAGTACGTAAACGATCATAGGGCCATAGTAAACCGCAAGATGAAGTTACATTTGAAAATAGTAATCCCCATGTGATAAGATAATAAATGTGATATATACGTAAAAGATCATGGGGTCATAGTAAACCGCAAATGTGATATATACTATGAACTGTTAAGGTCAAGCTGGACTATTAATTCAACGGAACACAAAATTGGTAAAAATAGTTGTAGAATTCCACGAAAAGAAAAACCCTCACATATAAAGAGTGTGTTGACGAGACACAGGTGTCAGCCAGGGCTCAATTTTTCATTAGTAAAGTCTCAAACAATTGCGGCATAATGACGTTGTTAAAAATATACGAAAAGGCCCAAGATAAAAATAGCTAATGTATTAATTTCATTAGAATAAATATTGCAACTTAAATATATTATATTTCGATAAAAACCCGAACGTACTTATTCAACAACTTAATAAATTATCCGATTTCGTTTCGCAGATCGGTAAATGTGATAACAAATGATTTATTAGATTAGGTACTTTAGTAATTAATTAATTAGTAATAGTTTATTAAATAATTAAAATATATTAAATAATTAGTAAATTTAATTAGTAATTAATTAAATATTTATTTGAAAAGCAATCTTCGTAGATCTTCTGCGACTTTTAAAAGTTAACACTTTTAATCGTAACTCGTAACGTGACCCAAATATGAGTTCTGAATACAAATTTTTAAATATTTTACTTACCTATAAATTTTACTTCATCTACAATTTTAGGCATAAGAACATAATTAACCAGCTAAATGTATGAGAGGTAGAAAGGGCCCAGCGGTGGCAGTCCAGGTCCAGGGGAGTGCCCTCCTGGATACGCCCATTTGCAGGTTTACCGTTTGGCCTTGAGGCCCAAATTCCTTATGGACGATCTTCTGGCTATTAAAAAAACAAATCAAGATGTTTTTGATATTCCATTTGCCTATTCTGGCTTATTTTGATCGGTGTAAGATTGTAGTGTGTCATTCCGGGTTTTGATGCTTTGTTTCCGGGTCGTATTCCAAAAAAAAATCAATAGTCATCACCTGACACCTTAACAAAAATGTGAGACACATTCCAGAAAATGAGGCTCATTTTCAATGCGCCCAAAAAACTTATGACATATTTCTCTTCTGTTCTATTTTTGATCCTGTAAAAGGTCTTAGACACAGATTTTCTTCATCCCCAATTCATTACTCAAAATCTGATGAACCGTTGCGTGAGTCAAATTTAACTTTTTTTCGATTCTTTTGATAATCAATCAATGATCAGAACACACAAGGTCCTGTATTCCGTGAGCATTTACAAAGTTGGATGTTAAAAGCCATCCGTTGCGAGGTTCATCTTCAATCGAGTCTCGGCCTTCTGATAATCCCTTAGACCTGAAAACCTGGGTCCTTGACAAAACATTGTTTCTATATGCCTGTTGAAATTTTGTAAACAAATCTTGATAGGCGCATCGTTGCTCGAAATTGTTGTTACACTTTTTCAGAACCACCAAGTGAACCTAGGGAGTTCAAACTTGCACTGTAGATGCATCAGATGTTAGCATGCCATCCTTCGAAAATCGAAGCAAACGGTGTTATCAGATCGAACGCTACGCCACCAGTCCGATTACTGTATTTACACACCTTGTATTTCAATAAAGTTCAATTATACATTAATCATATATGTTTTATTACGTTCTTTATCATTTTATTTAATTGATATAAAATCAATTGGTTTTCAAATTTACTGCTTATTTTAGAAATAAATAGCATGTCAATTCTAACAACCGTTTTAGTTTTAAGATTAAAACTTAAACACAAAAGAAAACCAATGGTGCTTGCAATATATTCGTAGACTCAATGTTTGTATTAAGCAAAAATTGACCGGAGCTTATTTGACCACACCAATATCCATCTGCTATTTGCTACGATTACGCCAAGAACGCCATTCATATTTGAAACAGATAGCTATGAGATGAAGAATGAATTGTCAGCGATAATATAGTACGTAAACGATCATAGGGCCATAGTAAACCGCAAGATGAAGTTACATTTGAAAATAGTAATCCCCATGTGATAAGATAATAAATGTGATATATACGTAAAAGATCATGGGGTCATAGTAAACCGCAAATGTGATATATACTATGAACTGTTAAGGTCAAGCTGGACTATTAATTCAACGGAACACAAAATTGGTAAAAATAGTTGTAGAATTCCACGAAAAGAAAAACCCTCACATATAAAGAGTGTGTTGACGAGACACAGGTGTCAGCCAGGGCTCAATTTTTCATTAGTAAAGTCTCAAACAATTGCGGCATAATGACGTTGTTAAAAATATACGAAAAGGCCCAAGATAAAAATAGCTAATGTATTAATTTCATTAGAATAAATATTGCAACTTAAATATATTATATTTCGATAAAAACCCGAACGTACTTATTCAACAACTTAATAAATTATCCGATTTCGTTTCGCAGATCGGTAAATGTGATAACAAATGATTTATTAGATTAGGTACTTTAGTAATTAATTAATTAGTAATAGTTTATTAAATAATTAAAATATATTAAATAATTAGTAAATTTAATTAGTAATTAATTAAATATTTATTTGAAAAGCAATCTTCGTAGATCTTCTGCGACTTTTAAAAGTTAACACTTTTAATCGTAACTCGTAACGTGACCCAAATATGAGTTCTGAATACAAATTTTTAAATATTTTACTTACCTATAAATTTTACTTCATCTACAATTTTAGGCATAAGAACATAATTAACCAGCTAAATGTATGAGAGGTAGAAAGGGCCCAGCGGTGGCAGTCCAGGTCCAGGGGAGTGCCCTCCTGGATACGCCCATTTGCAGGTTTACCGTTTGGCCTTGAGGCCCAAATTCCTTATGGACGATCTTCTGGCTATTAAAAAAACAAATCAAGATGTTTTTGATATTCCATTTGCCTATTCTGGCTTATTTTGATCGGTGTAAGATTGTAGTGTGTCATTCCGGGTTTTGATGCTTTGTTTCCGGGTCGTATTCCAAAAAAAAATCAATAGTCATCACCTGACACCTTAACAAAAATGTGAGACACATTCCAGAAAATGAGGCTCATTTTCAATGCGCCCAAAAAACTTATGACATATTTCTCTTCTGTTCTATTTTTGATCCTGTAAAAGGTCTTAGACACAGATTTTCTTCATCCCCAATTCATTACTCAAAATCTGATGAACCGTTGCGTGAGTCAAATTTAACTTTTTTTCGATTCTTTTGATAATCAATCAATGATCAGAACACACAAGGTCCTGTATTCCGTGAGCATTTACAAAGTTGGATGTTAAAAGCCATCCGTTGCGAGGTTCATCTTCAATCGAGTCTCGGCCTTCTGATAATCCCTTAGACCTGAAAACCTGGGTCCTTGACAAAACATTGTTTCTATATGCCTGTTGAAATTTTGTAAACAAATCTTGATAGGCGCATCGTTGCTCGAAATTGTTGTTACACTTTTTCAGAACCACCAAGTGAACCTAGGGAGTTCAAACTTGCAATGTAGATGCATCAGATGTTAGCATGCCATCCTTCGAAAATCGAAGCAAACGGTGTTATCAGATCGAACGCTACGCCACCAGTCCGATTACTGTATTTACACACCTTGTATTTCAATAAAGTTCAATTATACATTAATCATATATGTTTTATTACGTTCTTTATCATTTTATTTAATTGATATAAAATCAATTGGTTTTCAAATTTACTGCTTATTTTAGAAATAAATAGCATGTCAATTCTAACAACCGTTTTAGTTTTAAGATTAAAACTTAAACACAAAAACTTTATTGTACGACATATAAAAATTCTGAAATCATATATAGTCCTTAGAAAACTAAAGTAAAATTAAGACTATATTGAAATGGGAAACGAGCAAAGAAAATAAAAATAGAAAAAAATATAAATAAAGAGATCCCAATTTTAAAATTCCAATTTCAAAATAATGGAATAAACTGGAAAGGGAGAATATTTATTATGTAATATTTATATTTACAACAATGGAGCCAGTCTCGCAAATAAATCAATTATATTACTAATAATAATAGAACTAGATGTTTTATATACTTCTTAGTAATATACCAAAAAAAAACAGTAAAAAAGTAGATTGTATTAAAAAAATTTAATAGTAAATTCTAAACCTGTTATGGTTTTTACATAAGAAATCGAGATCAATGATAGATTACCGTTTTTGGAACTAAAAATAGTTAACATATAATATAATTTAATATTTTTAGAAAGAACTAGTTTCATTTACTAGATTAATTGATTCACTACGGGTGAAATTCGTCATCAGTTCATTACCTTGATAGTTTAATAATTTTTCGCGGTCCTATTAATGATAAAATAGTAATACGCAGAAATATGAATACAATTTTCTTTGATTTTAATAACAATTTAAGCCAATATACGAAAATAGAGTTAAATTAAAAAAGTAAAATACTTTTCCCATATAATTCATTTCTGAAAAATAGCTTTCTTTCGTAGTAACGCTCCATAAATTTCAAACCAATATTTCAATTAGTTTTTTTGACGGTCTCCGAAAGCAGATAAGTTATTTATTTTTTTCCTTTAATTGGGTTTTTCGCCACTATGTAAAACTCAAAAAATATCAAAAATAAATAAAATCTTTACATAAGAACAGGTATTTTTGATATTTTTTGAGTTTTAGATAGTGGCGAAAAACCCAAATAAAGGAAAAAAATATATGAACACGCAACAATCATTCAGACATTACTCAGATAAGTTATTATCTATTATTATTATTATTACGAGGAATACTCTTTGTGTATCCGGCATTGGCATTGACATTAATTGCTAGGCGCCATACATCGTAAAGTATGACATTGATGACAGTTGTGACATATACATCGTAAAGTATGACATTGATGACTGTAAATGTACTCGGAACGTTTTGTCATACGGACGTTATTTGTGTTGTTTAGTGACTTGAAAATTTCATCTCAGTTAAGAAATGGAATTAACTCATAAGCATTTCCGTGCGATGATTTACTATGACTTTCGACGTAAATTATCTCAACAACAGTGCATCGATCAACTCACTTCGACCTTAGGAGATGAAGCACCATCTAAAACCACTGTATGTCACTGGTTTAGTGAATTCAGTTCAGGCCGTCGTTCGCTCACTGACGAATTGAAAGAAGGTCGTCCAAAATTGGTTGTTTTGTCAGAAAACATCGATAATGTGCGTGAACTGATAAAGCAAGATCGTCATGTGACATACCGTGAGATTAAGACATCCCTGGGCATTAGCATGACAAGCATATGCAAGATTTTACATAAACATTTAACCGTGAAAAAGATTTGTGCGTGTTGGATTCCACATAATTTGACAATCGCCCACTCGCGTCGCTCGTGTCGATTTGCGCAAAGAAATGCTCAAAAAATGCAATCGTGGTGCGTCAAAAGCCATGAATAACATCTACATAGGTAACGAATCTTGGATCTATGCGTATGAGCCTGAAAGTAAACAGCAGTCGATGGTATAGGCCTTTCAAAATGAGCCAAACCCAACAAAAGTGCCCAAGAAGCACTTCGAAGCAAATGGTTGCCACTAGAGAATCGTAAAACCAGCTAGTTCTGAGTGGTACACAACTATTTGTTTGCCAGAAGTTTTTGAAGAAATTAAAAAAACAACCAGCGACCTAGGATCATTTTTCACCATGACAACGCGAATTCTCACACATCGGATCTAACAACTCAATATTTAACCGGTCAAAACATCTAATTGATGGGTCATACGCCGTACAGCCGTGATTTGGTCAATGATTTCGTTTTGTTCCAGTTCGTTAATATTAAACTACGTGGTCAACGATTTTCGACCAGAAGAACCGGCTGATGCGTTCAAAATGCATCGTTTGGAGATACCTCAATGGTAAAAGTGCTATAAAAATTGGTTCAAACTTATGCAAAAGTATATCAATAATCGCAGAGAATATTTAGAAAAACAATAAAACGATTTTCAATAATAAATATTTATTTTTATTTATTATTCCGGATATATAAATAGCAACCCTCGTATCACGGAAAAAAAGCTAATTTCGTGTGTTGATTAGTAACACCACTTTTGGAAAAATTTTACTGAGCTTTGATGTGGTAAGTCACTACTTAGGAAATTGTTAATAAAATCAGTGATGTATTATTGGTCGTATAGTGAAGGTTAGAGATGTTGTTGAGATTATAAGCATCTCGGAAGATTTAATCATGACACAGATATCAATGCAATGAATGCCGCGTTGCTCACTGTACACCAAAACGAAATCGGGTGTCCACTTTACAACAGTGTTTAGATATAGTTTCTACGGCGATTCGTGGCTGTTGATTAAATTTGAGTTTATCGTTACACAACAGAAACAAAGAAGCAGTCAAAACAGTGGGTTTTACCTGGAAGGACCAAGACCACTGTTTTTTGGGCTTCACAAGACATTATAATAGAATATTATATTGCATTATTGGTAAAATTTTATGTACAGTTGATTCAACAATTACCACGACAATACGTTCCATACGCATTTGCAACAGCAAAATTGTTAAATTTGAGCTACAAATTTATGTCGCATCCACCCTATTATTCGGACTTGATCCCTTCGGATTACTTTTTTTTCCGAAAATAAAAAAAATGGATGGAACAGAGGTCTATTTTGCAAAGTTCGCCGAGGAAGGTATAACGACGTTTGGAAGGCTTAAAACGCATGGAAAATCTTTGGGTGAAATATATCGAGCTAAAACATTAAATAAATATTCGAAAAATATTCTAAAAAATAATTCGATTTTTTTCGGCGCAATTTGTTTAGTTTCCGGGCGATCTACATTTCTCATTAACACCCATTTTATTTTCAAAAGTAACCTAAATATTTTTAAGCAACTGTTAAAAACATTAGATGAAGTACCTATGCTTTAATGCGGGAGAATATTATAATTATTTTTTAAATAAAATTAGTATAAACGGCTCTATTTGACTGAATATGTATTTCCTTAAAAATATCGCTACAATCTATAACAAAATAATGCTAACAATTTTAGAAATCAGTTTTTAAAAGTTGCATGTTTAATATTTATGACAGAAAGTATTAAAAGTTGAAAATTTTATGTAAACTTATACAATGAAATTGCTAAAAGTGCTCAATTTTATTTGTTAACGGGCAATCATTTTTGTCTGCTTAGTGGAACGTTGAAGATTTGAATTAAATAACTGAAATATAACTAGTTTTTTTGCTTTCACTTCATCTTTTATATATTTACAAAGGAAGTAATTTTTTCCTAATGATCTTATTTAAAAGAGTCTCTCAATGTAGATTTTTTCAGTTGCTAAGCTAGAATATATTTAGTAGATCTATTTATGAATACCATACGAGGTGTGACTATTAAATAACGAGACTGACGCTGTAAAACATTTTACTTTGATTTCATACATATTTACTTATTACCTCCTTCAATATACATCCCTCCCCCCTCCCTACAACGCTCCATGCGAATCTTCCATTGTTCAAAACAGTGCTGGAAGTCTTCTTCTGTCAGCTCCTTCAGAACGCGTGCCGCTTTCCCTTTCACAGCTTCAACAAACTCAAATATTGGTCCTTTTAATGCAGATTTCACCTTAGGAAACAGATAAAAGTCGCAAGGCGCAAGATCCGGCGAATAAGATGGATGGTCTAACCCTGGGACGCAGTACTTGGCTAGAAACCTCTTGACAGACAATGCGGAATGAGCCGGCGTTTGTCTTGGTGGAGAACCCATGACTTATCCTTCCACAATTCGGGTCGTTTTTTTCTTACTCTTTTACGGAATTCAGCAAGAACATGAAGGTAATAACGCTGATTAATAGTTTGACCCAGTGGAGGTACAAAATCCCATGAATATCGAAAAAAAATTCGTCACATGTTATTATCCTTTCTAATAAGTTTGGGTCATTTTCAATGGCACTCAAAGTTTCAGTACAAACATTTTTGCGAGCTTCTTGTTCAAACGTGATAATTTTTATTTTTAATTAATTTTTTAACACTTTTTGCATGTTAAAATTTGTATGTAAACAATTTGCCCTACGCATTCTTTGTCAATTTCTACACTTTCAGCAATCGCACAAATACATAACCGACGCTCAGACCGAACCAGATAACCGATTTTTTCAATATCATCCAGTTTTGACGGTCCCAGAGGGACGATCCGGGCGTGGGTCATCATTAACGTCTTCTCGGTCATCTTGAAAACACTTAAACCACTTAAAAACGCGTGCACGCGATAAACATTCATTGCCATACGCTTCTTTCAATAAATTATAAGTTTTAGTACCGATTTTTCCAAGTTTCAAGTGAAATTTCACAACAATTCGTTGCTCTATTGTTACGCTTAACATTTTTCCGGCGAAACAAAAAAAACTCTAATGCGAACGAAAGCTACGGATATAAGGATTTGTTTACAGAGGTACTGCGTTCGAAAGAGAAGGCTTCACGCTAAACAGCTGTTGGTCGCTGATGTTTGGCGCATGCATACTTCTTCTGTAGCAGCGTCAGTCCTGTTATTTAATAGCCATACCTCGAATGATTAACTTTAGTATAAGAATTGTTCATTTATTGTCCATTTGTCCAAGTGTTTTTTGCAGAAGTCCAAGAATTTTTCGCTATGGTTGTATCTGAATTTTTCGAAATATCTTCAACACATTTCAATAAAAGGTGGTCGATCTGTTTCATATATTTAAATAAATAGTTATCCAATAAGAGCGTCAGAACTTTGAAATGTAGTAACACTGTAACACTGTTGAGAAATGTAACATTATTTGAAATCTAAATGTTACTCATAGACTACTGTGTTCAGAACATTGTGTCAATTAACCATGGAAGGAGATACGATTCAACAGCGCGTAGAAATTGGAAGCTGTAAGGCGACCCTCAATTTGGGGAAAAATACGCTTTTCCGACGAAGCGCACATCTGGTTTAAGGAGGTACGAGCGAATCTTATGGAAAAAACCAGTTTCCAAGTCTAAGACTTAACATTCGGTGATTGTGGCAAAAGATATGTAATTGAACTATGTTCAAAATTTGAAAATTATTAAGTGTCTGTTTTTTAGAAAAATGATATTTTCAACCGTTCTTATATGTAGAGTCTCATACGTATTAGTTCTCATACGTAGAGTCTTATACGTAGAGTCTCATATGTAGAGCTGATACGTTCTCCTATGGTAGAATGATTTCTCCCAAGGACTTTTCTATTTTTTTCACTATTAATTTTCCAACTTTATAGAATAAAAAATATCACTTGATAAAGTTTAATATTTGCAGAATGTTATATATGAATAATATCAGATTACCGATATAATTATTTAAATAATTGAAGTAATTTTTTTTCAACTTTCGCTGACTAATAACGAAACACTCGACCATAGGTCTGGCTACGTCGCGCAACCAGCTGAGAAAAAAAAAAGATATCGAGTTTTAACCAAAAAGAGAGATTACTATGTTTTACATTTCTACATTTGAGGTTAAAAAAGCTATTTTTCTTACAGAATTTACCTTTGTATCTAGAATGCATATTTTATTAATATAATGTTTTTATCTTGTAGTGTTAAAATTATACATATACACAATATACACTGATATACCATATACATCAAAATTGACCAGGACTGGCAAAAAAACACATTTTTTCAATCTTAATACAAATCGTTATTACCGCCTTCAAAATAGGTTCCATTTGATTTAATATATTCATGCCAATGCTTGATCCAATCATCCATGCATTTGGAATAGGTCTCCGGAATGGGCTTCCGCTCCTTCAGCCAATTCTTTTTAATGTCATCAATCGAGTCAAAACGCGTTCCACGGGGCGGATATTTGAGTTTGGAGAAGAGAAAAAAGTAGCACGGAGCCATATCCGGCGAATATGTTGCTTGAGCCATCATGTTCGTCATATGTTTGTCCAAAAAATCACGCAAAATTCGAGCCGTATGAGATGGCGCGTTTCATACCCAGAATATTCTCCAAAATGTGTTAAGATGTTCCATAAGAGATGCCAAGATCGTCTGCTATCTCTCTAATGCCAACATGACAATTTTCAAGCATGTTTTTTTTTTATTTTCTCGATGTTATCGTTGTTAACAGAGGTTGATGGCCGGTTGGCATAGGGCAAGTTTTCAACGATCTCACGGCCTTCACTAAATGTTCTATGCCACTCAAATATTCTGCTTCTTAATATAGAAGAATCCCTATAAGCTATCTACAACATTTTTAATGCATCCGTTGTATAAATTCCAGTGGAATCATAAAAATTCACATCATTTCTTCAAATTTTAAATCCATAGTAAAAATCGAAAGAGGAGCTTTTCATGATACAAACATCTGCCAAACACATACTAATTGACATATCGCGCTCAAATTTCACATGTATATCACATAAAGTTGTACGAACTTAGAAAAAAAAGATTCACAAACCGCACTTGGTTTAAATGAGTCAGTCCCGGTCAATCAGTCACATGGTATATATTTACATGTAAACACAAATGTGCTGTTGCCACATATTTTTTGTCGAACCGCCTGAATTAATAATAACGAAGTCAATTCGTTGCTTTTGACAAATAAATAATGATGTAATAAGAATTATAAGCTTCAAAATAGGCTTCGTTTGATTTGATACGTGCATGCCAACGCTTGATCCGATTGGATCAAGCGCGTCGGCCGGAATGGCCTTCAATTGCTTCAGCTATTTTTTTTTTAATGTCCTCAATCGAGTCAAAACGCGTTCCTCGGAAAATTTGAGTTTGCAGAAGAAAAAAAGCCGCACAAAGCCATATTCGGTGAATACGATGCTTGAGCAATCATTTTCTTCATATGTTTGGCCAAAAAATCATGCATAATTAGAGCCGTATGAGATGGTGCGTTTCATACCAAGAATATCAATCAAAATGTGTTAAGTTGTACCAGCCTAAGAAAAAAAGAAACGATTCATAAACCGCGCGTGGTTTAAATGACTCAGCCCCGGTCAATTTTGATCATATGGTATATATTTACATGTAAACACAAACGCGCTGTTGTCACTCTCACATCTTTTTTGTCGAGTCGCGTGGATTAATAATAACGAAGTCAATTCGTTACTTTTGATAAATAAATAATAATTTATTAATAATTATAAAGCTTGTTTTAGTATCATAAATAAAAATTGTGTATTTTTGTAACTATTTTAAGTCTTAGGAACACAAAAGAATTTCATCATTATTTTGACTCATAAGTATCGCTCGTACTTCCTTTGGGTTTGTGAATAAGCATAATTGCGGTATTTGGGCCGATGAAAATCCTCAAGTAATTCAGGGACTTACCTCTTCATTCTCAGAAAGTCATTGTTTGATGTGGTTTTTGGGCTGAAGTAGTAATAAGACCTTATTTCTTTTTTAAGACGATGATAGAAATCATATTACCCTTAATGATGAACGCTATAGGAACATGCTAACAGAATATATTCACCCTGAACTGATAAATGTGGATATAAACAACGTTTTCTTTCAACAAGATGATCAACATAGATATATTATATACTTTATATGTGCATATATTGCTTTATTTCCTTTGTGGAACCAAAACGGCAAAGTATGACGACAATGCTCATTTTGATTTTCCGTTTTTAAACGATGCCTGAAAAATACAACCAATTAACACAATATTAGTATTAAATTCCAATTCAAACACCAACTATGGTATTAAATGTCTATTTCAATGCTAATGTTATTGGTAAATTATCTTTTACAAAGAGCTCCCTTTAAAAAACCTTCCGAAACAGATGCGTTTCCTGAAATACTGTAAATGGAAAAGAATTAATTAAAGGATTATTGCGAAATAATTTCCGATTTTTAGCCTTGAAATAAAAAGAGATTGTTATGTAATCAAATAACTTCTGTTTCGCAATATCTAACGATTGAAAACTTCAGTTCACAGTTCACCATGTTTCCTGAGATTAAAAAGTTTTACAATGAATGATATGAATTTACTCTTCTTAGAGAGAAGACATGAAATAAAAAATGAATTACAGAATATCTGGTTAGTTCAGATCTATACAGCCGCTGAAAAATGTAATATGCATTTTTGATCAAAAAATTATATTTAATATCAGAAAATTTGATTTTTTACTCTACCTTGTAACATAACATTGGTTATCTACAGTAAGAAAACTCCAGACCATATATTGGCTCCATGATAAGTGAGAGCATTCATGAGCAAATTTGAAACAGACCGAGGATTAATTCAGTTACTTTTCGAGGGTGCGGCTGAGATATATGGATGATGTTTTTGCAATATTTGTTACTAAGAATAAAAATTTAGAAGAATTTGTTAAAAACTCAAATGGTAAATTAAAAACTATAGAATTTTCGTATGAAATCAAAAATAATGATATATTAGCATTTTTGGTTGTTTTAGTGAGTAGGAATAATAAAAATAAGATGTCTAGGAAAATCACCTCCACTTTGAGATACGTTCCTACCAGTTCAAATCATAACTGTCATAACAAAATAGCCAATTTAAACTTTTTGGTAGATAGATTAATTAATTTTCCTTTAAACCAAGATATTTATAACAAAGAATTAAAATTGATAATGGAGGTGGCCGACGTAAATGGTTATGATAAGAACATCGTAGATAGATTAATATGAAAACATCGTTTAGAACATTAATGACACAATCTTCGACTTTTCAAAAGAAAAAGAACAAAAATATATTTATGGTAGTATCGTTTTATGTCCAATTGACACGAAGCTTTTGAAAAAGTAGACATTAAAGCAGTCTACAAAACATATAATTATATACATTAATAGAAGTTCTAAGTAATCCAAAGTTGCCAGGATTGTGATCGAAGTTATGGTATATTGGGCAAACTAAAAGATCCATATTAACAAATTAGGTATGGAAGAAATGAGAAATTCTGTGTTGACTTCCTATTCTAAGACTTGTTAAAAGTGTAAATAATAATAAGGCATTAGAAGCATATGAAGGCATTTAAAAAGTAAAATGTAAGATACCATGAACCGGGATAAAGGACCTATTCTATTCAGTCGACTTCTTGAATTATCTATATAATTCTTGATTGACTTCAGGATTCACGATTTTGACATGTGTCTTTAGGTACAGTTATTGGTAGAATTAAATTAAATCATCTTCTGATGTTAACATGGTTAGCAAAACGCGTGTCGAGAGGTTAAAAAATTAGTTTGGTGTTTAGTGGTAAATCTCTTCGAGTTTCATATACTGGCAGAACATAAGGGAAACACTTCAAACACTTTCGATAGTCAACTACATTTTCCTTTTATTGTTATATTTAATGTGAAGACAGAGCTTCAGTAATCTGAACGATGTCAAAATAGGGTGCGCTGAGGTCTGTATCACTAAGATAAAGCACTAGTATCAACGCGAAACCCCATATGTTATGAATGCTTGTTTAAATAACCTAAATTATACAATAACGTGATGAAGAAATTAAGCTGAAATTGAATGACGATCATTCTCTGTTCGGGAGTCAAATCAGCAATTTGATTGCTTTGAATTTTAATTAAAGCTAATTGCTAGAATTTTCTCTTGAGTTCAATCAACCCGGTGGCGGTTCGTAAAAGACGGCGTTGGGGCGCCGCACCTCCAGCATTTATCACAGTAAACAATTTTTCAGAACAAAACACCATATTTTATTTCCCTTCAGTTTCTTGCCTTTAATTAATTTTCCTGGTTCACCTCCTGTATAGGGTTTCAATAGCACGGAAAGTAAAAAGGAGGAAGGGGAAAGCAAAACAAATTCTTCCGCAGCACTATTTTCTTCTACGCCCTCCCACTTTAAAAACCCACGAGACGCCACTGAAATAAAGTAATCATACTGGTGGCGTAGTGTACGACGTGGTAACACTGTTGGTTTCTCCTTTGGACATGATACCAACATTTGATGCGTTCGAAAGACGCATCAAAACACCCTAGAGTCAATTGGTGATCCGTAGTAATTCTTTTCGCGAACTAGATTTTTCTAGTGTGTTCTGAAAATGAGTGGCAACAATTTCGAGAAACGGTGAGCTATGAAGTTTTGTTTTAGACTTGGGCATAGGGCGTTACAAAATGTTGCAGGAACATCTTTGGAGATTGAAGTGTGCCTTTCCTGGGTCTGGTGCTTCGTTTCCGGGTCGTATTACCCGGAATGACACAAATGACACGTTTCAGAAAATAGAACATATTCGCCATATTTATATTATTATTTTTCTTGAGAAATAATTAAAAAATAATCAAACCAATAAAACTAAAATAAATTTAGTCCTCAAAATATTTCCTGGTTCACCTCCTGTGTAGGGTTTCAATAGCACGAAAAGTAAAAAGGAGGAAAAGAAAAGCAAAAAAATCTTCAACAGCACTATTTTCTTCTACACTGCCCCACTTTAAAAACACACGACCCGGCACTGAATCAACCTATTTCGTTTTACTTATAACATTATTTTTATACTTTTGTTGTTGACGTTAAAGTTATTATTTTTTAATATATCTGTTTAGGAATTATTATAAATTCCATAGTACAAAATTATTTTATTTACTACACTCAATTATATGTTAATTAAGTATATTTCATAAAATTGTGCAAGTAGGGTATTCGCTTTGTGGTCACAACCCTGGTAACTTCTAAAAACTTGCACATTTGATACCAGTATATGTTCCGCGCATACGCACAGTAGCAACGCCTATCCAGACTTGTACCAGAGCTTTGCTAGAGCGGCGCAGACTTGTACCAATTATACTTGCACACTTGTTTAATTCATCAATTATAAATATGAATGCCAGAAAGAAACACTGTTTTGTTTTCGAATTTTCAAAAGAAAAGTGAGTCTGTTCAATTTGTCATTAACGCAGTAAACAGAATTCGGAGCAACGCGTTGAATTCTAGGTTATTTGTGCAGTTGTGTGAAGGTAATGAAAACTCTCATCGATTACTTCTTCACACCGAAGTACGCTGGCTATCAAAAGGCTTATGTTTGACAAGATTTTTCTCACTTCTTGAGGCAGTTTTACAGTTTTTGGATGCTAGAGATCCAACTATGAAAGAAAATTTAATTAAGTACCAGACATTGCTGATTTAACAGATTAACAGAACTAATGGAGAGAAACATTGGACGGCGCCAATTTTCTCAGTTTCCTAATTTGTCACAGACAAACTGCCAGGATGATGACGTTTCAGTGGATTATGAATCAATACGGTAACATTGAAGAAACGGATGTCATATTACAAGAAAAACTGATAGTTAAACCTATCAAAGTAACACTGTCTGCTATCAAAAACACATTTGAAGTTGATGAATTTGTAAAAATTCAATATTAGAAAGGCAGGAGGTTTACCCAAAACAGAAAAAATTGGCATGTGGTCTACGAGACAAAAAAGTTTGGAGCCTCTGAACTATATTTAAGATATTTGATTTTTCAACTTTTAACAGGGATTGATATAAATACCGTAAAATACAAACGACAATACAAATAAACAGTTTGCCAATAAGAATGCAAGAACTTTTCCCGTAATAGCGGCAACACTGTTTGAAATGTAAATATCACCCAAATTGCTGTGATCAGTACATTATGTCATTTCACCATGCAAAGATACAAGATTCAACAGCGCACTTCTAGCTTAATAGATTTGTAAACAAACATAAGTTCAGGAGTTGGGCAAATGAAAAACCTCAAGTGATTTAGGAGTTACCACTTCATACTTAGTAAATCACTGTTTGGTGTGCTTTTTTTGATTGAATGATTGATAGGACCATATTTTTTTGAAGACTATGATGGAAATCGCTTTACTGATAATGGTGAACGCTATATGAATATGCTAAACAAATCTCCTTGGTCTGGACTCATAAATTTGGATATACCCAATGTTTTTTTTTTCAACAAGACAACAGATTTATTGCAAGAAAAGTTGTTTCCAGGATGCGTTATTTTGCAAAATTGTAATGTCAATTTACCACAAAGATCATTGGATTTCACGCCCATTGATCATTTTTTGTATCTCTGATTTATAGATATAGCCCCGAAGAATAATTGACCTTAAACGAAACATTCAATAAAGTGAAAATTTACCTCGCGATATGTGTGAAAAAGAAATCAAAAATTGGGTCTCCAGAGTGCATTCCATCAGACGAAGTCGAGGGGGAAATAAAATTAAAATTACCGGATTATCACTTGTAATTATCATTGAGACTGACTGAATGTGAGTATAAAAATATAACGTTCTTTAGCAATTTTAGATCATTATATTTTAATTGTCTAAAATTATGATAATAATAAATCACTTCTTTAAAATGATTTAGTTAATATTAATAACAGAAAGTGCCAAAAAGTTTTATTTGTTAACAATTCTTCGTCCTTGCTTAGTAGAACGTTGAAGATTTGAATTAAGTAAGTGAATTATTCTTGTATTTCTTCTTACTTTCGCTTAATCATTCATTAATAATTAATAAATTCATTAATAATAATAGTATTAGTAATTATTTTGTTTAGTAAAATCATTACTAATTCTCAGTTACGGATTTAACGGTACGCGGAGTAAGCGGCCGCATGGGGCACCGGGATAATATAAGGCCGCTAATTTTTCAGCATTCAATTTTTTTACAAAAAAAAATTAATTTATTTACAATCAAATAAAACAAGTGTTGTTTGTAAAACAAAGTTTGTTCACAAAAAGAAATTAAGAGACACCAAAGTAGGGCAGAAAAACGAAAAAAAATTTTAAAAACCTGGAAATCGTTGAGAACCAAAGAAATGCATTGCGTAAGTTTTTAACAGTCAATTCAGAGACAGAGTTGCCATTAACATCTATTTCAGATAAATAGTCTACGTTCGAAACTTCTTCTGAACCACACGGGCCTATAAGTGAAGAAGATAAAAAAAAAGAACAAGTTGAGCATCAAGAGGTTGAAAATAGTACTGATAAAAGGAAGTGTGAAGATAGAGATAGTACAGACAAACTCTTGAATATAGACATCGGAGTAATAAATGATATAGCTTTATAGCCAACAATTTTTTCAGATGCTATTATTGACCGTATTCTCAAACACAAACCAAAGAATATCGGCAATATAGCGAATTTGAAATCAGTTTATAAAGACAGAGATGAAGTTTATTACAGATTTTCAAATAATTATTTTTACAGAAAGAAATCAAATGGAATTATGGAAAAGAGAACTTGGCTGATATTTTAAGAAACAAGCAAAAGTGCTACCCTAGCAAACTATTTTCAGAAGTAAAGTCCAAATTGATAAATGGTTTGCAAAATTGAAGATCAATTACTGTTATTTTATAAGACCACGAAGTTTCAAAAAAACACATGTTAGCCATGTAAACTCTGTACAAAAGATCAACCAAATTCAATAGAATTGATACTTAACTGTTACCGGAAAAGGAAAAATGTTACTAGAGAGAACTGTTAAGAAGAATTGTGTCGTTAATAAAATTATTGAATCACTTAGGATTAGCATTTAAAAGTCACGATGAAGGCAAAGATTCCAATAGGAAAGGAAATTATTTAACCTGCTTAAAATACCTAAGCGAATACGATGAGTTCTTGAAATTACATCTACAAAAATATGCCAACTAAAGACGAGGAAATGTGAAATATTTATCTCACAATATTTGTCACAACTTTGTAGGTCTTATTAGCAATCAACTAAGAGGTGATATAATTGAAGAAATCAAATCTGCAAATCTGGTATTATAGTATAATTGTTTACTCTACTCCCGATATTTCTCATGTTGACCAATTTACTTTTGTGATAAGATATATTTCATCCTCTGGTATTATAAAATCTTTTGATAATGGTTCAAATATGTCAGAAAAGTACTCAGATTTGCAAGCACGCATTAAAAAAACATAGTCCAAGTGTGGTTTTTAGTCCGTGTGCTAACCATTCTTAAGTTAATTGGAAATTTCGCTGCAGAAAGTTGTAGCGCGGCAGTTCAATATTTTATGTTTGTGCAGAATTTATTCACATTTTTTACTGTGTCAACTCATCGCTGGAAAATTTTAACGAGTAAACGAGAAATACATAAAGATAAACAATCCCTGAAAAGAGGTTCTGGAACAAGATAGTTAAAAAGAGCAGACCCTCTATTAGCTATAAAATTTGTATTCGCCAATATATAAATATAGAATAGATGCGACTTCACTTCTGAAGAAAATGGACAAACATGAAACCGCCTTAATGACAGTGTTTTGGAATACTACATAACTTGGAAGAAAGAGTAAATAACTTGGGCATTTTGTACATAGAGCAGAAAATTTTTGCAAGAAATAATACAAGACTTCCGTATTTCATTACTTTTTCCATTCATGTAAAAATAATATATAAATAAATAAATGTATTTAATGTGTATGACATTTTTCATTACTTTTCCTTTTTGTTAATAAGTTTATGAGAGTTTTCTTGCAACTTGTATTTCTAACTTGATTTTGAGGGCTCCAATATATTTACCGCTTTCGACCTTCACTTAACTTGAGCGGCCAGTGCTACAACTATCTAACACATATTATTTGTGTATTTTTGTTACATTGTCTTTTTGGAAAACCTTAAATACAGGACGGGCTATAAGGAACTAAGTGGAATTAGAACTTCCATCTTTGTTGAGTTAGAATTTGGCGTATTGGTTTTAGTTTGATGGCATAACACACATTACATTTTTATTGACATTAAAAGCAACTCCTTTGCTGTTGGTGAAGTGTTGTATTTCTGTATCGCATTATATCACTTATCGAGATATAATTCAGACATTTCTTGATCCAAATATTTAACTACTATTTAACTACACCTTAGCAACATGTGGTTTCAATAAGATAGAACAGCCTCTCATATAGCAAGAGATATAATGGACATATTGACATATAATGATATATTTCCAAAATACAGTAATTGTCTTGTGAAATAGATTCAATTTTCGAACGAATTATGTAGCAGCGTGGTGCGTTTTCGATTCAATCTCGGGATTTTTTTTACTGCCTTTTGTATCATCTTCCAGGATTTTTTTTACTGCCTTTTGTATCATTTGTATGTAATACTATTCAAACGAAGTTAATGATTAGGAAGAATCTTGTCATTTTTGTGAGTTTAATTACGTAATTATATGTACATGTCCTAATTTTAAAATCTAATGGCGTTCACAGGCCAAGATTTTGTTAAAAGAAAGCGAAATGTAATGACACTTGATACAAAAATTCAACTCTTAGATTGTCTTGCTGCAGGTGAAACATATGCGAGTGCCACGAAAAAGTTTAAAGGGAATGAATCCACAGTAAGAACAATAAAAAAGAGCGAGCAATCAATTCGGGCCAGTGTTTCGAGCGATACTAGTACAAGCAGAAAGTTAGATGTATCTCGCGACATCTAACGATGGAAAAGATGGAAAGAGCGCTCTGAATTTGGATCGAAGATCGAACAAAAAGAAGAGTGCCTCTTAGCAGCCGAATTATTCAAGAAAAAGCTAGGCGTCTTTTCGAGGATCTAAAGTAAGAAGAGGAAACTCTAAGCTTCCTAGCCAGTAAGAGTTGGTTTGAAAATTTTAAAAAGCACTTTTGCTACACAACATAAAAATTACTGGGGAGTCGACTTTTGCAGATAACGAGGCAGCTAATCGGTATCCGACTGAATTCAAACAATTGATTGAAAGCAAAGGTTATCAACTAGATCAGGTATTTAACGCTGATGAGACAAGTTTATTTTGGAAGAGGATGCCTGCTCGAACATTTGTGTCTCAAGCAGAAAGATCCGCACTAGGATTTAAAGCTGCAAATGATAGGGCTACTCTTCTCTTTTGCTCTAATGCTTCAGGTAACCACATGAAGCCACTGTTCGTATACAAATATCTTAACCCACGTGCTCTACAAAACAAAAATGATCGGCCCGTCTTTTGACGAGCAAATAAAAAAAATTGAGTGACTACAACATTATTTATAAATTGGTTTCTGAGCTGCTTCGTATCCAGGCATTCGTATCCATGGCATATATGCCATTTGTTAGACAAAAAATTATTTTCCTACTTCCTAACGCTACATCACTGATAGAACCATTATATCAGGGAATAATAACAGCGTTTAAAAGATATTATGTCAAGCGAACTTTCAGTTATGTATTGAATTGCATGGAACAAAATCCTCTTCTCACTGTTGCTGAGAGTTGGAAAGCTTTTAATATCGCCAATTGCATAACTTTTATCAAAGAAGCAGTGGATTAGTTATGTTCATCAACATTGAATTCCTGTTGGAGAAAGTTATGTCCAGAGGTTGTGGCCGATACGTCAGCAGCTCATGACAAAGTACCAGAAATTGAAGACATTGTAAGAATCTTACACCAAATTCATAGCGATGGTTTCGACGAGTTGCAACCAAGTGACGTTGAAAAAAGTTATGACAATGAACTATCAGAATTAGAACTGTTTAAAATTCTGGATCTACATCGGATGTCGAAGGCAATACAGACAATGAAATCCCCGATGAGACAACGACTTTTAAGTACAGTTTACAAAACATTTTATTAACCGCACAACAGTTGCAAGATTTGGTCTATAATGATGACCCTTCACTAGAAAGAAGCCTAAAGTTTTCAAATGGCTTGAATGGGCTACTACAGCCATATAGAGAGATCCAAAAGGAGTTCAGAAAAAAAATGAAACAGCCAACAATTTTGCATTATTTGCAAAAATAAGTTTACCTTTATAACAAAATTAATATAAACCCACATATTTATAATATAGAATTCATACATACATATGTACAGTGTCTTAATTATTCACTATTACATATGTACATATATATGTATGTATTTTACTTTTTTCTGTTTTTAAGTGTAACCGCAGAAAATCCCTCGCCAACAACCGCCCTCCATCCGGAACGCGGTTGACGAGGGATTACTGTATAACTAATTCCTTAATTTGTTCACTCAATTTAAAACATAAATTTTTAAATCGAGTCACAAGTTCAGTGTTCGAGTGACAATCACAAGTTTTAATCGTCACAAAGTCTGTGTGTTTATGGATTTGCATACGGTTTCGATACGAAATTTCTCGAAGACTACCAACCTAATTTTTCGAAAATGAGGTTGATAAGGCAGATACTTTCAAATGATTTTAGTAAAAAGATACCCATTTGTAAAGCAGTTGCCATAAAATGAATTGAACATTATGTTTAATTTAAGAAATTAAATATGAAAAATTGCATAGTGGGCTCGTGGAGAATATTAAAAATATACAAAAACAAAAAAAGGGAAATATCTTCCTTGGTCCACGCAAAAATGTGCCAATTCCTTCAGTCTCTATCGAAAGTCAACAAAAGTCACCCGAGTCCAGTTTCTGGAGACTTCGTTTTGGAGACTCGGACTCTTGTAGTAAACAGTTGTCATATGAATCGGATACGTAATTACACCAGAATGACCGAAAAGTTGGCATCTCCTGTAATCCGGCGACTCGGAGGTAGAACTGCAGCGTCACTTATTGTGGCTAGTACTTGGATGGGTGACTCTTCAAGGAGAGGCTAGGTTCTTAGCGTATTGTATTTCAATAAACCATAGTGTAAAGTCAGAAAAGCAATTTCCCCTCCATTACGCCAATTCGAAGCTGGGTAAAGCCGGATGCTTTCTGAGAGATATTCTATGTTGGTCACTCGCCAGTCGGTAGGCTTCTCGAGACTTACGGTTAACGACAAAACCAAACGTTGTTAGCCAGAGCGAGGTGTTGACCAGGGTTTTCGGTAGCCGATCGTAGTTTGAAACGCGCGATAAGTTGTAAGTCCAATCGCTAAAAAACGAATACTGCATTGTTGCGTCTCTAACTTAAATAAACTAACTCACTAACTATACTTGAATGTCCGTAATTAAAATTCAGTTTGTAAATAATTTGGTATTACACAGCGTTGAATGATAAATTTCCCATGTTTACTAGTAATAGTTATTACATGTGAATCAATTCTTCTATTGGAACCTTCAGTGTGAAGCGCTAAACTTAAAGAGACTTACAACTAAACACCAAATCAGATGTTTAACTTCAAAAGTATTAGTTTCTAGTAATTCATTTTTTTTTTGTTTAGTTTCTGGAAACTGACAAGAATTTTGTGTATTAATTTCATGCTAATTTGCTAAAAAAATATGTTGGTGAAATGGCGAATGCGTAAGGCTACAGACGCCATGTGACACAGATGACCATGTTAACATCAGGAGATGATTCAATTCTGACTCAGTCAAAATTGAATCATCCATGGTTAGCATCCAGAAATTAAAAAAAAGTGATTTGTGCCGTGTTTGCTGCTAAATCTTTTCGAGTTTAGTATCACATGTGAACGTTAAACAATTTAGCTGAAGGGAAACAGCATGCAGTTCATGTTCATATGATACAGCCTTTATATTGGTTTAGAAATATTTTTTCGTAATTTCAATTGAATTAAGTATATTTTAATACATTAAACTTTTCAATAACAAAAGAAAAACCAAATGAAAAAAAAATTGTTTCGTCTATAATTCAAAAAAACTGTAGTATTATGCTAAATTTTAAGTTTATAAATATGAAGTGTCTAAATAAAGTAATGAGACTGTCGTTCGATATTTTTTTTTACTCGATTGAAATTACAATTTTGATTATGGTATATTTGATATATGAATATAAGACTCGTCAGCAGTAATGGCACGTTCCAGACAATAATCAAGACAATCAATATCCAGACCATTTTCATCCACCCCAAAAAGTCAAGACGCGTTTTCCTCCTTTAACTCATCCCCAATCAAAACTAAACTATGTTTTATTTATATGACAACTGTATCTAATGAAGTGTATAAAAATCAAAAATTGTAAAGTTAACTGAGCGTTACAATAATAATTGAAAAAATTGATATATATATATATATATATATATATATATATATATATATATATATATATATATATATATATATATATATATATATATATATATATATATATTTATATATTTTACATCTAATATTTTCACGGATGGTAGATAATATTTCTAAATCTCATTTGGCATTTCCAAATGCTGTCCACTTCAACTGAAGAGTCCAATTGACGTGCACAGATCGTTATGCTCACTTTTATAGCCGGCCGGCGACTACGCAGATTATATCGGGATAGTTTCAGGACTATTTGCGGCGCTCGGCAACACTGTCGAGCGTCCGTTTATTGATTTTTCTACCTCGCGGCCACGTTGCCGCGTTTCTTCTTTTTTCAGAAGGGATTTCCATACTTTTGGAATGTTGCGAGCGTCGTTTCACGTATTTAGGTCACCCCTTTCTTCTATTTCAAGGGCTTCTCTGATTGTTCGGACCTTGTAGTTTTCAATATTCGCTATTTCTTTGGCTCCTTCAAAATTGATTTTATGTCCTGTTTGTAGATGGTGCTGGAACAGACCGGAGGTGGTTTGTTTGTTTTTTTAGTTGTTTTTATGTTCTTGTATTCTGGCCGATATTCGTCTGTTTGTTTGTCCTATGTATGTTCTGTTGCAGTCGGAACAAGATATACTGTACACCCCATGATTCTCCAGTCTAACTTTGTCCTTGGGGTTTTTTAGGATGTTTGCGACCGTTTTGTGCGGCTTGTAGGCTGTTCTAATCTTATGTTTCCTTAGTAGTCTGCCTATCCTATCTGTGATTCCTTTTACGTATGGTAGCAGGAATTTGGTGTATTTGGTTCATGATCCTCTATTGTTCTTCGGGTTTGGGTTTCCTGACGGCGAATGACCTTCCTGATACAATTTTCTGAATATCCATTTTGTCTAATGGCTGTGGAAATTTTTGGTAGTTCTTCGCTTCGTGTATCTGGTAGTGTCAGTCGGAAGGATCTGGAAATCAAGGTGTTCGCTACTGCTTGGATTTGAGAAGGATGATGCGATGATGCGGATGATTTAGCGTTGAGGTATCGATAAATGTAAGTTGGTTTTCTATATACAGTATATTCGAGGCTTCCAAAAAGTTTCCTTGTGATAAGGAGATCCAAAAACGACAGTTTTCAATCCTGTTCAACTTCCAGAGTGTATTCTGGGGTGGATTCCGTTTAACTGGGTTAAGAAGTTGTTTAGATGTTCGTTTCCGCGAAACCATATTATAAAGATATTATCCACGTAGCGTTTCCAAAGTTTAGGTTTTAAAGGAGCGTTGGCGAATGCCTTTGTTTCGAAGTCGGTCATGAACAGGTTGGCTATAACGAGTGATAAAGATAATCTCATTGGGGCACCGTCGATCTATCTGTAGATCTGCTGATTGAAGGAAAAATATGTATTCTTCAAGCAGTGTTCGGAGAGTTCCCCCACATATGGTGGAAAGTCTTCGTTCATCGAAATTAGGTCCAGGGCCTCGTCTATGGGGATACTTGGATATAGTGAGACAATGTCCAGACTTGCCAGTATGTCTGTATCCTCTAGTTGGAAATCTTTAATCATCGTTGTCAAATGTTCTGAGTTTTAAACATAGGACTCAGCAAGTTTGACGCTTGGTTGCATGATACTTGCTAGATATTTTTCCAAATTTTGTGTTGGAGAACCAAAAGAACTTACTATGGGCCTTAATGGGATTTCTGGTTTATGTATTTTGGGTAGACCGTAAAGTTTAGGACATCTGCTTGATTTTTCCCTTGGAATTATTCTTCGTTCAAAGTCCGGTTCTAGTTTCCATGCTTTGATTTTGCTTTTGGTCGTTTTTTCTAAATAGGTTGTTGGATCTCTGTTTACTGGTTTATATGTATTTTCCAGTAAAATATTCGTCATCTTTGCCATATAGTCCTCGGTGTTCATTGCGACTGTTGCGTTTCCTTTGTCCGCCGGTAATATAGTGTTATCCTCGTTTCTTTTTAAACTTTCGAGCGCTCTGATTTCAGTCTTATTAACATTTGGTTTTGGTATTTTGTTGGATCGTAGTATTTGCGCTACATCTTGTCTGATTATTTCCGCTTCTTCATCTGGCTTGTCGTCTAGGGTTGATTCCACGTTCGAAATTATTTCTTTTTTGGTATATATTTTGGGGCAATGGCAAAGTTGACAGTGGAAAGTTGACAAAGTGGACAGAACGGAAAAGGAATCCTATCTATTACAGTCGATGCCAAGCAACAAGGTCCATCCTATTTTGTGGAATGAAATAGACAAAGTATCTTTCTGGCGCAACGAATCGGATTACAATCTTAAAACGGAAAAACAAAAAAGAAGTTCGCTAATTTAAAACAAATAGATTCTGAACGTCCAAAAGAAATCCGAGACAACAACAAATTAGCTATAAATCTATCTAACCACCACCTATCAACAGATGAAGAATCCATACTAAGTAAAGGTTTCAACTTTCAGTATACCGTTACATACTGATTCTTTTTTCCTCGTTAAGTGATTTGTGTAAAGCACAATAAGGTGCTTTCCACACTGCAACGAGGTGTTTTAAAGGAAAACTGGAGAGAGCATTTTGCCAACCCTGCTAACTACCATGCTAACTGTCGTGTCTCCGTATTCACCTTGAGATCCCTTGATAACTTGACTGGCAATATGTTAAACTCCAAAATCGGATGTGCCATCATATCAGAATTTTTCATTACATTTCATACCGCTTAATCTTATGAAAAATTTCTTAATAAAAAGTGAGGCAACTATCACGCTACCATTTCATTTTGGGGCCATTTTTATGGGGGCTATATAGCAACTCAAGAACAAAATGCGTGCTGAAATCACTGCATAAACAGTAGATATGTTGTATATAAGTGATGGAATTGTGTTAAAAAGGGCACAAAGGGTTGCTTTGCTCCTAATGGTTCACATTGGATTGACATCATTTTAAAAAATTAATTAACATAAAATTTAAAGACGAAATAAACATACTGTGAAAACAAGTCTGCCCTATCTCTTTTAAAAATTAGAAATATTTAAATTGGCAGCGTGCTACTTGTCCCAACCATTAGAAATAAATTAGGTCAATGATCGTCAAATCGCGACAGGAAATAAAGTACGATACGTACTGTTGTACAGGCATTTTTTATTTTTTTACATTCCATAGTTGAAACCTTGGTTGTTGCAATTATGCATAATATCCAAATAGGCTAGATTGCGAATGTGAAAATACGAACGTCAATAATGGATAACCTTTGTAACCTTAAACATAATTCGTAACAATGTCTCCCGCAGAGAATTATCAAATAACAATTGTTGACGTTAAGAAATATGTGTGTTATTATAAATTAACTTACCAGTTGTGGAGAAAAATGTTTTATATTCATAAGAATATTCAGAAAAATAAAACAATTGGAAACGTAAAATGTAGCGTTATGGATAAGTTATCAATAAATAGTGATAACAGGTGTCTATGAACTGCAGGATAAAAGGGCCCCATCTTCAGTAGGTTTCCATATATGAGCTTTTATCTGCCATTCTAGTTTAATATACTTGATGATGTAATCAGTCCATCGCGTTTTTGGTTTTCTTCGTGGAGGTTTGTGATCAAGCGGTATCCACTTTAGGATTACTTTGGTCTACTTGTCATCACATTACCTGGCTATATAGCCTAGTTACCTCAATTTCAATATCTTTACTCTTCCAATAATGTCACATACTTTCGTTTGTTCTCTAATCCATGTGCGGAGCTTTTTATCTCGTCTTGTTATGCGAAACATACTTGTGTCCATTCTCCTCTGTGTTAACTGAAGTTGGAGCAACGGAAATTTATCCTGAAGTGTTACTGGAAATACGAAAATCCGGTAGAAGTTCAAAGACAGTTCAGGCGAGAATTTCTGACAGATCCACCAACCCGACTAACAATAACTCGCATTAAAGATACATAAGTTTGAAGTGGACGGAACAGTTTGGGATATCCAAAAGCAATGTTTTGGAAGACCACGGGCATCAACCGATCCCGCAAGAGAAGAAATAGTGATGGAAAGCTAGGCGGAACGTTCCAGAAAATCTGTTCGGTAAGCTGCTCGTGAGGTGGGAATTTCAAAATCTAGCATCCATCGCATTTTGAAGCAACTGCAAAAAAAGTTACATTTCCAGATTGACCTACGCCTTTCATGAATATGACCCAGATAGTAGGGTTCATTTTTGCGAATGGTACTTGGCAAAAGAAAACCATCAGCTCCCAAGACAAATCATCTTGAGTAATGAGGCTCTTCAGTATGTATATATATATATATATATATATATATATATATATATATATATATATATATATATATATATATATATATATATATATATATATATATATATATATATATATATATATATATATATATATATATATATATATATATATATAAAGGGTATTCCATTAAGAGGTTTCGAATGTTGGTAACGAATAAAAGAAACGTTTCATAACATACCTGAAAGTTATTTATGGCAGTACGAAGTAGTGTACAATTATACGTGGAATACAACATCTATCAAATGACCGCCACGACTTCTCTGGCAGCTCACAATTCTTTTGTTGAAATTATCGATTACTGCTGAACACATTTGCGGAGTTATGTCACGAATTATTTGCCTAATTTCCTCGTTCAACTGTTGAACTGTTTGCGGATTATTTTCGTAAGCTTTGCTCTTCACATAGCCCCACAAAAAATAGTCTAGCGGCGTCAAGTCGCATGACCTTGGTGGCCAATTTACGTCCCCATTCCGGGATATCAGCCTCCCTCCAAACTGTGTACGCAATAAAGTCAATGTTTCACATGCTGTATGACATGTCGCACCATCTTGGTGGAACCACATATTCTCTAAATCCATGTCCATTATTTGATCCCATAAAAAAAACATCAATCATCGTTCGATATCGTTCTCCGTTTACTGTACCAGCTCGTTCATCTTCATCTTCAAAAAAATACAGTCCAATGATACCCTCAGCCCAAAAACCGCACCAAACTGTGACAGGTTGAGCATGCATCGGGATTTCGTGGATTTCTCTAGGATTTTCATTGCCCCAGATGCGACAATTTTGTTTATTCAACAAAAAACATTTATTTCCACAAAAGAATTGTGAGCTGCCAGAGAAGTCGTGGCGGTCATTTGACAGATGTTGTATTCCACGTAAAATTGTACACTATCCAGCTTCGCACTGCCATAAATAACTTTCAGATATGTTATGAAACGTTTCTTTTATTCGTTACCAACATTCGAAACCTCTTAATGGAATACCCTTTATATATATATATATATATATATATATATATATATATATATATATATATATATATATATATATATATATATATATATATATATTTATGTATTATTTACTTCAAAACTTTTTCGAGTTATGAACTCTGGGGAGTAGGCAGATTGAGGCCTCGGAGTAAATCAACTAGATTCTCTTAATAATGGCTTCAAAGTGGAAGCCGAAACGTCGAGATTTTACAAATCTAAAACGCTATTTTTTTTAACCTAATATTTGTGTATTCGAGAAGAAGCAGGAACATTATACATTATAGTTGACAATGATGAGAAAATATTACAATGTAAATCAATATTTGGTAGCAAAGTAGTATATTTGGTAGCAAATACAAAGGTGGAGGAGAGAAATAAGAAATTCAACCGAGAATGGCACAAGGAAAAAGAGCTAGATGAGAATAGAATATGGCCCAGTGAGAAAATAATGAAAAACACAAGTTTAATATATACTTCACCATAATAAAACATATAGTACTGTATGAATCGTAAGAATGGAGATGGAGCTATGGATGCAGAGCATCAACATTAGATAAAGTAAGGAATGACCGAGTTAAAGAAATAATTCGCTCAAGAAAACCAAAAATTGAGGACGTAGAAACTTACGTTGTACGGACACTTGAGAACTATTTCAGAAGGTCGACAGACGAAATCAGCTTTCGATTGGGTTCCACCGAAAAGAAAAAAACGGGGTAAACCCAGAAAATCCTCGAGTTAGAACATCAAGCAAACGAAAAGCGAGATAAACCTAATATTTTTCTTCCTGTGGTGCTCTGAGTCTTGACCTCCGCCTTCGAACTGGACTGATCCACGGGCGTAGCCAGGGGGGGGGGGTCAAACCCCCCCCCCCCCCCCCGAAATAAGCCAAATATTACCTAATATTATACCGAAAAATACGAGGAGTGAAGAGAGTTAAATTATTACATTTGAATTGAATATATATCCGAACTAGTGGACGTTGCGCACAGTAACGCCATCTCTTGTCGAGTAGTCGAAATATTTTGTATCGTATGGAACCTTTATTGCAGCAACGGTATATTTCTGTTGTTTTATTTACTTCAAACTAAACCCCCCCCCCCCCCCAAAACTAAGTTTTGCCAGTTTTTGATGTACAGTAGTTCTGCAGCATCTCTTATATTCCTGCCACTATAACATTAGTCTATCTCTCTTTAAATTATCCCCATAGTCGTTCCTCCATGATTCTCCTTGGTATTCGGCTTTCTGGCATTCTCGCCATGAGTCCCGCCAGTCTGAGTCCTTGAACCCTGACATAGTCTACAATATCCAAATTTTTGTATAATTGCTTGAGTTCGAAGTTATATCTAATCCTCCAATTTCTATTATTATTCACAGCACCAAAAATTGCACTCTTCTTTCAACATCTCTTTCCGTTAAAGGGCGTTTCAAAATATGTCTTCTAGTATGCTAACTATGTTGGTTAATATTTCGCCATCTACGTTCTTGATCAAATTTCTCGGGGGTAAAATCTTATTAATGTCTTAATGTTTTCTCTCCTGTTTGTTGTTTGTATTTGCATTTTTAGAAACTCCCGTTTGTTTCTTGCGTATACGTTTGGCCTACCTTCTGAGTCTCTCGCGTTTCTCGTTTTTTTTGCTCCTGTGGGTTTTTGTATGCACTTCAGTTAGGCAAAGTTTCAATTCTCCTTCGATTTTTTGAGTCTTTCAAACAGTCTTTGCAGTCTTTGCAGTCGTTGCAGTCTTTCAAACTGCAAACATGAATATATAACATCTGTGAATGCTGAAAAAAACTTGAATAGTAGGTTTCTTTTTAGCCATTTTCGTACAATGGACGGAAGGAAGTTAGATATATTTCGCAAGAAGTGTCAAAACAAGACAAAAATAGACCGCACACTCACCGGACATGGGGCCTTCCGAGTACCACCTGTTCCGTCCTCAGTAGCATCACTTGGCTGATACATATTTGGTGACATTGAGGAGATTCGAATACACATTAATGACTATCGCCTCGAAGCCTCTATCTAAATGAAAATTGTGGAAAAAGGGGAATATTTGGCTGATTAATTAATAAATAAAGATTGAATTTTTGCAAAGATAAGTTCGAACTTATATTGCTCATATAATAGTAATAATATAGACTGTAGTTAACTACGACTTCCGTAACTGAAGGAACGATAGAGTCTCTACAATATTATTAATAACGTTAATAACCTTTATGTTAATTTCTGCATGTCTCTATTGCAACAAAAATATACTTGTTTTGTGCTAATTTCAACGATAACAATTATGATGCAACATAGTTTGTGTTGTCCACAAAGTTTAATCAAGTAATGATTTCCAAATCGACTATTTGTCTATATATAGTGAAATTCTTTGTTATACAAAATAGTCTTATAAATATATAATCTAAGTAATTGATTTCAATAGTGTTCCTGAAACCTTTACGTATACAAGTTGCTATATAAAATGCCAGAAGTTCTTGCACAAACAAAAAAGCTTCGAATATTGTAAGTATTAATAGCTCACTCGCTTATAAATTATTTATGGCAAAAATAATTACAATTTACTAATATTATTTAGTAAAATAATGTTTTATATAAATAATTGACAGTAAAAATGTGCGTAAGAAAATATGTATAAATTTTCTGAACAAACCAACACATTGCAATTTTAGTTTGGAAATATTCATTTAAATTTTGTATAATAGGAATACTTCAAAAATGTACTCATTAGGATACTTTTTAAATCTCAACATGATTGATCAGTCAAGGAGGGTACTGGAAAAAACATATATTGTAACTATATGTCTCATAGAATACAATGGAATTGCTTCACCTTTTCTTGATAAATTCAGATGCCGTATTATTATTATTATGGTTGTCCGAAAAGTTCGTAGGGATGTTTTAAGAAATATAAACGGAAATAGTTTATGTACAAATTTTTTAATCTATTACGAAGTAACCATTGTTATGTACAACGTTTTACCGACATACTTGTAGGTACATAATGCCTTTCTACCAAAAATTATCATTTTTATTACCAAAAAATGTTAACAGGTTGTTTTACAACCTCTTCTTCCGTTTTCAAAGATCTCAATTTTAAAAAATTTTGGAAGGAGTGGAATAGATTGGTAGTCCGAGGTAGCGATGTCCTGTGAGTAAGGTTTGTAATTTTTGTCGGGTTCTGAATAAAACGTGTGGTCGTGCAATGTCATGATGAAATACGACGCCTTTCCTGTTTGGTAATTCTAGATGATTTTCTTCAATTGTTTCCCTCAGCCGATTTAATGTGACCAGTGGAGGTCAGTGTATATGTGGGGTTGCGTTGAAGAACCCCACTCGTGTAAAGCATAATTTTCTTCAGATGAAGAAACTGTACTTAAAACCGCTGATTCTGCCAATCCTCATGATTTTTTTCATTGCACGTTGTTGTACATAATCCAGTTTTCATCACCAGTTACCTTCTGCTTCAGAAATGGAGCCTCAGATTTTTTATCCAGCCAAAAAATCGCGTGAAGTGACCAGTCCAGAAATTTTCGCTCCTAAATTCGTGAAGGATCATATCGGTGATCGTATCGGTAGACGTACTAATTTTTTTTCAGATTGACAAAAAAGATCGATTTGCCAATACTTAACTTATCTGATAGTTATCGACCGACATTTTCAATTTGAATCACCTTGACTAACTGAAGACAAATCAAATCGAAATGAAAGTAAACATTGTAAATACTACAGGAATTATTAATATGTAAATGTGCATTACTAATCCAATAGAGATTTTTATTTACAAACCTTAAAAGAGCGCCAAATTGAAAATCCATACGAACTTTCTGGACCACCCGATAGTAATTTTTTTACATCATATGAATTAACATTATCAAAAACAAAAGAAAAGAAAATAGATCGATCTCAAAAAAAGTACTGCATTGACTTATAGAGCAAAATCCAAGCTATTTCTAGTAAATCAAAGTATAGTCAAAGCTTCTTATTCGCGGGGGATACGTTCCATAACTATGCCGCGAATACAGAAACCGTTAATACGGAATTGTAATTTGTACGGGATTATAAGGGATATCTTTAAAGGTTACAAAATAAAATATATATAGTAAAAGCAATTTAAAGAGAGATTTTTTAATAATATTAATAATTATTACCAGGCAATGGCTTAAAGAATTTAATATTTTTTTCTTATTTTGCCTCTTTTAAAAAATCTTTCAATTCAGATTGATATTGGGCTGTAGAATTAACAATTTGCCTTTTAAAAACAATACTTCTTTCCATAACGGATCAATTTTTATGAAAAAATCACAAAGCTCACTTGCCATTCGTAAACCTTCACTCAGATTTTTTAAATTAAAAGAGCCAACACTTCAGTGTTTGTTTAGGTTTCCTCTTCAATGGAATGGGGATTAAGCATTTCCTCTAAGTCGTCGGTTTGAGTTAAATCTTCATCTTGCGATTCAAGCAATTCTTGAATGTCACTTGATTCTATCTGTTCGAAACTATCTCGTCCAATACCTTTCGCCACTTGAGCAACGTTTTCAGTTAATGTTTCAATTTGCACGAATTCTTCATCATTACCCACAGTTAGATCAGGCCACATTTTTTTTCCAGTATGATTTCAATGTGTATAGCTTCAGCTCTTGCAATGATTCTTTTATGTTAACAATGCATTTTACTATGTCAAAATGTTTCGAAAATTGTATAACATTCATATCAGGATGACATTCCATGATGCAGTATGATTTTAAAAGTTTGTCTGACGTAATAGAGCTTAAAGACTTATTATTTGGTCCGTAGGTTGGATAAGTATTCGGTCCGTAAGGCCGTCGTGTTAGGAGGCAAAAATATCAACTTTATATTTGGATGCATAGCTTCAAGCTCATGAGGGTGACCTGGAGCATTGTCTAAAACTAAAACTGCTAAACTAAAATCAAAATTATTATTCTTTAAATAGGTTTCAGTTTCAGGAACAAAACAATCCCAGAATCAGTCACAGAAAATGATACTTTTAACCCACGCTTTTGAGTTAATTTTTGTACACTGGTACGTTTCGATTTTTCAAACTAGGATTTAGCGATCTGTAAAGCATAAGTGGTTTAATTAAAGAATCTTCTGATGTATTAGAACAGAGCATTCGTGTAACTCTATCCTGTGCTACCTTAAAATCAGAAGCGGACTTTTCACTTTTGGACATAAAAAATTTGTTTGGCATTCTTGTCCAAAACAGGACAGTTTCGTCTGCATTAAATCAGCAATTAGCATCAGCAATTAACTTTGAACGTTCTTTTGGATATGTTGCTGCTGCTGCATAAGTGTCTGCAGATGCAACTTCTGCAACAATTTTGATGTTATGCGGTGATTGTTGCACCTGGAACTTATTGAACAAACCTTCCGATGCTTAAAATTCTCTATCCGTATGTTCATCACCAGGTTTTCCAAAATGTTCGTAAAGGCATTTAGCTTTCTCACGGATTATAACACTCTCTTCTGGCTACAGTCTGCAATTTCTGGATCACGAACAATTTTTGTTGATTTTTTACTCGACATTATAAATCGCGAACAAAGCAGAAGAGACACGTGCAATTTAATCGCAATTATTGCGACGAATGACAAGTTGAAGCAATAAAATAAAAGATTCGGCACCGATTGTGCGAAAGCGGCTTTTGTCAAAAGCCATAGCGTCACGCGTAATCTGGCGACACGTACGGCGGCTGTGACTTATTTGTCAAAGAACTTTCTGCCAAGCTGCAATAAGACATGTTTATTTATAAATACTTTAATAATTGTTTGTTTTGAAAGGTAAGTTGTAAACAAATATATATTATTTTAAAAATGCAATATGTATTATTAGTTTTCGATCCGCGAATAAAGAAATTTTTAGCTGCGAATACAATAAGTGGTCACAATTTGTTAATCTACGAAAACTGAAAACGCGAATAACGGAACCGTGAATAAGGAGCTTTGACTATATATTAAACAAGATTAGGTTCAAAATAATATGAACATACAGAATAGAGCTTTGAGTAGTTACCAGTAAGGCAAACAAATATTTTTCAACGAAAGGAAGATTTAAAAAAAGAATTATCATAACAATTTTTTGTAACAATTTTTTAAATCTGGATTTGAATATTATATTAAGAGTATGATAGAACTATGTAACAATACAGAAACAAAAAGAAAAGTAAAATAGCTAACCATCAATGAATTATAATTACCAAAAAGAAATTTGGAGTATCTCAAAAATCAGATAATCAAACAATAAATCAGTAAACCTATTATCAGATTAATAAAATAACTGTTTTCAAGCAAAAATACCCAAAATTAACTAGAATAGCGCGTATATACTTTAATGGTTGTAAAGAGTTTTCAAGTAAGAGTACCAGAACTTTAAAATGAGGCACAATGATAACTATAAGTAATAATCCAGTAGTTTTTATTTTATCATGAAGAACAAATAATGGTAATAGGTTTGGAAAATAAGGTCATTCAAATGTCCCCCTCGGGTTCATCTGGTGGAAAGCATTCGGTGAACGCTGTAGAAATATGCCACATATCTTTTCTCAACCTTTTTAGCGTCGCGACCCATGAAATTAGTAAAAAAGTTAAGTAAAACACGTTGCCACTACTTCATTACAACAGGTTAATTTGACATTTATTAAAGTCTTACATCGGCCGATTAACAAGGTGACGATTCTCCTTTTTTCAGTATCGTGATTTATAAAGAATCGTTTTTATTTTTAAATGGCTTATACGCTCCTACGAGAGGAGGAGCTTATAAGGAGGAGGATCGAACTACAAGACTTATTACAACACCTTGTTCTTATATTACTTTTACCTGTTCGAACCTGTTCCCTACACTTGCATGCATTCAATCAGAAGCATTCGTACAGTGAGGACGTATTTCCTGCGCTCCCATTGGTTAATGTGTTCTGATACTATCCAAGTGCAGCTACACGTGGCATCTAATAAAGAATATTCTGGAATTAGGTTGTTTCTTTAGAAACGGCCTATTTTCCCAAAGTTTTTAGTGCGGATTATATCGCTTCAGTGCGATACGAGTGAAGTGGAGAGTGTTGGAATTATTTTCGACAGGTTTTCCTCGACGATCCTGGCCGGTAAGTGATAGAATAGTCTTTGGGCATAAATCAATCATAAATAATATCTTAAGGCATTTAAATTTTTCATTACAGCGCCTTATGCGCTGCTTTTGTGTATTTTTATTGCTTTTTATATTTTACTGTGTACATTGTTTGGCATAAATGGCTTTCGTGTTACCGGGTCCGTCCAACGGACCCGATGACGTCATCATGGCCCTTCAGGCTGAATTAGCGCAGGCCCGTAGCGACAATCACGGGTTAAATGAGACTATTTTCGAGCTAAAGGAGCTCGTTAAACAACTCAGAGATCAGGTGGCTTCGCTAAATGCGAAAGTCGACAAAATGGAAAGGACAGAGACCGCCCGCACCAACGGGACGGAAAATTCTCCCCAAAAAGAGACCGCCACCACCAAAGGGTCGGCAAAAATATTAAAAAAGGATACTGGCCGCACCAACGGGCCGGCGCCTAAACAAGATAAAGAGGCGGCCTGCGACAAACAGCAGGAGGGAAAGACAACAACCGCTGGCGACGGGAAATTGAGCGAGGCCGATTTCCCTCCATTAAAATCGCCAAAAGGAGTCAAAACATTGAATAAACTTCCCGTGGTTTCCAGAATGGAACAGGAAGGAAGTGAAGCTGAAGCAGTTTCCACTGGCGGAGACTCTTCAGACAGTGACTTCGAGGTCAGCACCGGCAGAAAAAGGCGCTGCACCAAGCGAAATAGGCCGTCCTCCGAGGAAGAGAGGCAGCCAGAACAGGCAATGAAGAAAAGACCCGTCGGAGAGGCGGGCCCTAGCGCAAAACCAACCCCGGTAGCCAAAGAGGCCACCACCAAGAAAATACCGGCAGCGAAGACTGAAAAAGTCCCGCCGGTGATACTACGCAGCAAAGCGCAGTACATGAAGGTAATGACCTTCATTTTAAAAGAGAAAATCGGCACTGACAAGGCGCTGAATCGCCCTGAAGGGGTCAAAATTCAGCCTAGATCGTCAACCGATTATAGGAAATTGACGGCGTTCTTGGATGGGGAAAAAATTCCCTATCACACGTTCTGCTCAAAAGACGAGAAGCAGCTCCATGTCTTGCTCCGCAACATCGTGGAAACGGTCACGGAGGACGAGGTCAGAGAAGAGCTCGTCGAACTAGGGTTCACTCCATCCAAAGTCCAGAGATGGAGAAATAACAAGGGACCACTAGCCATGGTACACGTCATCCTCCCCAAGACACAGAAGGGGATATATAATCTAAAGTATCTGGTCCACCAGAAAATTAAAGTCGAGAGTGTAAAATCTAACGGTGAGACCTCGCAGTGTTTCAACTGCCAGGTCTATGGGCACACGGCCAAGAAGTGCCACGCCCCACCAAAATGCATGAGGTGCTCGATGAACCACGCCTCAAAAGACTGCAAAAAGCCGAGGAACACTCCGGCTAAATGCGTTAACTGCGGTGGTCCCCACCCAGCAAACGCGAAAACTTGCCCCAGGAAACCTCCGAACAGGTTGGAGGGCAAGAAAACACAGGAAGCCGCTCCGGTAAAAACTCCGCCGAAGATTCCACCCCCTACATTCGTCTGGGGGACTCAAACAAACAGGAAAACCCCGGTCGAGGCGACGGTCGCCCCGACACAGGCCACTCTCCCAAAAATCCAGTTGCCGGACTTCTCCGCAATGATGGAGAACATGATGCGTCAGATGGCTGCCATGGTACAGCAGCAACTGAACGCAGCTTTAGCCATGTATCAAACCGCCAATGAACAATAAAGATTCATTGCGCGTTGTGACTTGGAATTCCAACTCCCTGAGCGGGAAAAAGTTGGAATTAACGGCGTTTCTAGAAGACCACGGCATCGACGTAGCCCTGATTCAGGAAACTTTCCTCAAGCCGAGCCAACGGTTCGGCGTGAGGAACTTTTGCTGCTATAGGGAGGACCGCCTCGGCGGAGCGAAGGGTGGTCTGATGATTCTCGTCAGGAGAGGAATCAGACACAACCTTTTGCCCCCGACGGGCTTTACTTCCTCAGAGGTGATGTCGGTCCAAGTGGCTCTAGAAGGTAGTCCAGTAAACCTATCTTCATGGTACCAGAGAACCTGCAACAACTTCGATTCAGGTGAAGTGAGCAGGTTCCTGACTAACAACACTCCATTCATCATTGGAGGGGACTATAACGCTCATAACCAAGTGTGGGGTTCGAGATGGATAAACAAGAGGGGCGCTGACCTGTTATCTATGGCGGATAGATACGGGCTGAACCTGCTTGTCCCGGACGAACCATCCCGTCTCGACAGCTTCTTAGATTTCTTCATCGTGAGAAATCTAACGAATCATTGCACCGTCCAGGTTGTTCACGAGCTTACGTCGGATCATTACCCGGTCATTCTAACCATAGGTACCAAGGTGGACACCTTCCCACCGCGAAAGGTATCTAACATCAGTTGGAGCAAATTCCAAGAGCATCTGCAAAACAGCGGGCCCAACCCGCGCATTGATAACGTTCAGCAGCTAGAGGATGCGGTCGAGAAACTAACTAAAGATATATTAGAAGCCACGAAAGTGGCGACTAGCTTCAAGACGGACCCTTCTCGGACCACCTTAGACATTCCGTCCGAGGTAAAAGAGAAGATCCGTCTGAAAAACCGACTATACAGACACTATCGACGGACTGGCGACCCTGAGCTCGGGCGACGTGCAAACGAAGCCAAAAGGGAGTCCCTACGGGCTCTCGAAGAGTTCAGGATCGACAGATGGGACGATTTTCTAGCGTACATCGACAGGGCCGATCGATCGATTTGGAAAACGGCCAATCTCTTGGTGGGAAAGGCGAGAGCGCCGATTCCTCCCCTGAGGACGGGTGATACTCACGCCGTCACGGGGGCGGAAAAAGCGGAGCTCTTCGCCGTGACCTACCAAAAGCAGATGACCTCTCTTCGGCCTTCAGCCGAAAAGAGGACTAAAGTTGAACAGTTCAGGAAAGAAATTCTATCTTACCAAGGAACTCCTAATCCCGGCTACTTGATCAGCCAAATAGTCTCGCCGAAGATAATACACGATATTATCCGAGGTTTGAAATCTAGAAAAGTTCCTGGTCGCGACCGTATCTCTCCGATGCAGCTGAAACGGCTACCAAACAAGCAGATAGCTCAGTTGGCAAATATTGTCAACGCTTCTTTCAGACTTCAGCACTTTCCAGCTATATGGAAACAGGCCCAAATCATAGTAATCCTGAAAAAAGGAAAAAGCCCAAGAGAGCCAAGTAGCTATAGACCCATTAGCTTGCTTAGCGCACTCGGCAAGGTCGTCGAGAGGGCGATTTTACGCGCTCTCAACTTCGTTCTTGCCGACAAGAACATACTGCCGGACGAACAGCTCGGTTTCCGAAGGGGGCATGCGGCCGTCCACCAGGCGGCACGGCTCGCGACGGAAATCAGGCAGGGTTTCGGTGGTAGGCGCCATACGGGAGCCGTCTTCTTAGACCTCTCGCAAGCCTTCGACAGAGTCTGGCATCTCGGACTCATAGTCAAGATGCTCAGGCTGGGTATACCAACAGACCTAGTCAAGCTATTGGCATCGTTCCTGACTGGACGCACCTTCCAAGTGCTCGTCGATGGTACTTTGTCTTCAGTCCAGCGAATCGAAGCGGGAGTACCGCAAGGATCCCCTCTTGCCCCAGTAATCTTCAACGTCTACATGGCGGACTTTCCTAAAATTCCGCATGTAAAGACTGCATTCTATGCTGACGATACCGCTTTTTATACGTCAGCCACCGGGACCTGGCTGATCACATCCAGGCTCCAAAGGCAGACGTTAAAAGCCCTAAAATGGCTAGCCTATTGGAGGCTAGCAATAAATCGCAGCAAAACCCAGGCTGTCCTCTTCACAAGAAGACAGCCGATAATCAGACAGAATATCCGCATCTACGGAGTCCCCATCAAATGGGCCAGATCGGCACACTACCTGGGCCTTGAGTTCGACAAGGCCCTCACGTGGGTGCCGCACCTAAAGAAGGTAACCGGGAAAGCAAGAGCCATGGCTCGTCTGCTTTACCCCCTAATGAACGGCAAAAGTAAGCTCTCGCTGAACATCCGAATAACCTTGTATAAAATCATGGTCCGATCCGTCCTCACCTACGGATCTCAGGCCTGGTTTCCGTACCTCCCCCCAACGTCGATTGCAATTCTGCAATCGTTCCAGTCACGTGTTCTTCGCACGTTAGTAGGTGCCCCATGGTTTGTAAGGAATGCGCAAATCCATCGGGAAACTGACATACCAGTGATTCAGACATTCCTGTCCAGACTTCTGGACAAATTCCTAGCGACGGCGTCCCTTTCGGACAATCCGCTAATCAGAGCCACGGCAGCTTCATTGCCGGCCGTTGCCCCAGTATGACCATCCTCTTCGGTCATCACCTCCATGCCTAAAGGACGGCAGCTAAAACCCTTCGAACAAGCGACATTGTCGTGACGTTCGAAAAAATCAGCGAATACAAGTCAGGGCCTTCGGGTCAACTTAACCTCCAGGACAAGAAGAAGAAGAACTTGCATGCACTTGTAAAATAACCCGCCCGCGCCCCTCGCACCATCCGCCCGCTGATGCGAGACAAATCATTCGCTTTGGTAATAAAAACAAAGGTACGAGACGAAAAGTTTAATTGTTAATTACGGTTTTACCAAAACAAGTATTACGATTTCTTCTCTCACCCAGTGTTAAATACTAGCATTTCTTCTTTCACTCAGTGATAAATAAATTAATTACAATGTGATAATAAAATAAATTAATAATATTAAATAAAATGGACAAATTTGTGACAAAACGAAGTGCACCGTCTACATCTGGTCAAACAGAAAAGAAAAAGACCAGATTGTATAATGAAAAAAAAGCGGAAAGCAAGCGGAAGCCTTCAAAATTAGTCCGGCATCTGGAAACAAAAACCCATCTTTACAAAACAAACCATTAGAATTTTTCGAGCGTAAATCACTCGTCTTGAAAAATCAACAAATTGCTATCAATAAATCAAGCCATAGTGAGACCGCAGCACTTCAAGTATCCTATTTAGTAGGATTAAGAGTGGTCAGGGAGTATAAGCCCCACACGATTGCTGAAATGCTCATTTCACCCGCTGCCATCGATATGGCCAATATGGTGAGAGATGAATCATGAGAGATAAGTTATCATGAGAGATAAGTCACCAATGTGGTGACTTATGAGACAACCGTACCTAATGAAGCATGTAAAATTATGAACAGTGAAGTTAACAAATCAAGTCGTAATGATACCACAGCACTTCAAGCATCCTATTTAGTAGGATTAAAAGTTGTTAGGGAGTCTAAGCCCCACACGATTGCGGAAAAGCTCATTTCACCCGTTGCCATTGATATGGTTAATGTGATGATAAGTCCGGAAGAAGCAAAAAAGTTGAAAACTATACCACTTTCAAATGACACAATATCGAGACATATTAATGAAATGGCCGATGATGTTGAAGTGAATTTTTTTGCTATTCAGTTCGACGAGTCAACAGACGTGTCGAACTTGGCGCAATTTTTGTGTTTTGTCCGATACGAATGCGAGGGGTCAATTAAAGAAAATTATATTGCAAATCAATCGTGATTCGTGTAACTGGCGAAGGACTCTATTTATTGATGCTTTTATTGACACAAAACGAAAACTTGGACTTTAATAAATAACCCTCCATATTCCTGAACGCGACCCCCTTAGTAGTCACGACCCCCCAGGTTGAGAAACGAAGTGCCAAGGGATTAATGGTAATGATAACTGGTCACCAAGATCATGTGATCTCACAGCCTTGAATTATTTTTTGTGCGGTTATGTTAAATTTGTGGTTTACAGAAATAAACGCCGAACAATTCTTGACCTTAACGAAACATTCAGAAAATTGGGTCTCCAGAATACATTCCACCAGACGAAGCGGAGGGGGCATTTGAACGACATTATTTTCAAAACAAAATGCCATTATTTGTTCTGCAAGATGAAATATCAGATATTATCAATATTATTATCAATATTATCTTTTGTAGTTATCGTTGTGCCTAATTTTCTGACAGTCTTATTAGACAACCCGTTATTTAATTGCCAGACTCTACACATCCTTGTTGAGTGGCAATCATCAACGAAACTTTCATTAAAGGTATACTAGCACATCTACCCTATTCACACTATATGTCACCAAGAGATTACCACTTATTTCAATTTGTCTACATTTTATAATAATAATGTAATACTCTTGAATGCAATGCAAATTGCATTCACAATAGCTTCTTTATAATATTTGTCATTCTACATTCTAATACTAAATAGTCAATACGTTTTCGTTCAAGAATGTTTCTAATTGGACGAGCCAAATTCCAAATACCAGACGCTGGAAGTCAAAAAATTGTGATAACCCGAAATACGCATATTTTATAACTCAACCTCCCGCAAAGAATTATCAAATTATAATTATTAATATTTAAAGATGTATGTGTTATCATAGTTATGACCAGTTCAGGACACAAATTATTTATATTTTGTGTCTCAAATAATAAAGTAATATCCTATTTAAAGGAGCGATAGTTTTATTACCTGCTGTATAAATACTCGTTTTATATAATTTTTTTATATTGGAACCTTTGGTGTGATTTAATACTAATCACCAAATAACATATTTTGATTTTTTCAATCAGATTGAATCATCTCCTGACGATGCTAACATGGTTAGCAAAACACGCATCGATACATTTTAATGATTTGGGTTTGGTTATTCTATTACAATTATTCTATTACAACTATTGATGTGAAATACTAGAGTAGTCGAAGAGATTTACCGCTTTAACCGCGATTAAAAATAAAATCAATATTTTTCAATTGCTCGACGCGCGTTTCACTAACCATGTTAGCATCATCAAGATATGACTCAATATAATTCTAAAATTAAATTCTATCCTACTTATGAGACAACCGTGCCTAATGAAGCATGTAAAATTATGAACAGTGAAGTTAACAAATCAAGTCGTAATGATACCACAGCACTTCAAGCATCCTATTTAGCAGGATTAAAAGTTGTTAGGGAGTCTAAGCCCCACACGATTGCGGAAAAGCTCATTTCACCCGTTGCCATTGATATGGTTAATGTGATGATAAGTCCGGAAGAAGCAAAAAAGTTGAAAACTGTACCACCTTCAAATGACACAATATCGAGACGTATTAATGAAATGGGCAGCGATGTTCACGATCAAACAATTGAAAAGGTTAAATGAAGTGAATGTTTTGCTATTCAGTTCGACAAGTTAACAGACGTGTCAAACTTGGCGCAATTTTTGCGTTTTGTTCGATACTAGGGGTCAATAAAGATAATATGCTATACTAGGATTTTAAATGATACACTTGTAGCTTTTTAATGTTTCAAACGTTTAAAACATTACTTTTGAAACATTAAAAAGCTATAAGTGTATCATTGCGGAATCCATAAACAGAAAATGCTATTTTGCAAATCAATCCCTGGTCGTGCAACTGGCGAAAAACTCATTAAAGTTTTTATTGATGCAACACAAAACGATAACTTGCTCTTTAATAAATGCAGTGGGATATGTACTGATGGCGCGAAAGTGATAACGGGGAAGAAAAGTGGTGTGATAGTCAAATTAAAAGACATTATGCCACATATGGAATCGACGCACTGCTTTCTTCGCAGAAATGCGCTTGCTACAAAAAAGATGCCAGATAATTTACAAAATGTTCTGTCAGAAGCCGTAAAAATTGTTAATTTTATCGACGACGATAAGTCGACCATTGCAGACTAGATTGCTTTCCACATTGTGCGAAGAAGTGGGCGTCAAATATAACTCTGCTTTTCCATACTGAAGTTAGGTGGTTGTCGCGAGGAAAAGTTCTAACCATGCTTTTTGAATTGCGAGATGTATTGAAAACCCTTTTTATGGATAAAAAAACTCATTTTCAGAGTTTTTACAAGATGCAGACATTTTATTACTGTTGGCTTACTTGAGTGATATATTTTCACATTTAAATTACTTGAATATGAGTTTACAAGACCGCATTAAAAACATTTTACTAATGACAGACAAGGTCAATGCCTTCATCAAGAAGCTTGGTATTTGGATTATACACGTTGATACTGGAATATTTTCCAGATAGCAACGTTAATTAGGACAACTATTTAAGTTTATTTTATTACTTTGTCATTATCTGGTAATATTAAATTTTCTAACACTTGTTTTTAAATTAAACATATTTTAATAAATGGATGTTTGGTATACGGGTCTTATGTTTTGAACACATTGAGACCCGTATTCCTCAACGCGGACGCCTAATTTTCTGACAATCTTATTAGACAACTCGTTATTAAATTGCCAGACTTCCATATCCTTATTCACTAGCAACCATCAACTAAACTTTAAAAGAAGGTATGCTAGCAAATCTACGATATTCACGCTATGTGTCACCAAGAGGTTACCACTTATTTCAATTTGTCCACATTTTTTAAATAGTAATACTCTTGAATGCAATTCAAATTAAGCTTCTTTATATTATTTGTCATTCTACATTCTAATACTAAATAGTTAATACGTTTTCGTTCGAGAATGTTTCTAATCAGACAAGCCAAATTCCAAATACCAGACGCTGAAAGTCAAAAATTGTGATAACCCGAAATACGCCTATTTTATAACTCAACCTCATGCAAAGAATTATCAAATTATAATTATTAATATTTAAATATGTATGTGTTATCATATTTACGGCCAATGACATAAATTATTTATATTCGGAAGAGTGCTCAAATAATAAAGTAATGTCCTATTTAGAGGAGCGATAGTTTTATTACCTACTGTATAAACAGTCATTTTATATCATTTTTTCCATTAGAATCTTTGGTCTGAAACACTCAACTCAAAAAGATTTACCACTAATCACCAAATACCTTGTTATGAATTTTTCAGTCAGATTGAATCATCTGATGATAAAAGCATGGTTGGCGAAACGCGATAAATTTAAAACAAGTGATTTGGTTAATTATTCTATTAGAACCTCTGTTGTGCAACACTAAACTCAAAGAGATTTACCACGAAACAGCAAATCACTTTTTAATTCTTTCACGACCATTTTGCTAATCGTGTTAGCATAATCAGGAGACTATTTAAAGAAGTTGATCTAATCATATTATGAGGTTGACCTAATCAGATTTGAATGGTTTTTATTGAATACTGCACTGCATAGACACAAATTTTATATCAATTTTTATATTGGAACTTTTGGCGGGAAACACAAACTCAAAGAGATTTACTACTAAACATCGAACCACCAATTTTCAATTTCTCGACGCGCGTTTCGCTAACCATGTTAGCATCATCGAGAAATGATTCAAACTAATTCTAATATTAAACTATGTTCTACTTATTCGACAATCGTCCCTAATGAAGCGTGTAAAATTATGAACCGTGAAGTTAGCCAAGCGTTACATTAATAATACAGATCAACAAATTTAAACAATTTTTTTTTAAAGTAACATTGATAAAAATAGATGTATATGAAGTATTTTGTAGTCCTAATCCTAGTAGTTCGTCGCTTACTGCACCCAAATTTTTCGAAAAAATCCAAATTGGAGTGTAAAAAATGCATTTTTAAGGACATGCGACACCCTAGTATTTCATAGACTTTCAAGATTGCATTTATGACGTTTTATAGTTTTCATCCTAAATGTTGCCCAGAAATCCTACACCCTCCTATCCTATAGCTCAATCCTATCCCTTTCACTACACAAAGCTGCCAATTCGTTTTCTTTTAATTGTTCTTGAAAACGGAAATCACCTAGAAGTTTCCTTATTTGAGCCCAATAAATATGCCTTCTTTCAGTTTTGCATCAATTAATTGAAGAAATATTTCTCTTAGGTATTTGAAATCATTACTTTTTTTGTCCATTGCTTTAACAAAGTTTTTCATTAATCCAAGCTTAATATGAAGAGGCGGAAGAAGCACCTTTTTTGGGTTACTGAATTTTGTCCCTTTGCTTTTTTGAAATTCCTTCTGTTTTAGTAATATAAAAGTAGCAATCACTTACATGCTCAGTATGTTCTCTCCAAACCACAGGAAGAGTAAACGGTATAATTTTTTTCTTGCGATACATCCACTGCACTAAATTTACGTGACAACTCACACAGCCCAACTTAAAATAAAAAAGATAGGCTTTTTTGGTTTTCTCGGATATAGCTCTAGCTTGTAACTTTAAAATAAATCGTTCGCATATATAACAAAACTATATCCGCTGGATTATTGCAAAATCGACTACTAGAACTTACCATTGTATAAAAAATCGATTCTATTAAATAAATCTAAAAAAATAAAAAATATAAAATAAATCGAACTATTGACTGTACTGTAAACGAGACAGAAACAAACTAAACTATAGAAAACAATAAAACTGCCCTTACAGGTGCGTAGACTACTGTGGAAATACCCCCCTACGGTCTTGAGGTAATTCCTCCATAGCAGTAGTCCAAAGTCTGGTACAAATAATTTCAATGAACGCATGATATAAAGGAGAAGCAGATACTTGAAAATTGGACAAGCTAGGCCATTTCTGTGAAAAAGTGTTTTAATAACTATCTAAGTGAAACGCAAAAAGAGCATTCTCATCAATGTTACAAAAATCATGTCGACCTGGGTAATTAAAAAAGTTGATTGTATGAAAGGGGTCCCTGGAAGGGATTCGTTTCAGTACATTTTGCTTTTTGAATGCTTTCATATGCATCCAAAGCCCAATTATTTTTCACATATGTAGCTAGTCTTAAGTTGCTAACATTTAAATTATGGTTATGTTCGACTACATGTTGAAAAAATCAAGATTTTTCATTTCTCTTATATCTAATGTGGTCAATATAATATGTTATAAATCTAGTTTATATGGATTTTTTAGCTTGCCCAACATACCTTCGATCATAAGCTTTACAAATAATTTCTTAAATTCCCTATTTTCCATGTTGGTCTGCCTTATCATTTGGACTACTCAGGATTTTTCTAAACTTATGGCATTGATTTTAGAATATCTTAATGTCCACTTTTATCAAAATTTTGTTTGGCCCACGTGTTAAATGTGCATCAAACGATATTACCATGAATTTGATTTTGCTGTGTTTCGTTTGAAAAGTCGATGATTCGTTCAATAATTTCCTTAACTTATGTTTTCTAATCAATCTACCTACAATATTCCTATTATAACCATGCACTTCGGCTACCTCCTTAATCAATTTTATTTCCTGGTTATAACTATTTTTGTTTAGAGGGAAATTAATTAATCTGTCCACCATATCATTTTAACTATCTATCTTATCGTGGAAGTTATAATTTGAATCGTTATTTGAAAGCATTTCGAAATGGGAGTTTTAAAAACAGATGATTTGGTTCAATTCTTCTATCCTAATTCTTCTATTCTTGGAACCTTCGGCGTGAAACTCTAAACTTGAAAAAATGTACCACTAAATACCACATTATTTTTTCAAACCTTTTGACGCGCGTTTCGCTAACTATGTTAGCATCATCAGGAGATGGTTTTAAATATTATTTAAAAATAATTTGGATAAATTTTCTCCTGATGATGGTTAGCGAGTTAAATGTGAAGACCGACAACTTTGCTTTTAAAAAACTTTATTTTACAATAAGGGCACTTAACTAATGAAACAATATTATGAACAGCAATACAGCTTTGACGCTATAATGTTGAGTAACATTAACATTACAATTCTTTACTTATATACTATAACAATGCCTTAGTCAGCGCTAGGCAAGCGATAACCGTCGGTTTGGGGTTATTACTCCTCCACCCTTAGTTTTTTCGACGTCCTCGTCGACAAGTTTTTGTAATAGTTTTATCGGAACAGATTTGTCTCTTTTCTGTTTTTGCCATAGATATATCACTAAAGCTATAACAAAGAATAACATAATACATATGATTATAAAGATATAATGAGCCTGTTGTTGAGGAATAACATCTTGCATATTTAGTGGCTCCATTAAATCTTCTTTGACTTTCCAGGGATTCTCTAAGTGTTTGATTTGTAAAATATTTGTAAAGCGTTTGACAAATTTGTTAGATTTGTCTAATGAATATTTATGTTGGCCGATGATCACATCGCATTGGCTCTGAATAAGGTTACAATGCTGGAGATCAGTTTTTTGAAATTGGAAACAATTTTCATATATTGTTTCTACAGTTTTCGTACATAGCAAAAGTGATTTATGATAAGTTAGTGCATGTACTTTATAGTTATTTTGAATAAGAGCATATAGACAGTCTTTTGGAAAAGAGCATCCATTGGCAATAGGGTTAGAACAGATCCAATTTGTGTTAACTTCTTCGCATTGTTCGTACCATAAATTGTTACAATAATATTTACTAGGTGTTATCATCATTTTACAATCATTCCTAGGTATAAGGTATACAAATTTTAAATTACATACATTTCTTTCAAAGATCGGTATCCTAATAACTAGAATTGCCATTTCAGTTAATATCATAAGACCGGTTTTGCAAATTAATGTAAGTTCTGACAAATGTTTTATTGGCCATACAGCATTTTTGGGATAGTGTATTTCTAGATATTTCCACATGTCTTTAATATCATTTATATTTAATATTTCGAGGTCTAACGTCTTTAAATGCGCAAAGGATATGATGCGTAATAGTTTTTCTAAAAAATTATTTAATCGACTAATTTGTAAATACTGGTTTTGTATTGTAAGCATTAGATTCACCTCGTCACTAGACTTCAAGATTGCATAGCGAATAGTTTTGATATTTTCGTCTGCGAGTTTCATATTATTTTCCATTTTGCTGATAATGTTACCGGCGAATGAACTGAGGTCATTTATCTTATGCATGGTATTTAACTGATTATGCTTTAAAATCTGTAGATTTTGCGTTATTGTCTGTAGGTCATTGTTGTCTAAGTTTCCTGTAAGGAACTTGATACCGCTTCCAAGGAAGTTTATTAACCCACGTTTCCTGCGACTTGAATCGTAGTTAGTCAATTTTGCATATGTGTCGTATGTATTATTGAATGCTTCAAAGATATATTGAAGTTGGGTCGACGTTAAATTATTGCTTTGCTTATGTACCATATGATTTATAATAAGAACATTATTGAATAAACTAGTTAACGTAAATCTTAATTTTGTCATATTAAAAGGAATATATGTTGTATGATAATGACTTACAACTAAAGAAGGGGATATGTCTTCAGTGAAATAGCCATTATTTGATAGCTTGTGTACCTGAAGTGCTTGGCATTGGTTCGATGGATTCTGCACTGTCAGGAGCAGGAGGCTGAAAGGGAGTAAGAGTCTTTCTAAGTCTCTTGATTTTTCTTACGTGTGTGGTTATGGGTTTTTTCTTTGAAATGCCTGTTATCTTATTTTTGTTTGTTTCGGTAACTTTAGTCGGTATGTACTGAGGGTTCATTTTATTGCGTAGGGTATTTTTCCTATAGATAGTCTGATCGGGAATTATTTCAGGGGGTTGTTCTGTATTATTATTTTGTTTTTGTGTGTTTTCGGATTGCTTTCTGTAAGTGTTTTTGTAAATATTTTCATGAAAAGATATTAGTTCACTTTTTCGTCTTTGATTGTATTGTTCGTAAATAGTAAGGTCGTTATTTATATTAGGTTCATTAAGGTAGGGGCCATATAGTATTGAAAATGGAGAGTGACCCGTGGTCGAATGAATACTTTGATTGTATATTAATATAGCGGAAGTCATTAAAGTTTTTGGCGTTTCATCAGGATTTTGCAATTTCAGAACTCGTAATTTTTCTAATAATGTGGAATGTAGTCTTTCTATTGGACTGTTGGAAGATGAATTTCCAGATGTCGTGTAGTGGACTTCTATACAAAATAACTGACAGAATTCTTTGAAAAGGTTATTTTTAAATTCTGCACCATTGTCAACGACAATTTTCGAGGGAGAATTATGATGGGAGAAATAGTGCCTTAATTTTCCAACGATGGTAACTGCATTTTTGTCAGTTACGAAATAAGCTTGAGCATATTTTGAAAATGAATCGATGATAGTTAAAAATTGGCAATTTAGGAATTGAAATATATCGAGATGTAGAGTCTTAAAAGGTTTTTCTGCTAGAAGAGGGCCTTCATAAGCTATTTTGTAGGGATGCCTTTCGTATTTACTTTGCAAACAGATTTCACACATATTCACGATGTTAGTGATAGAATCTCTCAAGTTGGGCCAATAATATTTTTGCTTAAGATGATTGTACGTTTCTGTTATGCCGTTATGATTGGTTTGATGATAGTTGGTAGTAATTTCTTTTTGTTGGTTAGTGTCAGTGATGTCAGTCAAATATATGTTAGAAAAGATTAGCTTTGCGGATGGGTTCAAGTTTGCATTGATGATTCTTTGGAATTCTATTCTCAGTTCTTGATCTGGAATATAAATTGTGAAAGACGTGTCAGGTCTAATTACTTCTTTCAATATTTTGATTATATCCTCTTGACGTTCCGTCTTGGAGATTTCAATAAAATGGTGATTTTTCTTAAAAGGTTTTGAATATGAGTGTTTGAATTTTTGACCGTAATTGATGATTAGGCGATTCGTGGCATAGTTAACAGGTAATTCAGATATCGGGAGATATTTTCCTCGGGTGTCATTGTTGGAATGTACAGTAATGTCGGAGGTGACATCTTCATCTCTTGTATTTTCGGCAGTATTTTCTTTGTCTACGTTTTTGTTAATATCTTTTACTTGGTTTGAAATAATTTCGTTATATTTTTCGCTATGGACAAAGTCTGCAAGATCGAATTCGGCGAGATTGGCAACTGTATCGTCAACATTGGGGACACTTGAATGTGCGTCGTTGGATTCATGAATATTAAGTTCGATACGGGAGAGAGCATCGGCAACGACATTTTCTTTACCCTTTTTGTATTTAATTTCAAAATTGAATTCTTCCAATTTGAGTCTCCATCTAATTAAACGGGAGTTGGGTTCTTTTATCTTGGAGAGCCAAACTAAAGGATTATGGTCTGTTTCAATGATGAACCTTTGTCCATATAAATACGGGCGAAAGTGTTTAGTGGATTCAACTATAGATAAAAGTTCTCTCTCAATAGTAGAGTAATTTCTCTCAGCTGTATTGAGGGTTCTGGAATAGAACGCAATGGGATGTCCGTTTTGAGAAAGGACGCTTCCTATTGCTATATTTGAAGCATCTGTTGTTAATTTGAATGGTTTACTTTAGTCGGGGTACTGTAGAATAGGACAGTTCGAGATTAGCTCTTTGCATTTTTGGAAGGCGTTTTTGTATTCAGAATTTTCGGTATCGACAGAACTACCTTTTCGGAGGCATATGGTTAATGGAAAGGTGATTCGTGAAAAATTCTTTATAAATCTTCTGTAATAGCCTACCAATCCCAAGAACGCTTTTATTTCCTTTTGGCTTTTTGGGATGGGATAACGTTGGATGGCTTCAACCTTTGTTGGATTTGGTTTTATACCTTCTGAAGTGATAACATGCCCTAAGAAGGCAACTTCTTTGCAAAGGAATTCGGATTTGTCGGACTGTACTTTCAAGTTTACTTCTTTCAATTTTTTCATTATAATTCGAATATGATCGATGTGTTCTGAAAGAGATTTAGAAAAGATAACATCATCCATATAAACGAAGCAGAATTTGTAGATGTATTCTCTTAATATTTCATCCATCATTCGTTGAAACGTGACAGGGGCGTTTTTGAGGCCGAATGGCATTCTGAGGTACTCAAAATGACCATTATTTACAGTGAATGCCGTTTTTTCAATGGATTCTGGGCTCATTTCAATCTGGTGGAAACCTTGAGCTAAATCAAGAGTGGTGAAATAAGTGCATTTTCCCAGATTATCGAGAATGTCGTCTATGCGTGGGAGTGGCCATTTCTCTTCAACTGTCACATCGTTAAGTTGGCGGTAATCGATCACTAGTCTAAACTTCTTTTTACCAGAAGCATCTGCCTTTTTTGGAACGATCCATACTGGGGCGGAATAAGGTGATATCGAAGGTCGAATTATTTTATTGTCTAATAGTTTCTGAATTTGAGCTTGTATTTCCTGATTCATGGAAGGTGGATGTCTATAAGATTTTACATAGACAGGACGATCATTTGTTGTACGGATAACGTGTTTCGTCTGGCTGGTAAAAGAGAGATCGCATCCTTCGTGATACATAATATCTTTGAAATCGTGAAGAAGAGGTATGATTTTTGATTTCTCTACAGGTGTTAAGTGATCTAACCTTAGTTGTTTTGTCGGGTCGAATTTTTGTCTGTTATATTCGCGAGGAGGGTCTATTAAATCGAATTGATCTTGGGGAATAACTTTTAGTCTTTGATGGAAATTAATACTAACTTCAGGAGTAGGATTCGGAATTTTACAATATCCATTCTTTACATTGATTAAACTATCAGGTATAATATGATCTGCAATTGTAAGAGAAGGTAAGATAGCAACGCCGTTTTCGTGATTTACCGGAATAACGAGATAATTGTTATGAAAATTGAGGATTGGTCGAACTAAAGGTTTGTTATAAGCGAGAGAAAATGGAATTTTTATATTTTGAAGTGTTAGAATTTTCTTTTCGTAGTCTATTAGTGCGTGTAAGTTTCTCAGATCCTTTGTTCCTATCAGTGCATCGAAATCGTTATGCCAATTTAACACTCTCATTCTAATATCGTAATTAAGTCCTAATTCTTTTAGTAAAGGTATTATTAAATTTGTATCTTCTTTATATCTAGTTTTACAAGCTGTAACTTCAAAGGGTTCGAAAAAGAGGTTTTCTGGAAATAAATTAGCTATTTTCAGTGTTATTATGGAATCAGTAGCACCGGAATCTATAAGGACAGATATTTGCATTTGGGGAAGATAGAAATATGGTAACTCGATCCTTTGGGCTATGTTGTTTAGGTTGATGGCAGATAAGGGCCTATCTTGTGAAAATTTTCAGATATATTATCTGGATTATCTTCAGCGTTTCGTTCTCCAGTAGGGGATGGTTGACATAAATCGGTGTGAGACATTTCTGAAGGGAAATCTTGTTGTTGGAAATGATATTGTGAATAGTCATATCCTTGAGGGGGTTCAGAAGGTTCCTCTATGAAATATTCTTCGTTATAAGGTTCAGTATACGTCTCCACATTTGTTAGTTCTTGAGAGACAAATTTTCTTGGACCTGTTGGTTGAAAAGCGTTGGGATACCTATGAGGTGGTCGATTCTGGAATATTCTCGAAGGACCTCCAGTGGAAATGGACATAGGTGTAGGGGCATCTAGTTTAATGGGTTTATTATTTTGTAGTGCAAAACTATTCCTGGGTTTGCCAAACACTTGAGCGTTTGTCGGATAATGCCTCTGAACTGGTTGAGGTTGAATGTGAATTGGTTGGCTAGGAAATCTCGATTGTTGCATTTGCGGAAAATTAATTGAATGTTGAAAGGAGTTGAATGGTTTTTGAGATGGTGTTTTCATATCTTGGTGGAATATACTTGAATTATTTGCAAAGTTGACTTGCGATTCTATCATATTAAAGTTTACAACGTGCGTATAAGCGTTATCAAGTGTATCAGGATTTTGTAGCATGAGCATTGTTTTCAAGGTTTGTGGCGAATTTGCAGTTAAAATTAAAACGGCAGTTTTCTATATTTGACTAAATAAAATTAATTTTGAATTTTGATCTTGAACTTCGCACTGTATTTTTGAAAATATTCTTTGAACAAATGCTTTAAGTCGGTCTACGAAGTTAAGGATGTTTTCATTCTTATTTATTTTGATGTATTGCAATTGCTGCATTAAAATTTGGTAAGTAATTGGATCACCAAATTTTTCTCTTAAAGCTATTTTTATTTCGAGCCAATTATGCAGATCTGGTCTTGAGAGAAGAAATTCTCTAGCATTATCTACTAATTTTGATTTTATCGAGGCCAAAATTACTTTATTTAGATTTTCATTATCGTTACTAGAATAAAGATAATGAAATTCGTCTATAGAAATTAAGAAACTCTCCAAATGACTTTGAGCACCGAAAAAAGTTGGCAAGAGTGACGTGTGGAATCTGATATTTTCCATGTTTGGTTGACTAGTATAATTAATATTAGAATCTAAACTTAAATTACTTAAAAGGTTTAATAAATCTTCTTGCTTTATTGAGTTTGAACTTGTTTCTGTATTTACTTGACTTTCACTTAATCCTAATTTTGCCCTATTATTCAATAAAATCTTTGTTAAACGTTTAGAAGTTTCAGACATTCACATAGAAATATGTAGAAATGGCAATTCAGTTTTAACTTACAATATAATCAAGGATGGATCCATAAAGCTTATACTGTTTAGTTCCACAACCAAAGGGTTCCCTATAAGGGCGTGGCTGAATGGCGGTCTGAATTGTTGGTCTTCTGGGGTAGGCAGGAACTGGACCACAGCTTCTCTGACAACACGGTAGACGATAGCTTGATCTCGAATTCTCACCTTTCTTCGATAGTGCCTTAAGACTTGAAAATCATTTCTGCACAACGGTAAACCGATAAAGGGCAGAATGACACTATCCTGTTCGCAGCGCCAGTTAAATGTGAAGACCGACAACTTTGCTTTTAAAAAACTTTATTTTACAATAAGGGCACTTAACTTATGAAACAATATTATGAACAGCAATACAGCTTTGACACTATAATATTGAGTAACATTAACATTACAATTCTTTACTTATATACTATAACAATGCCTTAGTCAGCGCTAGGCAAGTGATAACCGTCGGTTTGGGGTTATTACTAGCGAAACTCGTGTCGAAAGATTTAAAAAAGTGATTCGGTGTTTAGTGGTAAATCTATTCGAGTTAAGTGATTTAGTGTTTAGTAGCACATTTCTTTTTGTTTACTTATTTAATAATTTAAAAAATTTGCAAAATGGAATAATTTTGTAGATTATTGTGCCTACCTTGTAATCTATCATATCAAGATTGTGGCTACTGTGAAATCCCTCCATTTATTTATTTGGGCCTTGAAAATGGCACAATGGATTTTATGGTGTTTCACGCTTTATAAGGGTGCACTTTAAGATAATGCTTTTTTGCATTACTTTGGGAATTTTTTTTTTTACAATATAGAAGATAATCACTTCGAATAAATTATGGAATGTTTATATTTTTCTAACCTTAAATATACATTTAGATTCCTTCATAATTTAAAGAGCATTATTCAAGTTTCAAGAGTAACATTTTTTTAAAAAATATTTGAAATTCAGAAATAATACAAATTATTTATTTGTTTTACGACAGAAATCATTTTAAATATTTGTAAAAGGCAACCGTTATTCAATGCCGGGTATATGTTTTAAAGTTATTACTTATATATTCCGTTCAAATATATTTTTCCGAGGCTATTTAAGTTGAGCTAAAAATTCTGGTACTAATTTGCTGAAGGGATATGATTTATTATTCGTTAGTCTTACATATTGTTAATCTAAGCTAATAGTTATTTAGGCAACCATATAAATTAGTTGCATACCTGAATCGGTGATAGCTGCATGGTATACCTGATTTAGGCAATTATTACTTTCACCTCCTAAATCAAAGAAATTTTCATTATAATTTAATATATTACGTTTTACTTTAATAAATTGTCATTTTAGTTAGGTGTGCAGTCCAGTTTTTTAGTGTCATGGCTCTTGTTGAGTGAGTTTTTTTTGTAATAAGTTATTCGACAACCCCTAAACCTTATTATCACATATTTATTACCAAAAAACTAAAGTGACTGACTAATAAATCTGAGATGTCAGAAATTTGATAACCTTCCTAACCTCATAAATATTTCGTAAACATTTAATCCTCCAGAAAATTATCCAACTGCAATTAATGACTGTCCGCCTATTATATTAAATATATCTGCCGAGTTGTGTTATACCTCACATATTATTTGGAACAATTCCAAAAAAAATGGGGAAATATGATTAAAATTAATCTCAACATATAACCAACAATATGTTGTCTGTCATACATACCTAATATGAAAGTCTTATTCAATATAACTAGGATTTCAATAAAATTATTAGGTGGGCGACAGTTTTTTCACAAAATTATTAATGACATAAGGTACAATAATGCTAATTGCATTTTATATTTCATGTACGCCCAATGTACGCTTACTACAATTATTGAAATACTAACCCTCATATTTTTGTATAAGGCCGATAAGAATATGAAAAATTGTTTATGCTTGTCCAGTGAATTTAAAAATACATATTCAGATCGACATTTCAGTTTATATATATATATATATATATATATATATATATATATATATATATATATATATATATATATATATATATATATATATATATATATATATATATATATATATATATATATATATATATATATAAATAAATAATTGTGTTTGTATAATTTATTTGTGCTTGCGACCTTTACGCTCTTAAAACGATTTCTGTTCTTCAGCTAAGTTTAGGCCGTCCAGTAAATTTAAATCTAAACATTCATTTAAATCAGCATATCAGTATCCTCAGAAATAATTAAATCTTAGGTTATGTATATACATATATCATTGTATTTGTATTTTTTTTTTTTTTGGCTATTGTGGCCTATACAATCCTAAAATCTTTTATATGCTTCAGAGAAGTTGCTGAAACTTTTTATAGTGTTTTTATTAATATATATTTCATGTTGTTTTTAGTAAAAATAACAAAGTTATTGATGGCAAAAAAATTGCACAAGACATACAAAAGGAGCTAAAAGTGGAAGTTGATGCTTGGGTAAAGAAAGGACACAGAGCACCATGTTTAATTGCAATTTTAGTAGGAGAAGATCCTGCTAGCAAGAAGTATGTTGAGAATAAAATGAAGGCAGCCAGGGATATCGGTGTGTATAAATGTTACAAAGCAAAATATAATATAATGAATATTACTATTGTTTTTACTTTTTTAGGTATAACATCAAAAACTATTAATTTACCTCACACTACTACAGAATCAGAAATAATTTCTGAGATAAATAAATTAAATGTAGACATTTCTGTTGATGGAATTTTGGTTCAGTTACCTGTCCCTGAAAATGTGTCTGAGAGAAATGTTTGCAATGCGGTAGATCCGCGTAAGGATGTTGATGGTTTTCATATTAATAATATGGGAAGATTAGCAATTAATATGGATACATTTGTTCCTGCCACAGCACTGGGAGTAGTTGAATTAATAAAAAGGTAATATATTTTTTATTGAAAGGGAAGATATTCTGTAGTTTACATTCATAATAATTTTAGATCCAATGTCTCTACTTTTCGAAAAAATGTGGTTGTTTGTGGGCGGTCAAAAAATGTTGGTCTCCCAATTACTCTCCTTTTACATTCTGACGCTAATAATGAATGTCCTGGACATGAAGCCACTGTAACTATATGTCATAGACATACACCAGCAGAAGAATTAGCTTTCTTTGCTAAACGAGCTGATATCATTATTAGTGCAACTGGAGTTGTTAATTTGATCAAGCCAGAAATAGTTAAGCCTGGTGCCTGTGTAATTGATGTTGGAATAACTAGAATTACTACTGAGAGTGGTAAATCAAAAATTGTTGGTGATGTTGACTTTGAAGGTAAATATAGGGCCTTTCAACAAGCAATTATATTTATTTTTAAATAAACAAAATGTTTAAAAAAGTATTTATATTTAATACAATATCTGATTGATAATAGATTAGGCTATATGCAAAGTTTTAAAAACAATAATATTTAGCTCTTCAGGGCAAGTTGGCTCATAGCTTGGTATATTGGGTTGCCTATATTAAGGTCACCCGTCCATGTTTATTGAGAAGTTTTTCAGAACTAATGCTCCACATTTTGTCTCCAAAATTTATCCTGTTTTATTAACAAAAATAAATTAGACAAAAATTAACTATCAACTTGTACGTCTAATGTCTTGACAAACTTAATTTATGTGTTAGTCAGACCTATAGCAAACCATTTTCAAGTTACAAAATAAAAAAAAAAGTCGTTCTTTTTTGGCAGTCTTACCCGCCCGGGTAAACACGAACAACGACTACAACCACACACTAGGCATTGTTTCGTTCAGTTTATCAGAAATCGTGGTGTCATTGTCATCATCAGATTCATGGTGGATCTTACGACCTTAACAGTGGCGGTCGCAGTGGCTATAAAAATAAAATGTTCAAGATGGGCTAAAGAATGGTTACTATGCCGAAGACTGGCTTTCTTAGGCTTTATTTTTTTCTTATCTCTCAGACATTTGTTTTTCCGATATTTTCTTAAATATTTTCTTTTTTAAAAAAACAACTTTGCATTATAACTTTTTTCTAAAATTTATTAGATATACCCGATTTTGGAAAATTTTCTGGAATAACTTCAGTTTTGATAGATACCGTAAATCACGTCATCGATTCTTTTACCTTAATTTTTCATCTTTCGAGAAGCAAAAATTGATGGGGAAGTTTAATTTTTATTTTATTTGAAAATAAAAAAATTCTCATATTTAGATGAGCACTTTAGGGGTCATATTGTATAAATAAAAAAAAACGGTAGGCAGTCATGGGGACTGCCGTCAGAAGTGAAAACTTGAAACTTTGGAATAACTGTGTTTTTTTTTAATTTTTAAATTAATTATTCTTTAAATATATAATTTAAAAATGTATATTTTTTTTCACATAAGATCGAGGATCTAAACAAATATAGAAAATGGAAATTTAGAAAAACTAATTATATTACAATATTTTTTTCTAAAGTTCTAATGGTGAAATGGAATGATATAAGTTTATAAATAATCATTTTGCAAAAAATAACAAAACAAGTATTTTTTTTCTGACAATTTAAACCAATAAACAATAACGTTGAGAAATTAAATTTATTATAAAATTTTATAGAATTTTTAATTTTAAAATCCGCGACAAAAATACTATTGAACAACTAGAAATCTGTTTTACCACGCTAGTAAAATAACTCCTAAGCCACTATGAAATATTCATTGCACTATGTATTGCAGAGATTAAATATTATAAAAATAAATAATATCAAATTTTTCAACGCAAATATTGATACCAATATTGGAAATGTTCGAAAATAAATGCTTTGTTTTTGTTATTTATTTTTCTACATAAAAATATTAGCATATTATGAACTCACTATTATACTGCACAGTGTAATAACAGTGTAAATAACAAGACTGCCTGTAAAACATTTTATTTTGATTTCATACATATTTACTGATTATCACCTTCAATATACACCCCTCCTCTATCCCCACAACACTCCATGTGAATCTTCCATTGTTCGAAACAGTGCTGAAAGTCTTCTTCTGTCAGCTCTTTCAGAATCCGTGCCGCTTTGTCTTTCACAGCTTCAACAGACTCAAATCTTGTTCCTTTGAATGCAGGTTTCACATTAGGAAACAGTCGCACGGCGAATAAGGCGGATGGTCTAACACTGTGATGCTATACTTCACTAGAAACCTCACTAGAAATTAATAGTTTGATTTTCAGGAACCCAGTGCAGGTACACAATCCCATGAATATCGAAAAAAACAATCATCATTGCTTTGAATTTTGATTTGCTCATTCGAGCTTCTTTGGCTCTCGGTGAATTTGGACTCTTCCAATGCATGGATTGGCGCTTCTTTTCAGGATCATAAGTAAAAAATCACGATTTGTCATATGTTACTATTCTTTCCAATAAATTTGGGTTATTTTCAATTGCATTCAAAGTGTCAGTACAAACATTTTTGCGAGCTTCTTGTTCTTCAAACGTGAGAATTTTAGGCACCAATATGCACTTTTTGCATGTCAAAATTATTATGTAAAATTTGCCGTAGGCCTCCTTTATCAATTCCTACAGATTCAGCAATCGCACGAATATTTAACCGACGGTCAGATCGAACCAGATTACCGATTTTGATGTGGAAGGACGACCCGGGCGTGGATCATCTTCAACGTTTTCTCGGCCATCTTGAAAACGCTTAAACCGCTCAAAAACACGTACACGCTATAAACATTCATTGTCATGCACTTCTTTCAATAAATTATAAGTTTTACTAGCGGTTTTTCCAAGTTTCAAGTGAAATTTCACAACAATTCGTTGCTCTATTGTTACACTTAACATTTTTCCGGGAAAACAGTAAAACTCTAATGCGAATGAAGGCTACGGTTATACGGATTTGTTTACAGAAGCGGAAGGTACTGCATTCGAAACAGAAGCCTTCAAGCTAAACAGCTGTTGGGTGCTGGTGTTTGGCTCATGTGTACTTCTTATGTAACAGCGTCAGTATCGTTATTTAATAGCCACACCTCGTAGGTTTTGAGGCTAAAGGAACTGGGAAATGGTAGTTGAAAGATGCAAGGTTAGGCGAGTGCGGTGAATGGACCAAAATATCCCAGTCAAGTTTAAAATGATTTTGTTGGATGGGCAAAGACATGTGCCTCGATGGAATGCGGTGTCCTTTCTGGCCGATTACTCTCTTTTATTCAACTAGTTGTCGACGGTATTTCTCCGAATTAATGGTCGGGTTTTCAGCTTACAGTTCATAACGATTCTCGTCCAGTCCAACTAATTGCATAACATAACCTTCTTTAGATGCAAACGGGCTTTTGCGCTGGTTGAAGATGGTTAAGGCGGGGATGCCCCTCCGCCTTAACAGCTTTACGCTTAACATTATTTTATCCAATTCATTTTTCATCACCTGTAATCTTCAATAGAGAATTGGAAGCAGAAATTTTCAATCTATCAAATTTTTCTCCATTAACTCATACATCGGTCTTGATAATCATTCCAAGTTGATGTAATCGCTTTGACACTGTTGACTGGGCCATTCCAAGAATGTCTCCAATCTCTCGAGTTGGTTTATGCCATTAATACCAATATTTTGTTGCCATCAGCCTCGGCCCATCGCCCAGAACCATTTAAAGCATGTGAAATCGTCAAGGGCACCATTGCACCACCACCACCACAAGGGTACCGGTGCACGGTACACTCATATCTTGTTTTGTACCTACGATGCATCGTTGCCTTTTTGGAAATAATGTCTAAAACAACTAAATAACATATTTTTTTCTAAATACTCTCTGAAATTTCTTGTATCAAACAACATCAAAACTTTATATGGATGAAGTAGATAACGCTTCGGTTTTGTGATGCAATGTCATCTAACGCCAGAAATGGGACGAACATTTACATCAATCTAATACCTACATGAATTGTGAGTATTGATTTATTGCAACTTGATATATTCAGAAATATTACAAACTGTTCTTAGTACCAGGTGTACCACGTTCTTAGTACCACCATTTTAGCAGTTGCTGCTGGAAACAATGGTCGGCCCACAGTCTAATCTCTTACGTCATTTTGTTGCTACGATAGTACCGTTCAAAACGCCATTGATGTTTAAATAATTTCGAGTTAGTGTTATATTTTGTTCATGTGATAAACATGGCGAGTTCCGAGCCAAATAAAGAGCATTTGTGGCACATACTGTTTTGAGTATGGTTAAAAGTTAGAGAGGTTAAAGGTTGGTCTCCGAACCATTTATACCTGTCTGCAAGCCATGGGAAAGATTCAGAGGCAGGAAAATGGTTATCACATCAGTTTTGCTTTCTCGGCATGAAAGAAAGATTTTTTGCGTTGGATCGTGACTGGGAGATGGACAAATGATATATTTCGAGAACCCCAAAAAAGCAGAAAATCATGGATTGCCCCAAAACAACCATCAACATCGACCTCAAGACCGAATCGCTTTGGAAAGAAGACAATGTGATGTGCATTTAGTGGGATCAGAAGGGTGTCGTGTACCATGAGCTTCAGAAACCCGGTGAAATAGTTAATACCGTTCATTACCGTAAACAAATGATCAATTTGAACCATGCATTGATCGAAAAGCGACCAGAATGGGCTGCAAGGTATGGAAAAGTGATTATGCAGCACAATTACACCCCATCACACATAGCGAAAGCGGTCAGAGACCCCATTTCTGCATTTGGTTGGGAACTCTTGCCCCATCCGCCGTACTCACCAGAATTGACCCCTTTCGACTACCACTTGTTTTCATCGTTGTCTCACGCATTTTCCATGAAACACTTTAAGAATTACGGATATATCGAAAAATAGCTTAATGATGGACCACCTCGACAAATGTGCGGTTTTTCTGGGAGGGCATCCACAAATTTCCACAGAGATGGGAAAAATGTACAGCTAGCGATGGCGTATACTTTGAATAAACCATTTTTTACCTTTCTCCCTAATTAAACGTGTGTTTTTTATTAAGAATTATTAACCTGGTACATTTGAATGTGCTTTATATTTCCTACAGTTTTAGTATTTTATAGTAAAAGTTTTATTTAGTTTATATAGTTAGTATAGTTTTATTTAGTTTATATTATTTTTTTTTCTAAATATAATTTATATAATAAATGTATTATAAATTAAACGAAATAAGCTAAATAATAATAATAATAATAATAATAATAATCTTTATTGTCTGACAGAATAAATCCATTTATGAGACAATTCACAAAAAAAATAACAAAGATAAAAAAGAAAATCAAGTCAAAAACAATGCTTATATAATAACAGACTTAGATAATAATAATAATAATAACCTTTATTGTTTGACAGAATAAATCCATTTGAGACAATTTATAAAAAAAAAGCAACAAAAAAAAACAAAAAAAAGAAAATCAAGACAAAATCAATGCGTATATAACAGACTTAAATAAAGCTACAACAACGATCCCTACAATTTATTATCGATTATTGCAACAGCTTCAAGGCGACAAACCTCGTGAACCGATCTGCAGATACGTTATTAATGTCAACATCGCAGCACAGATCATTGAAGAGCTTCATGGCCTGAAACAGAGGTGTCCTGACCATGAAGTTGGTTCTAGCATAGGGTAAATGAAAGGTGGGGCAGGATCTGATACACCTCGAAGGCACGTGGAAGCCCACCACAGATAGAAGTTCAGGGCAGTCAATGAGGGATCTACACAATTTATAGATGAACTGAAGAAGTAAATATTTTCGGCGACTAACTAACGATGATATTTGAAATTTCAACAGGAGACTATTCTGATCTATATGTCTCGTCGGATATCTTCCATCATGTCTGAATGCTAAAAACTTAGCGAATTTTCTCTGGACACCTTCTAGTTGCAATTTGTATCTGTCATACAAAGGGTTCCATACTACAGCACCATACTCCAACTTTGATCTCACATAACTGTGATACAGAGTTTTGAGTGTATTTATGTTCACGAAATCTGCCGAGTTCCGAAAGATGAATCCTAACATTCTCATTGCCTCACTCCGAATGTGGCTAATGTGAGATGAAAAAGACATTTTAGTATCAAAAACAATTCCCAAGTCCCTGAACATCCCGACCCTCTCAATAATTGCACCATTCAGGTTGTAATCAAAATGCGTGACATTCTGGATATTCGCAAATGACATAATATAACACTTGCCAAAATTCAGCGGCAAGTTGTTGATGTTGCACCATTCTTCAACAACCTCAATATCGTTCTGCAACATAAAGCAGTCAGTGTTGCTATTTATATTTCTATATAGTTTCAGATCATCTGCGTACATTAAAATATTGCTTGAAACATTTGTTACTATATTATTAATAAATAGTGCAAAAATAAGGGGAGCAAGATTACTGTCCTGTGGGGCCCCACTCGTGGCGGTAAATTGAGGTGATCTATAACCTCGTACCTCAACGTAATGCACTCGATCGCTCAAATATGACTCAAATAATAGTATAAGTTTGTCACTGAATCCAAAATTTGCCAATTTATGCAGCAAGATGGAGTGATCCATTCGATCAAAGGCCTTAGAGAAGTCAGTGTAGACCGTATCGACCTGTCGACCATCATCCAAAGCCCGACCAACAAACTGAGCGAAGCAAGCCAAATTGCTAATCGTACTCCGACCAGTAAAAAATCCATGCTGCCTCGATGATATCACACTCTTAACTTGACTGAATATGCACGCATAAACGGACATCTCAAATACTTTAGCAAAAGGCGACAAAATCGACACAGGTCTGTAGTTTAAGATACTGCAACGATCGCCCTTCTTAAAGATCGGAACGATTCTTGCCTCCTTCCACACTTTTGGGAACACGCTGGTTGAAATTGCCAAATTAAACACAAAACACGGTACCTCATCAGGTCCGCAAACAAACCGTTTCTTCAATCTTTTCAGTGCCCTCATTATCATATCATCAGATAAATAGTCGAGTGTTACCTGTGAGCTGGAATTATCACTATGTGGGGTCATGTTCCGATCAGTCGGAGGTCTATAAACGCCGCTGAAGAACTTTGCAAAGGCGTTGACAATATCGTTAGGGTCTGAGTACTCACAGTCTCCGTCTGTGAGCAATTCAGGAAGGGAATCCGACGAAACCCTTGCCCTGGCGTAAGTCCAAAATGATGAAGGATCATCAGATATCGAATTCTCAGCTTTATTTAGATAGATTTTGTGGGCCGTGTTTATCATTTTCTTAACAGAAGTTCGTTGCACATTGAATTGTTCCCGTAAAGGCTGCTAAATGAGAGCACTATATTTTCGAGAATTGTTTTTTGCAATAATTTAGAATATAAGAAATAGTATCGGATACTGTCAAAATATTTACTACAAATACCTGAGATTTTATTGCACAGACCTTTATATTTCTTATTTTAGGTGTTAGCAAGATCGCAGGTCTTATAACGCCAGTACCAGGTGGAGTAGGGCCTATGACAGTGGCCATGTTAATGTTCAATACATTGAAAGCAGCAAAAGGTTTGATTGAACCTAATAATAATAATAAACATTAGATATTTCCAGTATTGTTTTTAGCATGTTCAGTATTAAAGTTTAAGTTATATAGATGTTTAATATTTTACATAACATTTTCATTTTTATTAACAGATGTATATTTAATATGCAAACAGAATATCATTAATTTTATAAACGGAGACATTAAAATTAATTGTTAAAAAATGGTGTTTAATTGTTGATTCTTGATATTTAATCCAAAGGAAATTATGTTCCCAATTTAGTAGGATTGGAGAGTTATCAGTCATCAAACTGGTAATATATATTTTTTTAAAATGTCATAGCAGCAACCAACATTATACTATAACTTTAAAAAAATCTCGAGGCGGTTATTGACATTAAATTATTTTTAAATAAAATGCCATGAACCAATAATTAAAATAAAAAAAATTACGTTGATATCTTATACCGTTTTGTTTTTATTGCAAACTAAAAATATAAAGGTCTTATTTGATAACGCTTTATTAAAAGTCACTGCCACCACTTTAATCTTGCGGAGGGACCTTCAATAAGGTATAACACATCGGTTAATAAGTCCCCGGCCTGACAAATAAAACACATTTTTTTGCAAATTTCGACTTTATTCAACAATATATTATTGAAGAACAATATAATCATTCCAACGCTTTTCTAACATTTCTACACCTTTTTTATAGTTCGATTTCTCTTTGCATTCAAAATATCCTTCAGTTTCGGCATTTACCTTCTTTATTGGATCGAAGTTTCTTTCCAGCGAGCATTTTTTGAGATGTAGGAACAAGAAATAGTCGCTTGGGGCCAGATCTGTTGCCAATAATTTGTAATATGGTGCATTGTCTTTATGAAACAGCTCTTTTTTTGTTCATTTGGAGCCTTTTTTGTGATCTCGTCTTTTAAACGATGCAATATAAACGATATACACTATGTAATATTCGTATTTTATAAAAAAATCTTCACGATATCAGCTATCTCCTACAGCTTTACGGTTTTGTGAATGTCTCTGATGTTGTCTGGTGTAACCATCTCATTTGGACGTCCAGAGCGTTCAACATCATTGGTACTTGTACGTTTTTCAGAATACCAATCAATTATGGTTGATTGTCCTGGGGCAGAGTCCGGGTAATGTTTATCAAGCCATTGTTTTGCTTAAACGGTATTTTCTTCATCAAAAAGCAATGCTTAATCGATACACCAAATTTTTTTTCCATTGTTTTGAAAATATCAAAAGTAGCGTCACTTAAAGCACAACTCAGAAACTAGTACACACATAGTCATGAAATTTTGACACGTGACGTTTGAAGATTGGCACAAGCGACCACTGGCAAGGATTTTTCTTAAGTGACACCATCTATATGTCAGATCGGTGACTTATCGACCAATGATATATTATGAACTAGATTTAAATTCTCGTTAAAAATACTTTATCAAATTGTTCACCAAAATGCCCTTGGAATTCACTCCTTAAAAAAGAAGTTTTTCAACTCTTATAATAATGGAAAGTTAGCACAGACAGACACAGACATAGCACAGACATAGTTGATTCAAGTCCACTGAAATAGATATTTATTTTCCTTAGATTCAGTGTTTATACATAATACATTCTAAAATTACATTAAATTATTACGTTATATTACATAGAACTCGAATTATTGTTATTATGATTATATAAATATTTAATCTTTATTTATATCATCTATGCATTACAATAAATTCAAGTGGGCATGGAAATAATAAATAAGGCATACAATAAAAGGAACAAACGATATTAGGTCAAGTTTTTATGTTTGCAAACTATACAATATCTCAAACTTACCTGTACATTTATAGATCAGTTTACATTTAGTATTTAAGTGAAGCTGACCACTCCTGACGCAGAAAAAACGAAGGATGTACAAAAATGCAGACCAGTTACAGCCTGAATACGTATTTGGAAGAAGCTTATGTGCCTGGGTGGTCTATGACGGTGGATGAGCAGTTGGTGACTTTCCGCGGCTGTTATCCATTTCGCCAGTATGTTCCCTCAAAACCTGAGAAGTATGGGATCAAGTTTTGGATGATTTGTGACTCATTTAATGACTATGTATGGAAAATACAAGTGTATAAAAGAAAAGAAACGCGGGCACAATGATAAGTAGCTCAGGGAGAGAGGGTTGTGAAGGATATGGTGCAAGAAATTATAAAAAGTTTTTTTATAATTTAATTTTTTTCACCAGTTTCTCGTTAGCTCAAGAACTTTTCAAAATGAACCTAACATTAGTTGGAACTATTAGAAAAAATAAACCAGAACTTCCAATAGAATTTATCGCGACAAAAAGCCGTACAGTTCATTCTTCACTTTTTGGGTTCCAATATGACACAATGATTGCTTTAAACTTCCCAAAAAGCAACAAAGTTGTTACTCTTCTAAGTACATTGCACGACAAGAATGGAGTTGATGAAAACAATAAAAATAAACCAGATATAATTGCCACCTATAATGAAACAAAGGCAGGAGTGGACAAAGCAGACCAAATGTTACATTATTCTGTGAAAAGAAACAGTCGCCGGTGGCCAGTGGTAGTATTTTCAAATATGATTGATATAAGTGCACTAAATGTGTTTATTGTATTCATGTTAAGTCATAATGACAAGTTTGATAGCAAAAATGGAAGGAGAAGATAGTTTTTGATAGCCCGTAAGGAACTGGTGGGAGTATCTGAAGAAGAAAAATCAGTTAAAAGTTATCAGCAAATGCAAAAAGTGGCCCCTCAAGTGTGCACTACTCAGTGCACTCAAATCAGCGTTTAAAACGTATTACCGATACGCTCGGTCGCAGGGAATCTACGTCCAAATCGCAGTTTTAGAAAGCAGTTAAACCCCCGAATTCCAACAAAACATGTAACGCCAACGACAGTATAAATTGACACGATCGCTAGAGGTACGTAACGTATGTAAAAATTGCGGCGAGAGGATGGAATTTTTATCCGCATTATTTGGTGTATTATTAATGGTATACATTTGGAGATTTTAATTTTTAATATCTTAAAATGAGTTAAAGGAAAAAAACTGAACGGAAATAAAATATGATGTTTTGCTCTGAAAAAATGTTTACTGTGATAAATGCTAGAGGGGCGGCACCCCAACGCCCGCCCATACGAGCCGCCACTGCGGTGGTCGCAGATTACGAGTTGCAGTCGCGAGTGCGCACACTCTCTGAGTGTGCACAGTCGCATACGTCTTCATGCTGATTAAAAGAATGATTCTAGCTATGGGCCGATCAGAAGTCTGCAGTGTGCGGCCACCCTAATTGGTCTTTCAAATTAAGCGATTTTATAATTCTTGAATAAAACACAGATGGTGTTGTAAATTTGCCTAAGTCTAGTGTCATTTCAAAAGTGTCATGTATGATATTTTTAAAAATGGAGTTGTACACAATAAAACAACGCGTTAAAAAATCATCACGGATTTGAATTTTTTATAAAAATGAGCGTTCAATGAAAAATGTTTTTATAAAACACTATCATGCTGGAACAGCAGTAATTATCAAAAATACTATTAAACACCATGAAATGCCTAAATATAAAGAGAATTTTCTGCAAGCCACAGCAGTCAAAGTTAAACTGATGCCATATGAATTAACTATTGCTGCAGTCTATTGCCCACCGCGACACCAAATAAAAAAAGATAATTTTGGGAATTTCTTTGAAACATTAGGGCCGAAATTCATTGCAGGTGGAGACTACAATAGCAAACATACTCTGTGGGGATCACGGCTGACGACTACTAAAGGCAGAGAACTATCAAATCTGATACATGAACAGAATTACTCGTTCCTGTCAACAGGCACTCCTACGTATTGGCCATCTGATCATAACAAAATACCAGACCTATTAGACTTCTTTATCACCAATGGAATTTCCTCAGAATACATGGACGTTGTATCAAGTTATGACTTATCATCAGATCACTCACCAATAATCGCAACAATTAGTAATTTTGTTATTAATAAATACACAATTCCTGGATTACACAACAAAAACCCAAATTGGTCTAAATACCAAAATAAAATCGATGAGAAAATAGACCTAAAAGTATCCCTTAAAAATCCGAACGAAATCGATTCGGCAGTAATAAGGCTAACCAGTATCCTAATAGAGGCAGCACAACATACAACACCTCAATCTGACATGCCAAATCAAGGATATAATATACCGTTACAGATAAAAAACTTATAGCTATAAAACGGAAAGCGAGAGCCAAGTGGCATCGAACCCAGGCTCCGTCAGATAAAACTATCTTAAATAGAGCGATTAATAATTTGAAATTAAAACTAAAAGAAGCTCGAGAGAGATCATTTCAAGAATATGTTACAAAGCTCAACAGATTTGACAATACAATTTGGAAACCAATCAAACATAAGAGAAAACCTAAAATACAAGCTACACCCATTCGCAACGAAGAAATGCCAAATTGTAACTGGGCCAGAAGCGACGAAGAAAAGGCGACCGTGCTTGCTAAATATTTTGCTGAAGTATTTACTCCAAACGACGAGGAACTAGATGAGGAAATAGAAAGAGAATTGGCTGCCATCATGACGGACATACCATCCATTCAGGTTGCTACTCCAAAAGAAGTCAAAAGAGAAATTAGTTTACTGAATACAAAAAAAGCTCCAGGTATCGATAAAATTACCCCTAAAATGTTAAAGGAACTTCCAAGAAAAGGATAGTATTAATCACTTACATACTCAATGCTATGTTGAAATGCAATTACTGGCCTAAACAACTGAAAATTGCTCTAATAATCCCAATACTCAAAGTCGGAAAAGATCTGACAGAAGCTTCATCATACCGACCTATAAGTCTACTGACCGTTATGTCAAAACTTTTTGAAAGACTTATACTCAACAGAATAAATACTGACCCCGATACAGAAAACTGGATTCCTGCACACCAGTTTGGCTTTAGACAAAACCATTCAACTACGCAACAGACTCATCGCATAACCCATGAAATAAATAGAGCAATAGAAAACAAACAATACTGTACATCAGTGTTCCTAGATGTCAGTAAGGCTTTCGACAAGGTTTGGCATGATGGCCTACTATTCAAAATCAAAAAATCTCTTCCTATAACATATTACCATCTCTTAAAATCCTATCTCATTGAAAGGAAATTCAAAGTTAAAATAAACGATAGCACATCGGAAAAATATACCATTAGATCGGGAGTTCCACAAGGCAGCGTTATCGACCCCTTGCTCTACGTACTCTATACGGCTGATCTCCCAATAACAAAATACACCACAATTGGTACATTTGCTGATGACACAGTCATACTTTCATCAAATATAAACCCAGTCGAAGCCTCAAACAAACTACAAACTCACCTGAACCTAATTCAAACCTGGACTCGAAAGTGGAAAATTAAAATAAATGAGACAAAATCAGCGCAAGTCAACTTTACCCTCAGGAAAGGGCAGTGCCCTAGCTTACATTTTAATAACGTAGAAATCCCAACATTCACGAATACAAAATATTTAGGTATACACTTGGACAGTAAACTTACGTGGAAAACCCATATAGTCAAAAAAAGAAAACAAATTGACCTAAAAGTAAAAGAATTCTAACTTATCTTTAGATAAGATTTTAGATTATCTTTAGATTATCTTTAGATAGAAAGAGTCTAACTTATCTTTAGATAACAAAATTCTATTATACAAGGTTATCATTAAGCCAATTTGGACTTATGGGATAGAACTTTGGGGATGTACCAGTAAATCAAATTTAGCCATTATCCAAAGATGTCAGTCCAAAATATTACGAATGATTGCCGACGCACCTTGGTACATATCAAACCACACTCTTCACGATACCCTATGTTAAGATACCCTTCATCTCCAGATACCCTATGTTAAGGACGTGATCAAGAGCAGCAGCATAAAATATCACCACAAACTGGAAAGCCATCCTAACACCCTACTACAGCCTGTTTTGAATCCAACAAATAATAGAAACTGGCCAACAGACCTGATAGAAGGATAATGGGGACTCGTCGTTGGGGGAGTCAGCTCATCACGCCAATATAGGGAAGTCTAGCCCTCAAGCCATCACATTAGCTTATAGAATATTGTAATTCTGATTGCTAATATACGAAATAAAAAAAAATTAAAAAAGAAACACTATCAATTGAATCGTTCAAAAATTTCAAAAAATTAGTTTGATGGAAGATAAGAGCAGTATATATATATATATATATATATATATATATATATATATATATATATATATATATATATATATATATATATATATATATATATATATATAGTAGTTAGTGGTCGTTCATAAGAGTATAATGATTTGATACGTGTTGCTGAAGACCCAATAATTTCCATTAGTCGACATTCAAAACAATTTGGATTCGGTGAATCAACAACATGGTATATTTTACGAAAGGATTTAACTTTGAAGACATATATAGTACAAATAACACAAGAACTAAAGCCATTGGATCATTGAAAGCATTTGTTAATTAGATCAAAGAACAAACAGATGATTTTTCTCAAAGAATCATCTTTTCAGATGAAGCATATTTAGAAATTTGAATATTTTGTTAATAAACAAAATTGCCGCATTTGGGTTCGATATCGTGAGATGATAACTGTATGGGTTTCAACAGGCTGGCGCTACACCTCACTTTGTTAATGAAACAATTGATTTATTGTGAGAGAAATTTCCCTGGACGAGTTATTCCAAGGAACGGTGATGTTAATTGGCTACCAAGATCATATGATTTGACACCGTTGGGCTATTTTCTTTGTGGTTCCGTAAAAAGCCAGGTTTATAAGAACAATCTACAATCGATTCCCGATGAAATTATTCGAGTTATTGGTGAGAGTGTTTAAGTAGTATTGAGCGTTTAAATGTCATACACTATGCTTCAACTATCAATAAAAAGTTTTTTGAAATCTACGGAAATTCTGTGTTTACCCAAGAATTAAAAAAAAAACTCAATTTGAGAGACCCTTTTAGGTGTGTACATTTAACATTCTGTCATACTATCAATATAATTATTATGTAGTAGCAATCATTTTGTCAATTCTTAATAAAAGAGGCTATTCAATGATGCAAATATGCAATCATGTGCAATGATTAAAATATTTGAAGGCACACTAGAATGAAGATTGTAAGAAGAGCTAGAAAATTAAATTGATGATAATCATCACGGATTTAAGGCAGGGGCACACAGGATCTTATCTTTACGTTCCGATATGTGAACCATGTGACGTGACCGTCAACCAGTAAACTCAAATTGAGCAGCATAGGATTCGGGATTTAAGAAGAGCCGGAAAGACACAATGCTGAAGAATTGCGACGCAATTCAAAGTATGATGATTTTTTTTCTAAACACATGTCCTGAAAATTATGGAAAACCAAAAGATATACCAGATGGCCGGAATTTTTTTCCGATACATTGAAGCGGGGGGTTTTGCGTGGAATCCCAGAACAGGAGTTTTATTTGCGTAAATTGGACCCTAGCTTACTTCGCAAATGAGCTGCTGAGCTATAGCTTAAGAAGAGGTGTTTAGAGCAGAGTTTATACTCAAAACGGTGAAATGTGGTTAAACCTAATTTTTAGTGACCAAAAAATGTAATCTAGATAAACCAGAGCGTTTTCATTATTACTGGCACTATTTAAGAAAAAAAAGAGAAACTCATGCCCCACCTATCTCACCGTGGTTGAGAAGTTATGATATGGGTTTCATTCAGACACTTATTTAAATCTGAAATTTGCATTTGTTTTTAAAAACAATACTGTGCAATACTAGAAAGTGCTATAGAATTGCCTTTTACCATTTATAACGTGTTTAGAAGGGATTAGTGTTTAGTTGGGATCAAAGTTTTGAGCTAGCCTCCAACGAGGAAACAAATTTGATCAATCTAATAAACAATGATACGGAAGATTATTGCCTATAATAAAAAGACGTGGATATGCAACAAAATATTAATTATATTAAGGCTGGCAACAGACGAGACGACTTGTACGACGAGGATGTGCGACCCAATCGTCAAAATAGTATGTATCGGAATTCACACGTGGTGGCGCCAACCAAAAAATGGCACGGTCTGGTCGGCCACTCTACTGCGATCCAGCAGGTAGCCACCACCCAGTCATTTATGGTTTTCTAATCAGCCGTCCATAACGGATGGCGAAATAACAGATGGTTTTTGATGATGTTGATATTAATTTCAGAATGTCACGATAGTGCGTTTTTTTACTGCAAGTAAGGTATACATATTTTTATACTTTGACTTTCGATATCTAATATTTATGCCCTTCATAGTAATTTTAGATACATCATATTAGCATGGACCCTTATGAAAAAGAAGTCTTGCGACTCAGAGCTCTGTATGAGAGTGTATTAACTGATGACGAGGACTCTGTGGCGGATGGCAGCATATTGTCCGATGAAGAGGATAATGACTCAGATGGTAGCATACCAGACAGAGATGAAGATATGTTTAGTGATCATCAAAGTGGGTCTGAGTAAGAAGGAGAGGACGAATTTTCAGATAATGAAAACCTTGATGAGGGTGATCGGCGTTTGTTCTATGATGGTAAAGATGGGACGAAATGGAAAAAAATAGCACCACCTAAGAATATTCGCACTAGAAGAGAAAATATACTTTTTCATCTGCCAGGAACTATCCGCGAAGGGAAAGAGGTAATGACTCCCATCGATTCTTGGAATCTTGTTTAGTGATGTGATTGATCTAGTAGTAAAATACACAAATATCTATATAACAGAAATATCAGAACGATACAAGGATAAATGTGATGCAAAAATTACTACTGTCTCGGAAATGAGTTCATTCATTCGTTTACTTTATTAGTTGGACTAGATCATGGATCAAAAAAAAATTAAAAGTCTTCTGGTGCCAAGATGGTTTAGGAAGTGAACTGTTTATTGCAACCATGACCCAAAGACGGTTTAGATTTTTATTGATGGTCATACGCTTTGATGACAAAAGAAATAGAGCTGGAAGATCTGAAATCGATAAGTTAGCACTTATAAGAGAACTTTTTGAAAAGCTAAATGAGAGTTTTATGAAATATTATACTGTTGGAGCATATGTGACCCTCGATGAAATGCTTATTGCATTTCGAGGCAGATGCAGTTTCCAAATGTACATTCCGAACAAGCCCAACAAGCTTGAATTTAAAGTTTTTACCACTGTGGATTCTAGAACATTTTACACAAGCCATATGGAAATATATGCTGGCATACAACCAGATGGGCCATATAAGTTAAATAACTCCATGGAAACAGTTACTTTAAGTATGTGCCAACATTTTTCTGGGACAGGACGAAACGTAACAATGGATCGTTGGTTTACTGGTGTTAGTGTTGTTAGTAAACTCGTTACAGAACACAGACTTACTGTAGTTGGAACAATTAAAACCAATAAGCGGGAAATACAGACAGACCTATTGATTCTTCTATTTTTGCCTTTGGAGAAAAAATGATGATAGTCTCATATGTACCACAAAAAGTAAAACACGTTTTATTGTTGTCATTCCTTCATCACACTGATACAGTAGATGATGAAAGTAGCAAACCAGAAATTAATTTATTTTACAATACAATGAAATGTGGACTGGACATTGTGGACAAAATGGCAGCAACTTACAATGTTGACAGAAATACAAAACGTTGACCCTTAGTAACTTTTTATTGAATGCTAAATATTGTATCTATCAAAGGTTTTATAATTGTAAGACACAATCATCCCACTTCTGATATAAGTAAGGAATGACGACTGTTCATAAAAAGTTTGGCAAAAGACTAGTAAAATACCATATCCATTTCAGGGCAAATTCTTCGGGGCTGCACACGTACATTCGTGACACCGCTGCGAATTATTCTGAAACCAGAAGGCAAGATGAACCTGATCCTCCTCCAAATAAGAGGGGTCATTGCAAATATTGTAAAAAACACAAAATACGCTATTTCTGCAAATGCTGGCTCTGCATGGAGCACATTTTATCCTGCTGTAGAGAATTTGTGCACCAACAAGCGAATAATTAAGGTTAAAGTTTAGGTTGCTCTAATTTCTGCAAGAAAATTTTTTAATGATACTTATTTGCATTTTTTTTTAGTTTCACGTCACTTATTTGAGAAGTTATTGTTTATGTTTTACATTTTGCGGTTTTTTGTAACTATTTCAACGTGTTAAAATAAAATGTTAAAATGAGACTTTTTTATTTCCATAAAATAATGCAAAATAAAATATTTCTAATAAAAAAATGATAAAACAAATGTAACAAATAAGTAAAAAAAATAAATTGTCAAATTTATTAATAAAAGCCAAAAAGCACTTCGTCAAATTTCGTCCTAATAAACCGCCATAGTGTACTCTTGTTCTTCTTCTTGTCCTGGAGGTTAAGTTGACCCGAAGGCCCTGACTTGTATTCGCTGATTTTTTCGAACGTCACGACAATGTCGCTTGTTCGAAGGGTTTTAGCTGCCGTCCTTTAGGCATGGAGGTGATGACCGAAGAGGATGGTCATACTGGGGCAACGGCCGGCAATGAAGCTGCCGTGGCTCTGATTAGCGGATTGTCCTGTACTCTTGTTAATTTTAAATAGGTCGTGCATCGCAGTTTTAACTTTGATTGGCGCGCCTTAAATAGATTTTTAACAAAAACTATTGTTTCAGCCTGGATAAGGCATTGTTAAGCGAGCTACCCAACTTTCGAAGATATGCATAGCAAATAACATATGCTTAATTTGCAAAATTAAACATATCATTCAGTTTCAAACTGAATGAACAGGATGACACCTGATGTATTTAATGGATAAAAAAAATATTTTTTATATAGTGATATAAATAAAAGAGACGTCTATAAAAAACCTTTATAAATTATTGAAATAAACATTTTAAGAAATAACTTTTTAAAAATCATCTCATCATTAATCAAACTCATCTAAACCAATAACAAAATACCTTAGGGTGGCTCGGGTCATAATTTCTGGGTGCCATTTCGTGTCGGATATCTTCTTTAACTGCACCAAAGAACTCAGTTTATTGACGTAAACTTTCGATGTTAGATCACCACACAAGAAAAATTCCATAGGGCTCAAATCAGGACTACGTGAAGGCCCATTTATCAACTCTCCTGGAGATCAGTTTGTTCGGGAAAATTTCACGATGCGTATCATCAGGAAATGATTTAATTTCTTCAGATTAAATCATCTCGTGATGGTGCTAACATGGTTATTGAAACGTGCGTCGAGAAGTTTAAAAAAGGGATTTGGTGTTTAGTGGTAAATCCCTTCGAGTTTAGTGTTTCACACTGAAGGTTCCAATAGAAGAATTGATTTAAAATTTATGTTAACGCATTTAATCACTAGATAGATTATAAATGAAATGCAAAATATAAATCAACGTATAATAAACTATATTACACTCACATATTATCAACAATCAAATGGCATATTTAAAGTGGAATACTTAGAGCAGTATCATAATATTTTCTTCCCCCACTATCGGTTGTTGTGGTACCTCTAATACATAAATCTAATTGTTTAAATTCAAACGTCCCAAAATCAAATTCCTCATATTTTGTTAAAATATCACTGGCATCAAAACTAGTCGATTTACTATCATGTAGGAATCTAGAGTTCATAAGTGTCACATGCAATTTTACTTTTTCATATTCCCTTTTAGCAAAACCCGCTTTACAAAAATATGAAACTATCGTATCAGTCAGTTTGTTCAACTTATCCATAAAATTCTTATTATCTGTATGAATCTTTCCATAGAGGACGTTAACATTAGATGAATCATCATTCATAATATCCACACCTTTAACGATAATTTTATAGTGGTCATTTTTTTTGAATATTTCAGATATAACTTCACTATAGCAATGTTGAAAGGTTTTTTTTGCTAAAGTCAATTCTTCTTCATCCAATATTTTTAACACTACAACAGTTAAGTGTAATTTTTCGGGAATTTGAAAAACATTTTCTGTTACGCCAGCAGGTGGATTTTTCATGATTTCATCCCGGAATTTCAGTAAATTTGTTTTGATTAGATCAGAGTTTATTGGTAAAGCAATAAAATGAGTTGGACGCAACCTGTCTTTTCTTTGAGCAACAATAATCGATATTTGTGTCCTCGCTGAAGCGACCTTTCGTTCTGTGTCTCCGGTGATAGTTACTTCCCCTTTTTCGTTGACACGTGGAATTTTTATAACGGTATTAGTATTTCGTTGCAAAGCTTTCAATTTTACACCTTTGGCCCCAATAATAAAAGGGAGCAAACTTGATGGGACATAAAACGAAGTGAAGAACTTTCCAGATTTGGTCAGTATGATGTCATAGTTATCTTCCACATCGCCACAATCCAACATTTCATCTTCATTGTCCATATAAGGTTTTAAATAGGATTTAGAATTAGATTCAGGTTCGTCTTCTGAGACTAATGTTGTTTGGTAATATGTTCTTTGTCCAAACTTCAAGCGCTTCACTGTTGTTGTAATTGGACCTTTGGATGCAAAGAATTCAGGAAAAACTTTCTTACTCATTCTGCAAAAAAAAGAAGAGATATATAAAATTACTTGGCCAATTGTTTTAGAAGTTATTGGGAGTCAGATAATGCAAGTCTATTAAATCAAGTTTCTATCATCAAATTCCAAAACGGCAAAAATCATATGCTTCTAAATATTTGCTTTATTGAAAAAATTCTGAACTTTTATGCTATCAGCACATTTTAATATATTATCTAAAATTTTACTTGATATCCACATTCGTTCAAAGTGTATTGATTTTTATATGTATATAAAACATGGGGCATTTCAGCAAGCTATGTTGAAAACATTTTGCTCAGAGTCTAAACTGACTGATTACCTAAAACATTAACGTTAATCAAAAAGACATGATATAAATTCGGCGCTAATTAATAGAGATCTGGAAAAGTTTTTAGTGGTTGATCAAACTTGAGTCTTTGATCCGAAGATTAAAAAGAACACACCACGAAAATTTCTGGTCATTTCAATGGCTTCTTCCTGTGAATTACTTACCAAGTTGATACATCATTCATACATCAATATTGATCTTATGCTTAAAGTCCTTGAAGCAATAAAAAAAACTCAGGAAATCAAGTTGGTGCGATTTATTTTATTAGGGTAACACCCAAGTTTAAAAAATGTGTGTATCAATAACTGATATCATCAGCTTTCCTCTTTTCCACACCTGACGCTCATAGATTATTTTTTATTATTTCAGCTTTTATTCCCGTTTTGATTTACATCTTTTTCACCGTTGTGAAGGAGTGACTACAGCAGCAAGTAAACTATTTTTCCTAAAACTATATGTGCCAAAACTAACTAAACTGCATCGAATTTTATTCTTCTACTTAAATTATTTTTCTTATTTTACTTGAATTTATTCTTCTTTACACTAAAACTGAGAGTAAACATTTGTATCATTTGATTCCATGTTATTTAATTAGTAAGACTAAAAAAAAAAAATAATACCAGTGATGAAAAATGGATAATTTTTTGTTTATCAATGATTGCCTGGGCGAGGAAAATACTGAAGAAAGTATATGGCCCCATTCAAACATAAGGAGGTTGGAGAATAAGAACAAATGAAGAACTTGTAAATAATTTTGAACAGTCCAAGTTTAGTGAACGAAATCAGGAACGAAAAATCAGAACACAAACGACTGAGTTGGTAGGTTCTCATCGAGGGAAAGAGTATAGAGATCAAGGCCAAAGGGGAGGACCAAGGAAGGGGAAGTAAACAGTGGCAGGGGCCTGCAAGTGATGGGAATAACGAAATGGAAATGAAGAGCGAAAGATAGAAAAGATTGGACATGAATAACTGAAGTGACAAGAAAACATTGATACAAAAGGCGGCACTCCTCTATAACTAGATTATGGAGGTTATGGAAAAGGGTGGCCACCATTCCATGTAAAAAAAATATAGACCTAGATACCCCTAAGAAGAGGCAAGGGACCTTAATGGGCATTAAGTCATAGAGAGGAACAAAAATTACACCATGAACAGATTATAAAAACATGGGATCAAAGAACAAAACATGGGAAAAGCTCAATGACATACAAAAACAATATTAGGTCCTATTGGTAGAAAATATAGAGTCTAGTTCATATGAGACTGTATACCATATTTTCATATACTTAGATATGATATTCTCATATACAGTTAGTAAAAAAGTCTGGATTATGCCGTTAAATTATTTTATCGGGTGTAACAATTAAACAGGACAATAAAAACACATTGTTTCTTCATTTTACAAAGTTTTAATTGTGGAGAACATGAATAAAGTTGGTTGCAACAAAACTTGCTATTTTATAACTATAACTTGCACATAATCAATTTTTATAAGCCAAAAAATCTGTGTACACTTGATTTTTTAATTATTTTTATAACATAGTAATGTTATACAATATTGCATAAATCAATCTGCAGGGCCTCCCTTATTTTTATCACCGAAACCAATTTTCTAGTGACATCAGGCTCAATATGTTCCCATTCATACTGCAATGCTTCCTTAAGTTGTAATTTGTTTTTGACCTTCCTTTTTTTTCAGTTTTCGTTTTAACTCATCCCATAGATGTTTAATTGGGTTCATGTCATGTTAATTGCCTTGGTGCATTATAGAGTAGCCACTCTTCAACTTAACGTGCTCAGAGTTTTGGGTCATTGTCTTGTTGGAAGATAAATGATGCCTCAATACCAAGATTCACTTCACTTGATTTTAGATTTTCTTTTAACATATTTATGTAGACATATTGGCCCATTATGCCATTAATAATTTTTAGTTTTCCCACGCCAGATGCACTCATATAGCCCCACACTATGATTCTCTGTCTCCCCCCCTGCTTTACCATGGGACACAAATTTTTAGGTTCTAAGGCTTTGATTTGGGTTTTCACCACACCCCAACTTTTCCATCAGATGAAAACAAGTTATATTTTCATTCATCGCCAACAAAACTCGATCCCATAAACTAATAGGCTTATTCAGATAATCTTTTGCAAAGAATAAATGTTTACCTTCATTTACCTTACTTATAAATGGCTTTTTCCTAGCAGATAGCGAATTATACCCTGCATTTTTTATTACATTTCAGACTGTACCTGCAATGGAAGCGACACTTGTTTTTAGTTTTCATGAATATTTTTCATAATTTCTCATTCATAATTTGTTGGACGTCCAGTTCTTGGTCGACTTTGAAATTTTCCAGTCTCTTCAAACATATTGAAGGTTTTCTGATCTGTGGAATGATGTTATTTTTGCCAACTTCCCTCGTAGGGGAAAACATAAGGTCGATAATTAATCGAATATGAATGAATCATAAAGATCAGATTTAATCCTTTAGAAGGTTTAACAAGTTTTAAAATATAAGTTAATAAATAGTGCCCACGGGGTTTTTTTCCATTCTGTTGATTATTTACCAGAACGTCAAAACTAGGTCCTGAGTAAAACTTATATTAGTGGATACTACTTTATGAAGCCAAGAAGAACTAAAAGCCATTTTTGAAATTTGCCAATAATTGGCAAAATTGGCCTAAAAGCCAATTAAAAAAAAACCCAGACTTTTTACCAACTCTTCTTGATATAATCAGATTTGATAAAATCATAATCAAGCTAGTATAAAAAAAAGAAACATCAAATAAGGTGATTACAATAGAAATAAAAAAGGGAATTTAGAAAATAAAAGTAAACCACATTCCCACACATAAATTTTGATAGTAACCAAAAATTGAAATAAAAAGTTACCTTGAAGGTGGTATGTAGTGAAAACTGGTAACTAAAGTGAATTTTAATGTTTAATACTGGTTATACTAATAAACTAGAAAATATATAAGGTCTGTCATAGACTGAGTATTTAGTTATAAAATAAACAATTACTATTAAACAGTCGTATGTATATCTGTATACAGTATTATCTCCTTGTTAAAAAATGTACTTCTAAATTTCAATTATATGTCTCCCAAAAGAATATATGTATACGCAGCTACACACTACATTAACAAATTTATTGTTTGGCGCAAGTGTGGTCTTATCACTTTTTGACCTCCATTCGATTTTCTTTTTCTACCCTTTATATTTTGGTAAATATTTATTCACTATTCAGCGTTTAATTTTGAATAATTTGTTGACCATGTTTTTAAGACGATTCTTACGTCAAACAGGTCTACTAGGTAAAGAGAAATTTCCATTATTTACCTGTGTTGGCAACCATCGATTTTATAGTAAGGAAATGGCTATACCATCTGTTTATATTACTAGACAAATCAATAAAGAGGCACTAGATATACTAAAAGACATGTAAGTATTTGATTTAAATAAACTTTGTATAATATAAAATACAAATACAATCCTTTCTTTAACCTTAATATTGATTGTAGATGTGACGTATCGATATGGACAGAGCCGGGCCCGGTACCAAGACAGGAACTCCTAAAAAATATCAAAGATAAGTCTGCATTATTTTGCATGTTGACTGACAAAATTGATTCAGAAGTTTTAGATAATGCTGGAAATAATTTAAAAATTGTAGCAACCATGTCGGTCGGATATGACCACTTTGATGTAAATGAGATTAAGAAAAGGGGTATTAAAATGGCATATACCCCTGATATTTTAACAGATGCTACTGCAGAGTTGGCAGTTTCGTTATTATTAGCAACTAGCAGAAGACTTTTGGAAGCCAATGAAGAAGCTAAAATTGGTGGATGGAAAGCTTGGTCGCCATTCTGGATGTGTGGTCCAGGATTAAAAGGTTCAACCGTGGGTATTGTTGGATTTGGTAGAATTGGCCAAGAAATTGCGAAACGTTTAAAACCTTTTGGACCCGCGAAGATTTTGTATTTTAACAGATCAGAAAAACCTGAAGCAGGTGAAATAGGCGCCATTAGAGTTAGTTTTGATGAATTATTGGCTCAAAGTGATTTTATTAGTGTGAGTTGTTCTCTGACACCAGACACTAAAGAGATGTTCAATGATGCAGCTTTTAAAAAGATGAAGAAGTCAGCTGTATTTGTGAATACCAGCAGAGGCGGTGTAGTAGATCAAGAAGCGCTAATAAGAGCATTAGAAAATGAAACCATTTGGGGTGCTGGTCTTGATGTAATGACTCCAGAACCATTACCTTTAGACAATCCATTGTTTAGATTAAAAAACTGTGTTATATTACCTCATATTGGAAGTGCATGTGTGGAAACAAGGAATGATATGGCTATTCTTACAGCTAAAAATATTATAGCAGCTTTAAAGAATGAACCTTTGTTAACCGAACTTTATGTATAATTAGTTTTATTTTAATAATTATAATTAAAAATTATACACTTCTCAAGGGCTATTTTGACAAAATAAAATTAAAAAATATTACCGACACATATTTATTTATAATGAAAACTTACATATATAGCCTTTTCCATACTATTTAGTTCTATAACTTTCCTCCATTTCTGTCTGTATTCTTTTTCATTGTACATCTTCCATGACTGACCCCCCCCCCATGTCCTTCTTAGCTGTCCCCATTTCTTTTTCATTTTATTGTTGGGTTTATCTTACTGATTATTTGTTATTCATTCAGCTATCGTTATCTTCTATGCTTCTATTGTCAACTTATCACATAGCTGGTAAAGTATTTGATTTGCACATCTTTTCCATTCTTGGCTTGTTCTACTTCCATAGACTCTCCTCGGTATTTTCTTCCACCATATGGTGATTTTATTTTCTAGTTTGCTTAAAGAACATGCTTTATTTGCAAACCCATTTACATTCAATTTATTGTCTTCTTATTTCCGGTGTCAGGGATTTAATTATTAGGGTAAATTTATTAGGGTAATTTGTATTGAAAACGTATAGTACTTAAATTATACATCAATTGCCTGTTTATAGGGTTAACATAAAGACTTAACCTGTTTGTACAGATTCTAATGCCTTAATCAAAGAAACCGTTGATTTTAAAACTTGAATTGGATACTGTTTAAAGAAGAAGTTAAGTACGGATCTGTGTTAAGCTGCCTTATTGCCAAATTTCTGAGAAGACTTTCTAACATGTATCCTGTATTTTTATTTTATTTAGAGTAACTTATTTTCCAACTTTAGATAGCATCCTTCAAAAACTAGAGTTTATATTATGAATATTTGACAACATTGCTGCCGTAAATGTAACCCTACTTTTATGTCAATTGTCAGATATAAATATTTTTGCTATGATTTTCATAAAAAAATGCTTCTAATTAATAAATTAACATTTCTAATAATAGTAGGTGAGGCTCTTTTATTATTAACTTCGAAAACAGTTGATTTTAAAATTGTTCATTGCTTGTTTTAGGAATATTTTCCTGTAGAGCTATTCAACCAGAGGAACATCATAATGAAGGTATAATGAATAACTTGGAACCTATATTTGAAAAATTTGAATCTGAAGTAGAAACATTTCCAAATGAGCATTCTCAAATTCAAGAAAGTTCTGAAGTTTATAATAATGCTACCATAAGTGAAAGTGAAAATTCTACAAATTCAAATTCAACTAATCATAAGTTTATTAATTGTTTGAAGGGATTTAATGGAACAACTGTACAGCTTGTTAATGACACAGAATTAATAAAGCTTCTAGTACCAGACCCAAAAATATCAACTGAGAAAAATGCAGCAGCTCTATGTATTGCTGTGTTATTTTATTCAAAAACGTGTCCGTTTTCAAGTATGGCAGCACCACATTTTAATGCTTTACCTAGAGCTTTTCCTGATATTAAAATGGTAGCAATTAATGCTATGAGATACCATTTATTTAATACACAAAATGGTATTGTGGGTGTACCTACATTGCTTCTATTTCATAATGGGAGAGCAATGGTTAGATATAATGGGTCTGAGTATAACTTAGAATCTTTTATAAAGTATATAAAGAGACATACAGGTATAGAACCCCAAAAAAATTCAGTTGTAACATCTTTTGACTTTACTGGGCCAGTAGTAAGCTCACCAGCAAAGGAATCTGACATGTTTTTAATTATATCCTGGTTATTTATAGTTATTTGTTCATGTTACTACTTTTCAAAATCAAAACTATGGAAATGGATGATAGAAACTGTACAACGAAACTGGAGGGAATCTGAACAACATATTCAGCATGAACATATGGATTAATTTATTTATTTTAATTCTGTTCTGTTGTATTTTATTATATATGAAGATCTGGGATAATTTAAAGAAGAATATGTTCATAATTTTTTTTTTGTTGGTTTATTGGCATTTAATAATTTTCTGCGTTATTTCAGTATGCAAATTTAAAACATGCATTGAGATTTAAATTTAAAACATGCAAAATCTACATCATAAAAACAGTTCATTTTATTATTAAGAACTATTTCCGATTTTTTTTTCTTTTAATTAAATTTAAATTACATTTACTGTTATTCAAAATTTCTGTTTTGAATTTACTGTTAATAGTATATTAATATTCAATGCCGTCTGATGAAATAATATTTGAAAATTGCTGATGTAAAATGGGCATTCTGTAATTTTTAAAATATTTTTCATACAAGCATATTTCCTTTCCCAAAAAAAATTCAATGTAGTGAATAATAAAAGAATAAAAATGATGACCATCTCAATACTATTGAAATTATTTCCACCCTGAAATGATATTTAAAAGGGCATAGATCATTAGAAAAATAGTTTACTTCCTATAAACATTCTTCATTATAGGTTAGGCGCCTATTTCTGAAAAAGAAGAAAAAACTGATAGAATAGGGTTAGATGTTTTGTCACGGAAATGTCATTATAAATGATTATATTTTAGTTTATTTTCTATAATCAAAACAAAAGTATAATGGCGAGGAGGTATAGAGTTCATTTAATTATAAATAATTATGAAATTTACCAATAAATAGGATATAGTTATAACAAATTTTTAATTCGAAAAGTTTAATCTATTCATTAAAAACTATTATTTACAAGGTAATATTGGGTAAACAATTATTTATTTTCAGTCATACCCCTGAAAGACGGCGTCGACGTTCTCGTTCGAGAAGCAAAGAAAGATCCAAAAGAAGAAGAAGCAAATCCAGAGAACGACGAAGAAGCCGTTCTCGAGAGCGAACAGTCCAGGATCGGAGTAGATCTAAGGAAAAGTATACCAGAGATCGGGACAGAAGTCGATCTAGAGATAGGGATGTTAGAGATCGTGATAGAGATAGGGAAAGAGATAGAGATAGAGATCGTGACAGAGATAGAGACCGCGAAAGGGAAAGAGATAAAGATAGAGAAAGGGAACGGGATCGTGAACGTGAAAGAGAAAGGGAAAAGGACCGGGATCGGGATAGAGATCGAAGGGAGAGAGCGTATGTTTCATATGAAATAAAATTTCTAAAATCGTATTTATATGTGAATATTTTATTAGGGGTGATACCAAAGAAAAGAAAAAGTTTAGAAAAAGATCAAGAACACCATCACCTGAGAAAAAAGATGATTCGGGATTGTCTTTTGATCCAGCCAATTTGGATAAGGTAAAGTTTTGATTTTTGTTGTAAATGTAGCTGAACATTGTGTGTTTTAGGAAGAGGAACAGAAAAAGCTTGAAATGGAAATGCAGAAAAGAAGGGAGAGAATTGAAAGATGGAGAGCTGAAAGAAAGAAAAAAGAACAAGAAGCAGTCAAAAAAGAAGCTAAATCAGGAGCTTTATTACAAAATCTTACCATTCCTCAGGTATAACTATTATATTTGATAAATAATTAATTTTTGTGTGATTGTCTATACTAAATTGGAAATACCTTAGGGTGCTGTTAAAAAGTGGTCATTAGAAGATGATTCTGAAGATGAAGATAAAGCAGATGATAAGGTAGAAAAAAATGAAAATGGGAGTGAAGGTGCTGATGATGCACCAGAAAGTACAGAATCTGAAAAAGAGATATCTCACGAAGTTGAGAGCAAAAAAGAAGATGATGAGGTTGATCCTTTAGATGAATTCATGAAAGGTAATTGTTATTAATATAACAGTCCAGTATGCATATATTTTTATAATTGTCATGTTGTCAATATTAAACATTGCTACATTTTTATTTACTATTTTTAAGGTGTTCATGAAGAGGTGAAAAAAATTAATAAGATAAATGTACAAAAGGAAGATAAATCAGACTCCAATAAAAAAGGTGCATTGGTAATTGTTACAGGTGTTGCTAAAACAAAAGCAAATACTGATAAAGGTGAATTAATTGAACAGAATCAGGATGGATTAGAGTAAGTATATTCATTAGTCAAGATTTTGATTTTGAAAAAACAACTAGTTTGCCAGTTTTTTAACTCATGTTTCCTAATCATATTGGTGTGTTTAACTGATTAAAATTAAAGTTAATGCTGGCGATATGACTAATTATGGGCTATTGATGAGTAATTACAAATTATTTTTAGATATTCTTCAGAAGAAGAGGCTGAAGATTTAAAAGATACTGCTGCAAATATTGCAAATAAGCAACGGAAGGATCTTGCAAAAATAGATCATAATAATATTGTTTATATTTCATTTAGGAAAAACTTTTATGTCGAAGTTCCAGAAATAGCAAAAATGACACATGAGGAAGTGGATGCATATAAAGAAGAATTGGAAGGAATTAGAGTTAAAGGTATATCAGTTATATATTAAATGAGTGAAAAACTAGAAGTGTGTTACAAATTATAGGCAAAGGATGTCCAAAACCCATAAAAACATGGGCCCAGTGTGGTGTATCAACAAAGGAACTAAATATTCTTAAAAAGCTGGGTTTTGAAAAACCTACTCCTATTCAGGCACAAGCTGTACCAGCAATTATGTCTGGAAGAGATCTTATAGGCATAGCTAAAACAGGTATATTTGATTATTAACAACTTTTATTGATTATTAATTACTAAAATTACAGGCAGTGGTAAAACTCTGGCTTTTCTCCTACCAATGTTCAGACATATCTTAGATCAACCACCACTTGAAGAAACTGATGGTCCTATATCAATTATAATGACCCCTACCAGAGAGCTTTGTATGCAAATTGGAAAAGATATTAAAAAGTTTACAAAAAGTTTAGGGTTACATGCTGTTTGTGTCTATGGTGGTACAGGTATTTCAGAACAAATTGCAGAGTTAAAACGAGGTAAAAATTATCAAGTATTAATTAATTTTATTAATACAATTAAGAATCAATATCAAAAACCATTTATTTCTATTACTTATTTAAAATTACTTAGAAAATATCATTTATTGCATCCCATATATTAATAATATTGGCTATGTAACTTTAAGGAATTATACTATATGCTTGCGCTTGTACTATTACTTATAAAATGGTGCATGTTAAATTTATGAGGAAGACACACCAAATAATAATGTAGGAGCATTATCATAGAAAAGATTGGTATTATAAAAACTATATTTCAACAAGTTTAACTGTTAATTCATTAATTTTTAATTATCCAATCACATATTACTCAATTCTTTGCTTTATATGTTCTTCATCTACTAAAGCAGAAAATCTTTTAGTACAAGTACTATTTTTAAAGCACTTTCCACTTTTATACATATTCTGTACATTTTGTACCATTGAGAAGTTCTTGACATTAATTCATCAATGTTGCACTTTAACTGTTTCAATATAAGGCATTTTGTGCATACTGTTAACTCAACAAAAGATGCAAACTTATACAAAGGAACACAAAAGTTATATTCCATAAAACTCTTATTCACCCAGTGGTCTCTTATGGTTGCGAGACGTGGACCTTCACAAAGAAAATGGAACAGAATGCTCAGAAGAATTTTTGATGCTGTGAATGATAATGAAAATTTGGGAATCAGGTATAACTTTAAATTCAAGTAATTATGCAAAGATATGGATATTGTAAACTATGTGAATGTTCAGCGACTCAGAGAAGCATGGAGTAAAAGGAAAGAGAGGTTGACCAAAGACACAGAGGTTGACCAAAGGTCGAGAAATACATGCAGACAATGGTAAGACAATATAAGAAGAAATGCTGATGAATTATTGCTTATGAAAAACTAGCAGGGAGCTACTGGGGATTGATGAGGTTGGAGGCTAAGGTTGAAGTAGGTCAGGCCTCATCACTGAGTTATAGCATCACAGAAAGAAGTTTTCTCAACAAAGTTCAACATTTTTTTAACTGAAGAAACTGTATAAAAGTATTTTAGTAAAACATATGATATAAAGTGTATACTATCTTTGCAAGGAAAAAAAACAATGAACTAAAACTGATATTTAAGACTTATTTAGAAATTTAAAATATGTTGAAAGCTCTTTGAATTGCCGTTTTATCAAATTACAGATAGGTATTTTTTAAATTTTCGATCCATCTTAACGTGGGCGGACCCAGCTTTTAGCTTAAGGGAGAGACGGGGCAAATCAGGAATCTCCTGTAGGTGAATAATTTAATATAATAGAAATGTGCATTTATTAGGTTAGGTATTTAAGTAATTGCTTAAATATTTATGTCAAAAACAATGCTCATGAATCTTCTGCGTTTTTAAAAGTTAATTCATTTAATCGTAAGTTGTAACGTCACTCACATATGAAGAGTTTATGAATTCATATATGAATATAAATTTAAGTTCTGAATGAAAATTTTGAAATACTACCTATAAATTTTACTTCATCTATAATTTCATAAATGCAACAATACTTAATCATTGGCACGTAATTAACCAGCTAAATGTATGGGAGGCAGGAAGGGTCTAGGGGTGGCAGTTCAGGTTCAGAAGGGGCAGCTGCCCCCCCCCCCCCCCGGGTACACCCATGTACCTTAATGTTAGAGTTATGGCAATTTAACAATGTCAGAATGGTGCATTTGTTATCAATAACATTAAATATTAAAATTTTTCAGGTGCCGAAATTATAGTTTGTACTCCTGGTCGTATGATTGATATGTTAGCCGCAAATAGTGGAAAAGTTACTAATTTAAGAAGGGTTACATATATAGTCTTAGATGAAGCTGATCGAATGTTTGATATGGGATTTGAACCACAGGTATCTATATAATATGAACTGCTCGTATACTAACGGGTGGGACAAGTATCACGCAACCATTTTACTTATTTATTTTTTTTTAAGAAACAAAACAATTTTTTTTTCTGTCTTTATTTTGACTAAATTTTGTGTTAATTTTTTGAAAATTATGTCAATCAATTGTGAGCCTTTAGCAGCAATACAACTTTACAAACCCAACATGTTTTCCATAAATTTTGTCAACATATCTGGAATTAATGCAGCCATTTTAACTGCATGACTTAGGGCATATTTATGTAATCATTTTCCTGCAAAAATCCCCTTAAAATCATCTGGAGCCATCACCAGGATATCAAAGTATGCACCATCGCTAGCTACACATTTTCTCCATCACTCTATCATCCACATCTCTAGCAATTTGTGGATGCCCTCCCAGAAAAACCATCCATCTTTTGAGGTGGTCCATTTATCAAGCCGTTTTTCGATATCTTCGTAGTTGTTTTATGTGAAATGGAAAGTGTTTCATGGAAAGTGCGTGAGACATCGATGAAAACAAGTGGTAGTAGTAAGGGGCGGTTACGGATTATGATTACGGCGGGTGGGGCAAGTTTCCAGGAAATCACTTTTCTATGCATTGTGCCCATTCTGGTCGCTTTTCGACTAATGCATGGTTCAAATTGATTATTTGTTGACGGTTGCGAACGGTATTAACTGTTTCACCTGGTTTGAGAAGCTCATGGTACACGACACCATTTTGATCCTATCAAATGCACAGCATTGTCTTGGTTCCAAACCGATATCGGTCTTGCGGTAGATGTTGATGGTTGTCCTGGGTCATCCCATGATTTTTTGCATTGTGGGTTCCCGAAATATATCCATTTTTTGTTCCCAGTCACAATCCGATCCACAAAAAGACATTCTTTCATGCCGAGAGAGCAAAACTTCGCACATCGTTTTTCGCTTTTCCATCTGTCTGATGTTCAGCTGATGTGGTACCCATTTTTCTGCCTTCTGGATCTTTCCCATGGCATGCAGAGCAAGTCTGTGTTATACAACAGTCAAACCTAAACTGTCACAATTATCACGAAACAATAATGGCTCCAAAACAAAATGACACGCTACTCTTTACATTAATAATGTCTGTTAGGTAATGAGAATAATTGACAATGTTCGACCTGATAGACAGACCGTGATGTTTAGTGCTACATTTCCAAGACAGATGGAAGCCTTGGCTAGAAGAATTTTAATGAGACCTATTGAAGTCCAAGTCGGAGGTCGATCTGTGGTTTGTAAAGAAGTAAATACTCAGAAAATATCAGTGCAATTTTTTTAAATTTAGTTTATAATTTACTTTCAGGTTGAGCAAAATGTTGTTATATTAGATGAAGACCAAAAGTTTTTGAAATTGTTAGAACTTCTTGGTCTTTTCCAAGAACAAGGCAGTATCATAGTTTTTGTAGACAAACAGGAAAATGCAGATATTTTGTTAAAGGATCTGATGAAAGCTGGTTACAATTGTATGAGTTTACATGGCGGAATAGATCAGTTTGATAGGTATTATTAAAAATACTCAATACTGAGAACAAAAATACATTTGTGCTTTTGCAGAGATTCAACAATTGTGGATTTTAAAGCTGGAAAGGTAAAGTTATTAGTTGCCACTTCTGTAGCAGCTAGAGGACTAGATGTTAAGCAGTTAATACTAGTTGTGAATTATGATTGTCCTAATCATTATGAGGATTATGTGCACAGGTAAATTCTACTGATTGAACTAATAAAGGTTGCGCCAAAAAGGTTCCTTCAATTTTTAAAGAGTCATTGCTCGACTCATGGGAGGGGTAGAACAGTGGGCGTGGTCGCTCTAGGTCGTTCGTGAGTTGGCCCCTTTTTTGGTTATACCCTTGTGTTGGAGCGGAGTGCACCGCACTTTCGCTATGGAAGAGTTTGTGACAAGCGGTGAATCTGTAATAACGACGTAGCGTATCTTCTGTGTTCAGTTGGAACTCGGTTGTCATGGTATCGTTCTGAACGGAAAATCAATTGGTGGGTCAACCAAGTTCTGTTCGCTACCGAAAATCATCTGGTCGATCTAGGACCGTAACAATATCAGGAAATGTGATTGCAGTCGGAACATGCTCCGGCCGTTCCTTCAGTTCCGAAAATAGGATACATAAGTGTTTTAACTCATTAGCAAGATCTTTTAGAGTTCCATATGGACCTTCCAGGTGTTGATCAGTATATATTTTTAGATTTATTGTGTAACGATTTTTCAACTAACGCAAAAATCTTGAGGCCGTATTTATTTGATGACCTTAAAAGTGTATTGCTTGAATACATGGTGTCCCATAAAGCTTCAGTTTTTTGTCTATAATAACCTAGTCACTAACTTCTCCAGCAAATTTCAACAAATGCTTCGAAAAATTATCATATCAGGGCAAGCTTACCTACTAATTTACATGTTCTCCTGTTGACAAATCGCTCCATCATTATCGGAGACCAGAACTTCATTGTTCGCTTTGACTTTTTGAAAAAACTAAAGTAGACGTTTTTATATTTAATTTTATGTTTCTTTCTAGTATACTTTAGTTAATTATTTTTAAATTTAAAGTTATCACCCAGTGTTACTATTGTGTTTTTTATTTTAAGATGTGGTAGAACAGGTAGAGCAGGAAATAAAGGGTTTGCCTACACATTTATTACTCCAGAGCAGTGTCGATATGCAGGAGACATTACCAGAGCTTTTGAGCTCGCTAGTTTGCCTGTGCCTGATGCTCTACGAAAACTGTGGGAAGATTATAAAGCAAAACAAGAAGCTGAAGGTAACAACAGTGTATAAATATACTCATCAATTTCAAAAATATCATTTTTTTTTAGGAAAAAAGGTTCACACTGGTGGAGGTTTCAGTGGAAAAGGTTTTAAATTTGATGAAAATGAAGCAGCAGCCGCGAATGAGCGGAAGAAATTCCAGAAAGCCGCTCTTGGACTTCAAGACAGCGATGATGAAGATTTGGAACAAGATATTGATCAACAGATAGAAAGTATATTTGCAACAAAGAGAATTGTTAAAGAGATTAAAGCGCCATTGGGTAAGAGAATACAATATAATCAAATACAATAAAATACAGTACATGTATAAAACATGTATTAATGAGGTATTATTTCAGGTATTAATCCTACCACTGCAGCAGCATCTCTAAATAGTGCTTCTGGTTCAGCTGTAGATAAATTGGAATTAGCAAAGAAGCTAGCTTCAAAAATAACCTTTACAAAAACTAGTAGCTTTGATACCAAATTCGCTACTCAGCAAGCCGCCGAATCAATTCTGAAAGGTTTGTGAATACTGTTTGTATTATATTAATTAATTTATTGTATTTTTTTATCAGGAACCAGCTCGTCTCTTCCTATAACTGCTAAAACCGTAGCTGAGCAATTAGCAGCCAAATTAAATAACAAATTGAATTATCAGCCTAAAGATGATGAAGATAAGATGGATGAAGATAGTGAACAGACGTTTAGGAAATATGAAGAAGAGTTGGAAATCAATGATTTCCCACAGCAAGCAAGATGGAGAGTCACTTCAAAGGTTTGATTTGTATTTTATATTATGAATTGTCTGGAAAGTTCTGATCGTTTTTGACGTGTATATAATCAATCATTGGCTTTCTGTGGGTTTTTTATTATATACTGTGTGACAAAAAACGCATCATCTACTAAATCTGATATTTTTAAATCTAATTTTGTACATGTTTATGGTGCCCATTCTAAGAAAGTTGTTAGACATCACGCAGAATTGAGCCAACTGAATTACTACCAGTTAAGCGATTTTGAAAAGGGCAATGTTGGTTTATATGGGATTGGAATTAAATTTGACTAATATCTAAACCGTTACGTCCGAAAAAGGTAAACAGCTTCGCAAGAGATGATCTGGTGACGATACAGCACAGATTGAGAAGATAGGATATTGAGGTTGTTTCACTTATGGAACAACATAATATATCAACGTTTGTGGCAAAGTATTTTTGGCGCAGATACGCTGTGTAATAATGTGTCCCATATATTGCCGTATTTGTTCCTTTGGGTCCATTTCCTATTGTCCAAAATTAAAACTTCCTCTCATCAGTCACCTTTAGATTGGAATAGTATAATTTGTGGGTTGATTGGGATAAAGAATGCAAAAGAAAAACTTTTTGCAAACAAATTTTGGTTTTGCCCTGTCGGCCCGCAATGGTCATGGACGAGTTAGGCACTGAATAGCAAAATTGGCAGATTTTATAGTTTGCTGTAGAACATAATCAACTTATCAGAGGTTTGATGATTTGGGGAAGAATTAGCATTCGACAGCTGTATAATGCTAAATTTGGAATCTATCGTTGTGATTTGGGACTTAATTCTGTGTAATTTATAGTATATATATATATATATATACAGTATATATATATAATATATATATAATAGTATATTTAGTATATATATATATATATAGCTATATATATATAGTATATATACTATAGTATATATATATATATATAATAGTATATATATATATAATATAGTATATATATATAGTATATATATACTATATATAGTATATATATATATATATATATATATTATATATATATATATATATAGTATATATAGTATATATATTATATATATAGTATATATATATTATATAGTATATATATATATATATATATATATATATATATATATATATATATATATATATATATATATATATAGTATATATATATATATACTATATATATATTTATATATATACTATATATATATATATATATATATATATATATATATATATATAATATATATATATATATATATTATATTTATATATAGCTATACTATATATACTATATAGTTAATATATATTTATATATATTTATATATATTTATATATATTTAATATATATTTATATATATTTATATATATTATATATATTATATATATTATATATATTATATATATTTATATATTATATATATATATATTCTATATATATTATATAGTATATATTATATATATATATTATATATATGTATATATATATATAGTATATATATATATACTTATATATATATATATATATATCAAAACAAACTAACATCAAAGTATTTATATACAAATAAGTCTTATCGCCGCTTGGACGAAAGTTCTTTGACAAATAAAGTCGCCATCGGGTTACGCGTGACGCTATGGCTTTTGATAAAAGCTGCCTTCGTACGATCCGTGCAGAATCTTTTGGTTTATTGCTTGTCATTCGTCGCAATAATTTCGAGTGAATAGCACATGTTTCTTCTTCTTTATTCGCGATTTATAATGTCGAGTAAAAACAAAACAAGGTCGAGTAAAAACAAGGAAAATTAGGTCCATCACGGAAGACAGTCGTGTTGCCCGCTTAAGGGTAAAAATAGAAATGCTTGACCGTGTACGCCTTGCCAACTCGTTTGCATCCATATCACGTTTTTTTAATGTCAATGAATCAACTATACGATCTATTAAGAAATTAGAAGACGAAATAAGGAATTCTACAGCTTCAACCTCATCGACAAAAATTGTTCGTAATCCAGCAATGACGTTTATTCGGCACAAAACTTTACTTTTCGCAGAAAAAAATTATGTGATGCTAATACGGAGTCACTAATACTTTAAGGTTATGTTGTTACCAGATGACCAAACTTATGATATTATTACGTTTTACGTCTGACAATTTCAATACAACCTTCTGATGGGGCCATCTTTTGTCAAACGGCGGAAACTTATTAGTGCACGCTTTTATTATATATTTTTTCTTTATATTTTGTAACCTATCCCCTATAATCTCCTTCAAATTACCATTCTGTATTCATGGTTTCTGTATTCGCGGCAAATTTACAGAACGTATCCCCAGCGAATAACGAGCTTTTGACTGTATATCAAAATAAGCAAGTCATGTTCTAAGAAAGCACTGGTGCCTTTTTAAAGTTGTGACACTGGATCATTTAGTAATAATCAATGTAACAATGTAACAATCAATTTAGTAATAATACAATTTCAAATATATTCCCAATTGATACTTCCGTCACATGTAAATCTCAAGTTATTTAACAGGTATTTTTTAAAACTAATCTTCTGTAAATTATTGTGTTTTTCTTAAATGCAAATAATCATTAGCGATAATCAAATCAGATCATTTGATTTTTTACATATATTGACTGGTTTATAGGCAAGTGTATGATCTAAAAAATTATATACTCTGCGCAAATACATGTCATGATTTTGACTCTTAGAGCTAGAAAAAAAACCTAGGTTTAACCTTATTCAGATTTTTGTAGTAAGAAGTGAATGTTTGGGCTGCTATTTTTCATTTGTTTGACTCCTAACAGCACTGTATATATTACGATAAGTTGCATATAATAGAGGGGTTATGTCAGTGGCTGGATTGGAACTAATTCAAATTAGATTATGACCTCAGCTTCCACCAAACGCACAATAATACCTTCCTGGAGAATGTGGTCCTGTTTAAGTACAGGTTACGGCATTTGTCGGGGGAGTAACCATTGGTTTTGCTTGTTGGGATTATTTAAGTAGTAATTTTTCATTGCAAAATACAATTTGGCGGGCAAAATGATTATTCTCCATTGATAACATTGAATTTCATTAAATAAATTGCCACTTCTCGATAATGTATGTGAACCAAGAACATATAAATGTACAAGTTGTTAATTTGACTAAATAATCTGTTTTATCTTGATGCGTGATCTTCGAGGAACTTTTTAAACTAGTTGTTAGTTATAGAAATTTAACACTAAATTATTTCCAGTAACGAAGCAAGGGTTTATGAAATTCAAAACTTTTTTCAATTTTTCTAAAATCAAAAAATATCGTGTTAACGCATAATTATCTGTGGTTTATTTTTGGTAATTTTTTGCTTGTGAAAACCGACATTTTGTTAATTTTTTCTTAAAATTTTCTCTTAATTTTTTCTTTAAAAAAAAACGTTAAATTTGGGAGAAAGAAAAAAATGGTTTATTCAAAGTATGCGCCATCACTACCTGCACATTTTTCCATCTCTCTAGTAATTTACGATTGCTCTCCCGGAAAAACCGTACATCTTTTGATGTGGTCCAGTCATCAAGTCATTTGTTGACATCTCCGTAATTGTTGAAATGTTTCACGAAAAGTCCCCAGACGGCATTCTGTATTGATGAAAACATGTGGTAGTTGGAAGGAGCAAAAGTTCGGAGCGGAAGGGGCAAAAGTTCCTAGCCAACTGCAGAAATGGTATCTCTGACCACTTTCTCTGGGTGTGATGGGTCGTTGTCGTGCTCCAAAATCACTTTTCCGTATCTTGTAGCCCATTCTGGTCACTTTTGGATCAATGCATGGTTCAAATTGATCATTTGTTGACGATAGCTAAAGGTATTAACTGTTTCACCTGGTTTCAGAAATTCATGGTACACGACATCCTTCTGATCCTACCAAATGCACAACATTGTCTTCTTTCCAAAACGATTCGGTCTTAGGGTCGATGTTGATGGTTGTCCTAGGTCAACCCATGATTTTTTGCGTTTTGTGTTCTCGAAATATATCCATTTTTCGTGTCCAATCACGATCCAATTCAAAAAAGTCTTTCTTAAAGTAAAATTTCGCCATTTTTCGCTTATTCATCTGTCTCTCGTTCAGCTAATATACCCATTTTCCTTCTGGATCTTTCCAATGGCATGCAGATGATGACAACTTGTTCGGCGACTAACATTTAACCTCTCTACCAATTGTTGTTGAGTTTGCATATCGTTTTCGTTCAAGAATGAAGGTTTTCGTTCAATTCGGCATCTTCATTTTTTTTTCGGTTGATTTGGGAGTTCTGTGTCTTTAAGATCGAAATCACCACTTTTGAATCATCTAACCCAACGCCCACAAGCGTCTTGCGTTGGGACATTGTCACCGTAAATTTCCAAAAGTTTGTTAATGTTTCCGTAAAGTATACGACGGCTTTCACTCGCTTCTTTGCTTTGATTGAACAAGAAAAGCAGTACGTGCCGCAAATGCTCTATTTGACTGGAAACTCGACATGTTTACCACGTGAAAACAATATGACGCTAACTCGATTTCGTTTAATCAAAATTATATTCATGTTCGTCATATTTACGTTCACGTTCGTCATATTTACGTTCACGTTCGTCATATTTCCACGATCTCAACGATCTTTTTGATAAGGGGACAATCTGACGAAATACAATGTCTGGAATTGTTTATTTTTTTCTTTTTTTTGGTTTTTCGTCACGATCTAAAACTCAAAAAAACATCAAAAATATCTATTCTTATGTAAATAAAGAATCACTGGGTAAAAAACAAAAACTAAACGAAGACAAATTTTTCAATGATTCTTTTCTGTAATAAATATGCCTAACGAACAAAATTTTAAAAAATACAAACATTTTCTAATATAAATACAAACTTTTGAACGTTAACGTTTTCGGGGGGTCTTCTCCTTCCGTTTTCAAAACGAATCTAAAAAATAAATTATATTAATTTCTATATATAATGCAAAGATAGGAAGGAAATATATACACTGAGAAATTTGTCTCCATTTAGTTTTTTGTTTGTTACCCAGTGATTCTTTATTTACATAAGAACAGATATTTTTGATATTTTTTTGGGTTTTAGATCGTGGCGAAAAACCCCCCAAAAAATATATATATGAACACGCCACAATCATTCAGACATTACTCAGGAATTATTTACCTGTTTCGAATCCATGCCATTTGTAGCAGCTGTGCACGAGGATGAATGCTTAATAATCCGAATATTGGCCGAAGTTTTCAACGTTGACCAATACATGATCGTCCGCCGGCCCAAGAAGCTCAATATGGCATGGAAAATGGCTGGATGATGGTCCCGCACGAGCTATCTGCAAAAGACAAAGCAGACCGTGTCCGAATTTTCGAGGATTTGCTGCAGAAACTTCTGAAAAATCTCGTCACCGGAGATGAGTCTTGGTTACTTTTCAAAAACGTAAAAAGAATGAAGGTTTGCCCTTCTTTGTGCTAAACAACAAAAAGCATCTAAATTTTTTTGACTGTAAGAAGACAATGTGATATTTTTCCAGACGAGCGTCAACAGTACCGAATTCTGTGTAAAAACAATTCAACATCAGCAGCTGCGTCTATCTGGCTCTGCTCGACCGGCTTCATGAAATCATCAGTGTCAAAATACGGCTTAAAAAGAACCAATTTGTCTTCTTTTACGACGTACTCGAATCCACAGATAATAATAAGGGATGCGGTCTGCTCCTTCATCCTCCTTACTCTCCTACCGAAACTCCCACGCGCTACCACGTCAAAAATATGCAGAAAAACTATGGGGGAGAAGTTTATAATGATTTCGATGACTTGGTGGCCGATGTCAAAGTGTCGTCAAAGCAAATCGGAAGCATTATTGAAGTAGAGGGTGAATTTATGTCAGAATAATGGTTTAAACACGTTTCTGTTGTATTTATATTTTGTTTTCAATTATAAATATTGTCTAAAAACCTCATAAAAACATAAATTTCTATTAATAGGCAATATATAATACTGATATTTCAAATATTGGTTAAAAATATCTTTATTTCATTTTCAAGGATTCACATATCTTGTATTTCAAATTTTTCACATATCACTTGATTAGTTTGATGGTTCCTGAAAGTGATACCAATTATTTTCATTTCAACTGTTCTTACCTTTTGATTTTTTGTTATCGTACGAGTTTCTGTGGCTTGCGATTGAGTAGGACGAATCATTGTTATGGATTGTTAACTTGCTGTGTTCAAATAGATATTTATTAGTCGCAAATACGGCCTAGAGATATTTTCTGCATAGCGTTGCTTTTAGGGTTTAATTTCTACTTTGTCACAAAATTTTCTTTGGAATAAGAGATGGAAGTTCTTTGTAGAATATAATTTAAGAAATTACATCTGCATTACAAAATTTTTTATTACCTCAAATATGAAAATTTCAAAAATTTTGGAGCATTTAAATAATAAGACTACTTTTATATATCTATTTGCATTAGTGTGTTATGTGTAATTCGTACTATAATCAAAATATCACTTTGTGGGGGCTATATAAGTGAACTGCTTCAGAAAATTATTTTGTGGATTTGATTTGATCATCAGCGAAATAAATGTATTGTTTAATAAATTTTAGATTAACAGTATTCTTTTTCTGAACTTTGTTTTTAAAGAGAAATAATCATTATATTATTGGGTATATTGTTTGAATGAAATCATATATTTGACCTTGTTACCTCTGCATTACCAAGTAACGGTTATTTTTAATCAACATATAAAAATAAAAACCATATCAGTTTATTTTTGAAAATAATCTCTATTAATGAATGCATGCAGATTTGTTCGTATAGTTTCGATATTAATGTTTCGTCGAGTCATATATAGTGATATTAACTCATAAATTATATATTAGGTTGTCCGAAAAATATGGATTTTTATGAGAAAGAAACGTAAATATTTTATGTAAATATTCATTTAGATTAAACCATTAGCTCTCAGTCTTGTTCGCCCAACTGATGAGGCCTAGGAAGGTCTCAGTTTTTCAGACAATTGAGTTGCAAATGCAAAACGTAAAATTGCAAAAATTTCGTCAAAATTCCACGTTTCGTTCCGCCAAAATTCCACTTTTCGACTACGCTGCAAAAAGTTGAACTCTTTGTCTAAATGTGAAAATAATTCTTTGACCACAAAAGACATAAGTTTGGAACTTTTTTCGGCCGCTGTTTGTCATCCTTAGCCAGGGATACACCCCAGACAAGTTGGAAATTATTGCGTAAATTGTCGATCCACAAACATCAGATTCGATGCGTGGCCATGAATTGTACACCTCGGTAGACTATATATACAAGGTGCGATTCACGGAAAACGGGACTTTTTCAAAAAGAAGACATTTATTTTTTTGGCAAAAATCATTAATTTTATTCAAAATAGTCTCTTTGCGCGACAATACAACGTTTTCACGGTTAATTAGGTTGACGAATGAATGTTTGACCTCGGCCAAAGATATATCCTTAAGGGTGGCGGTCGACGCCAAGAGGTAGAAGTCGAAGGGAGCCAAATGGTGAGAATGGTGAATGATTGATGGTTAAAATGCCATTGTTGGTTAAAAATCAGTGATGAGCGTCGAGCGATGAGACAGCGCATTATCGTGCAACAAGCGCCAGCTGGCTTGTTGAAGATATTTTTATTGTTGAATATATTATTATTTCATAACACCAAGATAAAATGCAGCATTGATCGTTTGACCAGGTGGAACGAACTCCTTATGCACAATACCCTCCGAATCGTAGAAACAAATGAACATTGTTTTGATTTTTGACTTCTCGGGACGGCTTTTCTTCGGATGTGGCGCGCTCGGATGCTTCCATTCGGTACTTTGACGCCTGGTTTCTGGATTATATTGTAAACACAACGTCTCATCACCAGTAACAATGTTGTATTTGAAGTTTTCGTCCATTTCCGACTCTTTAATCAAGTCCTTACAATAATTCGGAGCAATTTTTGATCGTCAGTCAATTTGTGTGGAACAAAGCGTGCACAAACCTTCCGAAGTCCCAAATGATCGATCAAAATATGATGAATTGTCTTTGGACATCGAAGATTTTTGCTGATTTTTTAATAAATTCACGCATAATATCAGTGTTACTTTTAGTAACCATGAAATTTTTCGGATCAGGGTGTTCGTTGTCCTTGATGTTTTCACGACCTTCTTCGGATCGTTTAAACCACACGTGGACTTGTGCCACGGGATAAACAATCCTCACCATACACTTGTTTCATTAATTGAAAGGTTTCGATCAATGTTTTACCAAGTTTAAAACAAAGCTTAATATTTGCTCTTTGTTCGATGTTCATTTTTCGAACGACAGTGAAGGATGCACCTTTCCAACGATTACCCCCTTCAAAAGATGGCGCCACTAGAAATAGTTATTTTGAAAAATTCATGTTTTTCGCGACATGTGTTGGCAAATGTTAGTCATTAAAAAGATACAGGGTGTTGAAAGTAAAACTAAATTTTCGAAAAATTGGCGACAAATCCAAATTTGGTACTAGCTTGAGCCTAGTTCCTGGAGTTCACTACCTACTCTGTGAGGATATATATTTTTACCCTATATATAAAGCGTGAATATTTTGACTCCAAAATAGAGAAGGGTCTTTATTCCCATGTAAAAAAGTACCTTTGGTCAAAATCGATATCTCACTCCGTTTGCGAGATATTCGTGTTTGAATATTCCATTGCACATCTTGTCAATGGCTGAAAAATATGCAATTCACAAAGTGTGTCTTGAATATGCGGAAAAAAACATTAAGATGTCAAAAATACAACGCACTTTATTACAACAACAATAGATGTTGAAAGTGTCCACCGTTTACCTCAATACACTTTCGCTGGCTCTTTGTTTAGTGACACCTCATATTTGAGAAGATATTTTCTTCATTTCTAATAACATTAACCGCTTGTTGAATTTTTTGTAAAAGTTTGTCTCGTGTATTGATTTCATCATAGTAAACTAGATCCCAGAAGAGTCTAACAGATTAATGTCTGGGCTACAAAGTGGCCAAGAAAACTCACCACCTCGTCCAAACCATCGATGTGGAAAACGAGTCCTGCACGATTGTAATAATGTGAACTATAATTGTGGCTACATTATCAATAGTCCTGACGTCTTATCGATAATCCTGAAATATTCTGCTGTTTAAAAGAAATCCCCTATTACGAAAGTTGCTATTCATGTATCAGGAATAATAATTCAAAAACAAATATTTATCACTGAAAATGGTTTTATTGCTTTTCAAAATATTTTCCGCGATGATCGATACACTTTTGCATATGTTTGAACCAATTTTCATAGCACTTTTTCCATTCCGATTTAGGTATCGCAAAAAACATGCATTTTGAACGCATCAACCTTGTGCATTGCATTGCCTTGTGCATCAACGGCTTCCTTTGGCGTTGAAAATCATTGACCACGTAGTTTATTCTTCAGGGGAGGGAAAACAAAATAATTGGGTGACAAATCAAGACTGTGCGGCCGATGACCAATCAATTCGATGTTTTGACTGGTCAAATATTGAGTGAGAGCTCGCGTTGTCATGGTGAAGAACGATCCTGCGACGATTGTTTTTTCTTTTTTCCTCAAATATTTCTGGCAAACAAATGGTTGTGTACCATTCAGAATTGACCGTTCATAATTCTTTAATGGTACTGTAGCCACATGTCTATTTATCCCAAAAAAACTGGCGACCATTTGCTTCGTAGTGCTTCTTGCGCGAACAACTTTTGTTCGGCTCATTTTGAAAAAGCCATATAGTCGACTGTGGTTTACTTTCGGGCTCATACGCATAGATCCAAGATTCGTCACCTATATAGATGTTATACAGGGCTTTTGACGCACCACGATTGCATTTTTTGAGCATTTCTTTGCACCAATCGACACTAGTCTTTTTTTGAGTGATTTTCAAATTATACGGAATCCAACGCGCACAAATCTTTTTCACGGCTAAATGTTTATGTAAAATCTTGTGTGTGCTTGCCCAGGGATGCCTCAATCTCACGGTTGTCACATGACGGTCTTGCTTTATCAGTTCGCACAGAGTTTGATGCTTTCTGGCACAACAACTGATTGTGGACGACCTTCTTTAAATTTGTCCGTGACCGAACGACGACCACGATTGAATTCACTAAACCAGTTGTATATAGTAGTTTTACATGGTGCTTCATCGACAAAAGTCGAAATGAATTAATAGATGCACTGTTGTTGAGATAATCCACGTCGAAAGTAGTAGTAAATCATCGAACCAAAATACTCACGAGTTAATTCTATTTTTTGACAGATAAAATTTTCAAGTCACCAAACAACACAAATGGCATCCGTATAATAAAATGTTCTGAGTATGTATACAGTCAATAATGCCAAATTTTACGATGTATATGTCAGATGGCGCCTTGCAACACCATTGTTCCCAATTCCGGATACATAAATAGCAACCCTCGTATAACCTTACCATTTTTTAAAAGTGAACCAAAAATATTTGTTTATATTGAATATGTGAGGTACCAAAATTAAACTACTTCAAAATATTCCACAAGACTAGCATTTTTCAAACTGTCCTTTCTAAGCGACGATAATCAAGTGTTTTTGTTTTTGTGTTATGGTACTAATGGAATAATATTAATTCGACGTAGACTCTGGTGTATTACAATGAATTATACTTCATTCATTTCTGTTAATTTTAATTATTTATAACTTAGTAACTTAGTAATTATTGAATATATAGTATTTTCGCCACATGTTATTAATATATTTGTTTTTACAGGAGGCGTTAGCACAAATTTCTGAATATTCCGAAGCTGGTATTACAGTACGAGGAACTTATGTTCCGACTGGTAAATCTCCACCAGAAGGAGAAAGAAAACTCTATTTGGCCATAGAAAGTACTTCAGATATGGCCGTATCTAAGGCAAAATCGGAAATTACTAGATTGATTAAAGAAGAGTTGCTTAAGTTACAAACCGCAGGTCACCATATGATAAATAAGAGCAGATATAAAGTTGTGTGAACTTATATATTGTGTGATTAACATGGACTAAATTGATCGTATTTTTTAAATAAATGGAACATTCAATTTCATTTGCGTTTTATTTTTTAAATATTTTTACTATTTTTTTAATTCTCAAAATAATCTTCATCTTGAAAATAGAAGTGTTATTTTGAAGAATGAATACACGACAATAATTATATTTTCAATAAAATGATAATAGATTACAAAAAATTAATGGAGGAAGGGGGAGTGCCCAAGACGATATACGAGGTGTGTAAACAAAGTAATGAGATTGACGGCGTACTGTTCGATCTGGCAATACTGTCGACTTTCCCTTTGAAGGGGTGCAGGTCAACATCTGATGGGTATCCATGTCAGAACTCCCTAGAGTCATTTGGTGGTTCGTAGCAATTCTGTTGAACAACCGGATTCAAGCATTCAACCGGAAACGCTATCAAGCATTTTGAGCAACGCTATCAAGTTTTGTCTCAGACTTGGGCACAGTGTGATGGAAACTTTTACAAAACTTTATAGGCCTAAGGAAACTGTGTTTTATAAGGGCCCAAGTTTTTTATGGTTAGGGTATTTTCAGAAGGCTGAGATTAGATTGAAGATGAACCTTACCGCGGAAGGCTTTAACTGCAAAAAGTGATGAAAATGTCTACAGAATTTGGTATCTTGTCCGTTCTGATAAACAGTTGATGGTTAGGATGATCGGGGAAGAGCTCGCAGTCATTCATCAGATTTTCACTATGAATTTGGGATGAAGAAAATCTATGCGGAAATGGTTTCGAAGAACCATTAAAATTGAATAAATATGACGGGTCCGTTAAAACATGGACTAAATATAAATTTATGTGTGAAAATAATTGCCTACCATCGCAATAAACATATTATAAACTTTTTTACTGCATTTCATTTGTAGCCTTCAATACTGTCAGGTTGATATACGCGGTGTGTATGTAAATGAAGCAACGAGACTGATTTTTATATATTTTTTAATTTAATTGAAATTACAATTCTATATTGCCCCCTTTATAGTAGTTGCCTTGTGGATCAGACCTTGGCGTGGGGTTTCAGTAAGTCAATGAAGCTTTGAGCTATACCGTTTAGAGCGTATGCTCCTGGAAGGGTAACCCATGGCGGACAGGTTAAGGCAGAGACCTCAGACTAACATGATCCAAAATCTGCCGACACGCACTGGGCCAGCGTGGCACCTTACGGTCCAACCCCCCAACATGGCTTTACAATTTCAAACACGCCCTCATTCCCCGGAGGCCAAGGGACAACCACCTACGGTGGCGGGAAGACCTGCCCCAAGGCAGAGGGTGCTAAGAATCAGGGTTAGATCAGGCTGCCATTTGACTTTGGACATTGCAACAAAGGACAAGAACTGTATAATATGAACTCGTTTTATAAGAAAAAATCAGTAGAAAAAGGACATGGACATGGTCTTTCTGGGCTAAGTGAAACTGATTACATCATGGCGAACGATAAAACAATATTTTGCAATTGTACTGTCCTTAACCGTTTTTATGTTGTAAGTGACCAGAGAATGGTATGAGCAAATGTTAGGATAGACTGTTCAAGAGTATGTACAAGAATGCTAAGATCGAAGAGGGGGCAAAGTTAATTATGGGAAACTGCTTCAGACGGGCAGCGATTTTGAGATTGCTTTGTCGAACTTCTTTGCTGTGTTGCAAGACCCAGAGGAGATGAAAATGACAAATCAGTATGAATAAATCATCGACAATGTGCTTGAAACGGATGCTGTAATAGCGCCAGCAGAAAAAAGTTTCAAATAATCAAAAATCTCCAATGAGACCATTGAATTAATGAAAAAACGGCGTACGGAATGCGTATGGAATGTATTTGGCAGAGTCGAGTACTTTGAGCTTTGCAAAACTATAAGAAAACCTATTCGAGAGGAAACGCGTCGTTTCAACATGCAGCTAGTGCAAAAAGCACTACAAGAAAACAAGGGAATAAACAAAGCTGAACACAAGCTGAGAAATAAAAGGATACAAATGGTTGCCTTAATGGTTGCCTCAAAGCGGATTAGAGGTGGTGGACCACTACATATATATTGGGCAAGGATTTCAATGAAGGGTGATACTGCCCGGGAAGTGGAACGGCGTATTAAGTGTGGTTGGCAGGCATTTGCTAGGCTCAACATAGCGTTTAAGAACAAATTCCCATTTTGTCTGAAGAGAAGAGTTTTTGATCAGTGAATGAATGAGGTGAATTTTGAATCTTGATAAAATGAAAAAGTCATAAGATCTCACGTATTGGTGAATAAAGGAACTTTGTAGCCTCAATAATGTTTTTACTGGTCAAAAACTCGTTAACTGAAATCGCTATGTGGAAGGGTTGGATCTCCTGCGAATGCCACTTTTCGAGGTTTTTTAAGAACCTCTTGAATAATGCGAGTCGTTTGGCAAATTCTTTATGGACATCTGACTTTAGATCTTTGCTCATTTTGTCTTTTTTGAACTCGTCATCAATAATGATATGTTCCAGAAAATGAGGGTCGTTTTCAATCCGCTCCAATATGTCAAGTCATGTAGCCTTCCTGTCGTCCTTTTGTTCCTGCGTAAGGTTTTTCGGAAAAATTTTTGGGCAGATTTCCGTCATACCGAATTTTTTGGTCGAAGTCCGACGAACGGTTGAACCTTCCCTGATCATTCTGACCGTCAACCGACGATCAGAATGCACATAATTCCAAACTCTGTGAACATTTTCATCACACCTTGCAGTTAAAGGCCTTCCGCTGCAACTCATAATGATGACGCATCAGATGTTGGTCTGTCAGTCCATCCAAAAGGAAGCCAACAGTGTTGCCAAGTCGAACGCTACGTCACCAGTCTAATTACTTTATTTATACACGAATAGAAAATAAATTAGAAATACACTTTATTTATGACGAATATTTATCATCATGCATTATTTGGTTCAAAAACGTCTGGATTCGGATTTATCAGCTTTGTTCTAGCGATGACTTCAAACGGTTTCAAATCGTTCAGAGTTTGCGCAAGCGAATGTACGCGAATGTTGCGTTGATCTGCGCAAACTCTTTGGAACCGTTTGAAATCGTTGCTAGGACAAAGCTATTAATTGTAGATTATGCCGAGTCCGTTAATATTATTTTATTTATGGGTTGATGTACAACTCTTGCACAAAGATATGTATAATAATGGCATAAACTTAAACTATTTATTAACTTTTTTAATGAATAAAGAACATTCTTAATCTGGACATCACCGTTCTACAGAAGTCATATGTTTCTAATGACCAATTAAGTACTATTTAAGCAAATGTAACAATACGAGCTCTCTGTTATTCGATTCTGGTAACCATCTTAGTAATAATAAGCAGCAGCAAATACTTGGTATTTGTTTCACAATATATTCAAGATATTCTCTAACATGTTTCGGCCTCGCGACCATTCTCAAAGAGAGTTATGTATAAAATATGGTCGCGAGGCCGAAACATGTTAGAGAATATCTTGAATATATTGTGAAACAAATACCAAGTGTTTTAATTATTATCATTGTTACTATGTTTCACCAAGAGCCTACCGCGCAATCAATCAAAACTATTATTTTATTAGATATTGTTTAGGGTGAACTATTCAACCGAACAAATCCTGTACTTCTTGATTCGAGTAGGGGAAGGTTTCATGCGAATACTGTTAGTTGTGTCTTGACCATAAACATTGTTAATTATTTCGTTGCTAATTTATATAATCATTTGCTTTAATTCGTTATTTTTTTTTAATATATCAATTGTATTTCAACATATCTTTCTGAAACATAACTGCAAAATAGTTGATATCATTGGTTTATTGACCTAATAATGTTGGTGTGTGATCAATTGTTTATTATCTGGAATAAAACTGTATTTTTGCGTCTGGGTGAATGCACAACACTGTCATTATTCTTCTTGATAAGAACTTTTTTGAAATTTTTACATATCATTCCAATATTTTCAGATAGAAATACTTGTATGCATATTTTGTTTTTTTTTTAGTTGTTAAAGTTATTTAATTCTACAACAATAATTTCAAATTCAACAAAGACATACTACTACGATCAAAAAGTAAGGTGACTTTTTAAATATAACACAAAGTGTTTATTTATTCATCTAAATTTATTTGGTCTTCTTCAAAGTAATTTCCTCTTAGTACAGAACACTTATTCCAAGGTTTTTTCTTAGTCTTCGAATCAGTTTTTAGACTCGACTTTTGGTATTTCCGTTAAAGCGGCCACCGAACTCTCTTGTTGGCTTCTATGGACACAAAACAACGTCCACGAAGTTATTTCTACTATCAAAGAAACAGCGGAAAATCAGACCGTGACATATCTGGCGAATATGATGCTTGTAGAATATAGCCAATTTTAAAAATCGTCGACAAAAATGTTTCACTATTACATAAGACGTTATAATTTCGAACAAGTGAAATGTTATGAAACTTCTGTCATCAACGTAGGAAACAAATAGTTGTATCCATACATAAAGCAAACACAGTTTTAAAACAACTGTCACCTTACTTTTTGATCATAGTAGTAACTATGTCACAAAATATGTATCACTTGTCGTAAAACAATATATTTGAAAATAAATATTTTATATATAAGTATAAGTGGTTGATGGATTGGTTTTCAAGACATTGTTCAAGATTTTAAAACCTATATGTTAACTCCAGGGGTGTAAGGGGCAAAGGTAAAAGGTGCGAGTCAGTCTAAATGTCAACCTTACATGCTCGAGTGGTGCTATAAACCACCCGGTACACATGGCTGGATAATAGAAGAGGCTTTGGCATGTTACGGCTGTTATACAGTGTCGTGTTATAAAGTATGACGGTTATACAGTCACGGCTGTATAACCGCCTCATCAAGTATTAAGGAAATGTAATACTTAGACCTGAGAAAGGTAATGGAAACCTACCTCAGTATTATCCCATGAAAACAGATCATGGATTCCCTTAGAATTAAAAATTCCGGAAGTAAAATAAATACCCCAATCGTGCGTTAAAAGTTCAGAAAAAGTTAGTTAAATAATTTTACAATAAATAAGTCTATGTAACGTCCAAAGAGTGTTCCATGCAGGCAAAACTCACATAGTGGAAATGGAACTTGAGCAATTAGGGATGACGACCATTGATTTATCCGAGACTTACTGGAGAGGGCCTTGTCACTTTACAACTCAAAATGGCAGCACAATATTCTTTTCAGGTCACGACAATTTGAGCCGAAACGGTGTGGCATTAGACATTTGTGTTGACGAAATATACTAGTTATGTCAACGATAGAATTATAGCAATAAGAATGAATTGCCATTCACTTAGAATCTCATACAGGTCTACGCTCCAACTAGACAATTAACTGAAGATGAAGCAGATGAATTTTATGGAAATCTTGAGAAAACCATCCGTAAAATTCCAAGTCGAAAAATTATGATAATACTTGCAGATTTCAACGCCAAAGTGGGTGAAACATTGTCTGATAGTCATATCAGGAACATGGTTAACAAATACGGAATAGGAAGGACAGATGATAGAGGCGAACGACTTATATATTTCTGCATAGAACAACAGTAGGTAATCACAAACACTTTATTTCAACACCATATTCATCGTCTGAACACCATGGCAGTGTCTCGATGGCAACTACAGAAATCAAATTGATTATATTTTGATAAGGTCTCGATTACGATCGTCAATACATAATACTAAAACATTTTCTGGAACTAAATGTGGAAGTGACTACCGACTTGCTCTATTCTAGATATCATTTAAAGTTGAAAGTACTACCCAAAAAGTCCATTCACAAGAAGCTACTAGTTTAGCATCTTTATGAATTTCAAGAATGGATTCTCTAAAAATTGGCAGTCATTCCTCTGTTTAATGAGATAACATCTTACAAGTCTTGGTATAGGACATGAACCATTATTACTGAGTCCCTAGATGAAACAATTACAATACAAACACAAGGATTGTGTTGTATACAAACACCAACATTGGATGACTGATTCACTGAATAAAAAAATAATATGAAATGAAAAAAAATGAATAAAAAAAACACACTGAGAAAAATGGATATATGGTCAGAGGAACATTGCGTTAAATACTCCTTGCTAAATCGAAAGAAATCCAGAGAGCCAGCAGAAAAGATAAAAATGATTACATCAAAAAAACTTAGCGAGAACTCCAGTCACATATTAATTCAAACAACACCAAATACCTCTATAAAGCTGTGAAGAATATAACAAGAAAATATACACCACGTACATAACAAAAAAATAACCGATATCGCTGGCATTTTAATCGAATTGAAAAAAACATATTTTACATTTGCCAGAAAGCTCTCATTCCACATGCCAGTAAAATCCTCCTTTACATTAAATATGAACATTTAAAATCCTACTTATCATGGCCCACGGAATCAGATATTCAACATTCGACAAATAATCAAAAAAGCCAGATAAATTAAGCTTTCTGTAGAGTAGAGTGGGACAAAAGTTCGTGTATGGCGAAAGTCCTATCTATGAATTTTATCCAAGAACAGCAAAATCTCTGAGAAATTTAACCGGTATTGTAATAAGATTTGTGAAAAATATGAGGTAAGTTGTATTTTGGATAAACATAATCTTATTTTCTGATCTTAATACTTAATATATTTCATGAAGTCAATAGTTCTAATTCGAAAACAAAATATGGGCAACTTTTAGGTTATGTTTTAAGAATTTACAATACATATGGTAGTGCCTACCGTATGGCTGCATGTGACAACAGAAACTATTTTTTAGTTTCCGCGACATGTGGGGCAAAAGTCCGATATTCAGGGTGGGGCAGTAGTTCGCAAGCGAACCTTTACCCCATATAAAGGTATTTCCAAAAGAACTTGGAATATAATCTACTCTACGAAATATATTAAACTCGGGGCATGACGTTGATAGCTTGAGAAGATATCGAAATGTGTTCTCAGAGGAAATGGAACGTGAACTTGTAGAACACTGTCAAAATCTGGATAATACGAAAGGCAAGAAATTTGTGGGAAAAATATCTTCAGCTGAGCGTGGGGAATTAGTTTAGAAGCTGTAAATTATTGCATAGGCAATTTTATTCATCTATTGACGATACCACTCCACAGCAGTCATAGAATCCAGCCTTTGGAATCGCCTTTGTATCAGCCTTTGGAATCGCTGTTATTTTAAGGCATTAAAAACATTTTATGCAGACGAATGCGATAAATGGTTGACAACAAATGCCGGTAGAAATATTACTCACTTTCAGGTTGCCAAATTATTTGGTAAAGCTTATGAACATTGCTCACCTATGAACAGTGGAGTAAAATGCTTTGAAGTTTGTGGAATATATCCAATAAATAAACATTTGTTCTCAGAAAAGGATTTTCTCCTTCAAAGGCCACAGATAAGAATGCACATGAAGTCAATCCCCAATTAAATAACAGCGATTTTGTTCACCTAGCGACAATATCAGAAACACCGTCTTTAACACGAAACATCGCGGTCAAGCAAACTCTTTTAACACCAGAGCCGTTGTAGTCTGCATTAGCTCAGCAACATGCAGAGAAAACCCTAGAGTCACCTAAGGATATAATTCCACTTCCAAAACGAAAAGATGAACAAAAAAAACAAGAGATGGAAAAATTGTCGCTAATACTTTCTAGAACTTGTAATAAATTAAAACTGGAAAGTCCAGCTGAAGATAAGTTGAGAAAGTAAACGCGTGCCAAAAAAAAAGGAAAATTACAATGGATGTTACGAGTGAATCAAAAAAGAAGGTTAAGGTAAAGGAGGAACTATCCTCTTATATATGTCCAGGGTGCCATGAACCTTATGAAGACCCTCCCATTGAAAAATGGATTCAGTGTAAGGTCTGGAAAAAGTGGTGGCATGAAGAGTGTAGGTCGTATGAGACAATTGGGGATTTTGAATGCGATTTATGGACACATACAGGACAAAAGTCATGTTTTGTATGTTATGATATTTTTATTTATTAATAGATAGGTTTTTCTTGTTTGTCACGAAAATGTGTTGTTTTGCGTAGTAGTTTCATGTAATGTTTGAGTTCTTTATATATTAAAATGTTTTTTTCTGGTTTGTGATTTTTACAGCGCGCTATCTTGCCTCTGTTTCTTTTCTCTTAGGTTCTTACCTCTGTTTCTTTGATTATCGGAAGGCGTAAATGGAATAAATTATGACACATTTTGCAGAAAATGAAAGTATCAGATCATCTGATTGGGTTAATTTGTCATATATAAAAAAACAGATATATAAAATATATATAAAAAATATTAAAAAAAACTATATAAAAAAACAGAGAAATGGTGAAAATTGAAAATCGAACATCCGATGAGTTTTGCGCCAATAAAGGAACCAGACAAGGATGTATAATTGACAAAGGATGTAACGAAGATGAGACAAAGGATGTAACATTTATGGTGAATATATAATGCGTAGAGCTCTCGAAAATTGAAAGGTGGTGTCAGTATTGGCGGCATTAATATAACTAACTTAAGATATGCTGATGATAATACTTTAGATATACTTCTAGCAAGGTCAGCCGAAGAACTGACATTAATTTTCAAAATAATAAAGAATGAAAGCCTTCTTTGCGGAATAGAAATAAACGAGGAGAAAATAGAGCCAATAGGGTAGTAAGCCAATTTGTCTATCTTGGGGCTTTAATATCGAAGGAAGGCAGTAATACTCATGAGATCAGAAGAAGATGCGAAATGGTAAGATATACAATGCGGAATTTGCAGAAGATCTGGTGATATCGGGACATAACACAGAACATAAAGAAGCATATAGTAAAAACTTTCATTTTTTTCTGTATTGCTATATCCCGCTGAAACATGGACAATTAAAAAACAAAACCTTAACGCATTGATTGGAACTTTGATCTTGGAACTTTGATTTGGAGGGTTCTTGGCATTCCGTTAACTGTCAGACGAATAAACGCATCTGTTATTCAACAAATTGTTGAAACCATAAGGCTATCTCATATTATTCATGAACAAATATTAAGATTCTTTAGCTACATTGAACGCAAGGACGGCAATAACCTGGAAAGACTGATAGCACAGGGACGGATGGATAATTCTAGATCGCGAGATAGACCTCCAAAAGATGGACAGACTAAATTAAAGATCTAACTGGTCCATATCTCTAATTCACAACCAAGGAAGCCAGAAATAGATAACACTGATGGGAAGTAGGCCGGAAAGTACGTAAATTTTATTGAATTTTCATGTCACGACTCCCTAAAGTCACTAAAGGAGAATACGAAGAATACAAGAGAAGAGATGTTAACTCTAGCGGTCAACCTGCAAGTTCATTGCTGTTTAGAAGCGTTTTTATAATAATTATATTATTATCTTACTTAATTTATATTACCATTTCATTTTCAACTATGTATGTATGTATGTATGTATGTATGTATGTGTATGTGTATATATGTATGTATGTGTGTATGTATATATATATATATATATATATATATATATATATATATATATATATATATATATATATATATATATATATATATATATATATAGTGGATTCAGTACAATGGATCATATCCAGGTTGTCCAATATGATGAAGCTACAGCGACAGTTCACATAGATGATCTTGAAGATAAAATCAATATGGAACGGAGTGTACGGTAGGGTGACTTAATATCGCGTGTTCTTTTCCCAACTTACCTTGATTCCATAATCTGGATTGGGAACAGGATGGAAAAAAAAATGGTGCATATTTAAGTCACCTTAGATTTGCAGATGATATCGTTCTCCTATCACAAGACCCAAATGAACTACGAAAACACATACAAGAGCTGCAAAGGGCAGGAGAAGCATTTGGCTTGAAAATAAACCTGAAGAAGAGTCAGGTTATGTTTAACAAATTTGCTGAAAACAGAAGAATATCTATTTTAGGAAACAATTTAGAGGTGGCGGACCACTCCATATATCTTGGGCAAAGGATTTCAATAGAGCGTGATACTGCCCGTGAAGTGCAACGCTGCGTTAAGTGTGATTGGCAGGTATTTGGCCAGCTCAACATGATGTTTAAGAAAAAACTCCCACTTTGCCTGAAGAGAAAAGTTTTTGATCAGTGCGTGCTGCCTGTTCTGACATACGAAAGTGAAATATGGACACTCACATTAAAATCAATTCTAAAGCTTCGGGTGGCACAGAGGGCAATGGAAAGGTGTATGCTTGGCATTACAAAGTGAGAGAGAAATACTTGTATATGGATCAGAGAACAGATGAAAGTATGCGACATTATTGCAAAGATGAAGGAATTGAAATGGAGGTGGGCAGGCTATATAGCGAGGCGATGTGACGACAGATTGACCAAATCAACCCTGGGATGGATACCGCTTGGTCATAAGCGTTCACGAAGAAGACCTAAAACACGATGGATCGATGACATCATTAACTATAACGGACTCGAATGACAGAGGAAAGCTCAGGACCGCGCGAGTTGGAAGCAAGCTAGGGAGACCTTCATCGTGCAGTGGATCGACAATGGCTGAATGATGATAATGATTCTTCATCTATCATACATTATCCGCCACTGATTTTTCTTAAGAGACGCTTTCTATATATCCGACTAGGGACTTATTGATTGACCAACAAATTATTACTGGAGATGAAAAGTTTCTATACGGATTGTTGTATATATATATATATATATATATATATATATATATATATATATATATATATATATATATATATATATATATATATATATATATATATATATATATATCATTAAAACCACTTAATATCGCTTTTACGACGCTTTTATCAAAAAAACCACGCTTAACATTTTATAGAAATTATTCACCATGAGGTTCTGAATCCCAATGAAACATAAGTGTTGAATATTATTGTGCTCAGCTTGATAGATTAAACATTACTTTGGTTCAAAAATATCAAAGACGGATTAATCGAAAAGTTGTTCTGCAGCATTTTACAAGGGAATAGAATATTTGAGAAAGAGATGGCTGAATATTGTCAATATCGATTGAGATTATATTATAGATTAAAACTATTAAATGAAATAAAATTTTGAACTGTTTAAAAAAAATTACTAAAGGAAATTTTTTATACTCCTTCATAACCCACCAGTTCATTGTGACCGGTTGAAATAAAATTTAATACGAAAAACTTAACTTAAAAATAAAACTTATGAATATCAAAATATATACGATAAAAATACATTTCATTTAATTTTAAAAGATAAATTAGATGGTACGTAATATATGTATACATATATATTACGTAAATATATACATAATATATATATATATATATATATATATATATATATATATATATATATATATATATATATATATATATATATATATATATATATATTATACCAAATATTGATGCGACTACTAAAGAAAAATGTCATCCATTATCGCTGAAAATAAAAATTTATTTAATGACTAATTTCAAACAAAAAAACAGATCAACAATGCATAGAAGATAAATAATGGAAAAGCTTTTATCAAAGGTCAATAAAAATAAAGCGTTCTTATAAACTATAAAACGTCTTAGAGTACCAGTATCACTACACTCCATCGTTTGTGTACTTGATGCAAAGATGAAGTTGGCCTTAGCCTTTGGGTTTGTAGGCCTTTGTGCCGTAGCCCTTAGTAGTCCCACTAGCGAAGATTTCTTTAAAGGTCAATACAAACCGGGTAAGTTCTTATACAAATTCTAGTTAAAGTTTATCTGCAAATTAAAAATATATGTAATAAATTACATAAATATTAAGTTTTACTTAATTTGTTTTAAAACAGTACCACCTAACAGCAAAATTTGATTTTTCATTAAATATGATATTTCCAATTACTAATTTTGTCAATAATATCTGGAAATATGCATTGTTTCATTGGTAAGGGACAAATAAATATTATTTTATTAAAAATTTGTATTATAAATAATATATTGTTAATCATATCCTAACTAACATTGTTAGTGAAACGTGCGTCGAGAAGTTAAAAAAGTGATTTGGATTTTAGTGGTAAATCTGGAGCCACATCAAGGTTCACACTAAAGGTTTTAATAGAAGAATAAAATTATTATAAATATCAAATATTAATGTTAAAAATCTTGAATGATCACCAAAAACGGCAAATTATTATGTCTGTGTATATTGTTTTTTTTAAGAGTTTTCTATATTATGTTAATAGTTTTTGATTATTTAAACAGATTTAAACAATAAATGTAATAATTTAGATTTTTTCTTATTTAAACTGAGTAATTTCTGAATTTGAATAAACCGTTTTATTAGGAAAGTCGGGTGCTTTACAAATCTACAAAGATATGTTTTCAGTTTAAGTTTTTTGTATCCAATCTTGTTGGAAAATCAAGGTTAACAAAAACGTGCAACAAAAAAATCAACGTTAAGTTGGTAACGGGTCATAGACTAGGTGGTGATAGTTATCAGAAAAATAAAAAAAAAATTAGTCATGTACTTTTAAAATTATAGGCATTCAAAAAAAAAATAAAGAAAATTGACACCCTGTGATGATTTTTCAAGTGCTATGACCACCAATCTTTATTGTTCTTTATTATTTTTGTGATGTAACCCTGACTAACCCTTCTGTAAATTGCAGTCTAAAATAAAATACAACTGTCTTAGTTTTAAATAAAATATCACTTTTTTGCCCAACTACGTACTCAAAATTACTATATCGCCCAACTTTAACGAACTATAATAGAAAAAAAATGTACTACACTATTTTGGCAAGTGACTTTAAAAGATGGCGTACTTAGTCCGGATTCTAAAACGGTATAGCTCTAGCTATATGATTTTTTAAATGATGATTTTTTTTAAAGAAACCCGATTTCAAGCAAATTCTTTTTACTTAGTTAAAATATCGTTCGACAAAATGCAACTCTTTCAAGGTAATCTGGAGGAAGTAGACTTTGTACTCTCCGTACATGGTACGGATGGAGCTCATTTTTCTGTAAAATTCGGTGTGCTGTACTTTTGGGCACTCCTGTCCTTGCTTCAATTACACATCTTGAGGTACTCGGGTTTTATACGATTTCTTGTAAGACTTCATTCTCATACGACATGAGGGGTTTTCCCCCTCTAATCATTTGATTTGGAAATCGATCTTGTGAGAGTGACCGGTGCACATTTGTTATCACTCGGTGATCTGGATATATCTCGGTGATGGATATCTCTCACGATAAAGTTTGGCTGCAGCACTAGCATTGCATCTGCATTCCCCATAAATGAGGTGCATGTTAGCATATTCCCGCGCAGGGTACTGAGATGGCATGGTAGCATTCACACTACATAATCACGCAAATTAATGATTGACCCTTTAGTCAAGAAGAAAGATACGCAGTAAATGACGGAGCGTAACGTACTGCACCATTGTACATCCTATCCATGCGTGAATATTTGCTGGATAAATATATATATATATATATATATATATATATATATATATATATATATATATATATATATCATCATAATTATCACATGATATATATATATCATCACAATTATATATTCAATATATATAAATATATATATATATATATATATATATATATATATATATATATATATATATATATATATATATATATATATATATATATATATATATATATATATAGGGATGCAGAAAGCGTGGAACGAATAATTCCGCTTTTTGAATAGTCTGGCCACTGTTCGAAAATCACTGGAAGTTTTTTGGGCGAAGAAGAACCCCTTCCTGGTTTGGTCGTTGCGTTGCCAATTGAATTGAATGTTTCTTTTTTCTGTCAGAGGCGTATCACATGAAAACAGGCCTGTTTGTCCCGCAGGGCAACCGGCGACACTTGAGAGCTTTTCGCTGGCTTAGAATTGGTTAGTACTGGACGAGGTTTCTGGCTGCCTGTCATTTGGGGTGCTGACTTTTTCGTTGGTCTGAGAGCCTAAGTTGATTCGCCATTCTCGTTTTTTTTTAACAAATAATACTCTCTTTAATCGGCTCGAACATTCTCTTCGTTCGCTTTGTGTTGATTGAAGCCTTATGGCTGGCATCAGATTTGGAGGCAGAAATCTAGTTTTCATAGGATATTTCCAATTGGAACTCATCATCTTTAGTGTTGGACGTTGGATTTTTTTATTTTTTTTGATAAAAACATCCGGAAAGTTTTTCTTTTGACTCCCGGTAACAAATAATTTGTGTCTTCTGCTCAATGATGAGCTGCTTGTGGTTATTTTTAGCGGTCATTGCATCGAGTTGTTCCACGTACCGGACATCGTCCTCGAGTTCATGAATTCTCGCATTTTTTTTGTTCAGAGACTTACGAAGCAAATAGTAAGCCTCCTTAGTCATACTGAACCCTTGCGAGTCATCATTGCTGGTAACTACTTATTCCGAAATTTCGCAGCGCGACCGAAAAAGGGTTAAATCTCCGGAAACTTGAACTGAATTTATAAAATGAGTTTTATCCACTTTAACGTTGCGCGGAGATGTTATAAAAATCAGTGTTGTGTGATAAAAATATTAGAAAAATGTTTCTGGAGATATAATTTTCATAGATTACAGATCAGAGTAGATTACAATTATATTAATTATTTCTTCCTTTTTTTCCAACACACCATCACATCGTCAGTATCTGAGAATATTTTTCTCATAATTCTTTAAGAACTAATGTAACTTTTAATTTTTACACTGGGACCCTTAGTGTTAAAATTTAAATTCGAGGAGATTTTGCTCAAAACATAAACTTATTTTTTAAAATCAAATTGAATTATCTTACTGTTAATTAGCGAAATCCCTGGCGAGAGATTGCAAAAAAAAGGATTTACAAACTCGATCTAGTTTCTTAGCTCTTTCACTCTTATATCTTCCATAACTACTCCCATCCACCTTCTCCTTAGTCCCCCCTCTTCCAAGGTTGTTTCCATATTATTCCTCTTACAGTCCTTGTATTGCCCACGCGCTCAAGGTGTCCCATTAAATATCTTGATTTTTACGACTCTTTCATCTTTAATTTATCTTTTTGACTTCACATATTATTCGTAATATTTTTCTCTCTCATATTGTTATTTTGTTTTGTAATCTGATATTCAGCGCCTATATGCCTCATTTACAACATTGTCGGTTTAATCACAGTTTTATATAACATGGTTTTTACTCGACAAAATTTCTATAATATGCATTTACCACTATACATCAAATCATTTATTTTATCTTCTCGACATACGTTTCACTAATCATGTTAGCATTAGATAAAAAGAACTGATTTAGTGCTTAGTTGTAAATCTCTTTGAGGTTAATGTTTTATACCAAATATTCCAAAAGATGATTAGTTCCAATGGAAGATTGGATAAATTATTAATAATAATTTTATAGTCAAACTTTATTGTTTTTTAAGTTTCTGCTGATAAAACCTTCATTGACAAACAACGCCGAATTCTGTCACTGTTTAGACGAATCAATCAGCCATGTTATGATGCAGAATATAATGACATTATAACGAACTTCAAATTGGAAGATACCAGCCAGTACACAGTCAGTATTCAATTCTTATATTATAAGCAACAACCCTTCTATTCTTTCTTGATTGCAGAAACCTGAGGTTGCACAAAGAGTTACCGAGTTTTACAAGAACGATTATCAGCTGCCTAAGAGAGACATTTTCTCTATTTCGTATCCTGAACATCTTGAACAAGCTATTGCCATTTTTGATCTGTTTTACTACGCGAAAGATTTTGATACATTTTACAGAACTGCCGTTGTAGCTCGCCATTGGCTTAACGAAGGTCTCTTTTTGTATTCTTATTCTCTGGCTATCATTCATAGACCAGACTGTTATGGTTTAACTCTACCCCCTATTTATGAAGTGTATCCTTATTATTTCTTCAATACTGAGACTATTCAAAGGGCCTATAAGTACAAGCAGGCTTGGAATGGCCAACCGATTCAAAGCACAACTGGAAAATATGCTGGTTACACAATTATCTCTAATTATTCTGGATACTATATGAATTTACATCCAGAACAAGCGCTGTCTTACTATTTGGAAGATGTTGAAATAAATTATTTCTATTATATGTACAATCTGTATTATCCTTCGTGGATGGATGGTGAGAAATATGGTATCCAAAACGACAGGCGCGGTGAATTATATTACTTCGTTTACCAACAGTTGTTGTCTAGATATTACTTGGAACGATTATCCAATGGCATGGGACAAATTCCATTGCTAGATATGGAATCCCCAATAGAGACTCCTTACTATCCATCTTTGCAGTATCCAAACGGATTAGCATTCCCTGAGAGACCACGATTTGCAAGATTGTCTGATTATTTCTACAGTTACGGACAACATGTCAGATCTCCATTTGCTTATAGTTTTAGTTATTATCGAGACTATTCTAGAAGAATCTCCGATGCAATTGATAGAGGATATGCTTTAAATGTAAGTAAATCGAAAGTACACATAAATATGATATTCAGGGAGTTATTTCAGTTTTCCTGCATGAACATTTTTTCATTAGTTACGTCTTATAATCCAAATATTCAAGATCTTTATTTCATCAGGTAAATAACTTAGCAGTAGTCAAAATATGTGAACACCTACTAGATTACTTGAATATAGCGAACAACTCCTTGCGAGTTAATTGATGTTTCGGTTAATAATGTCGATTTTTTCCCTAAATATGAACTTTTATTTCCATAACAAAATAAATTACCTTAATAATAAAAGTATTGGGCATCGTTAGCTGTTATTTTTTCACCATCTTTCCGTCAAAGAATGGATTCCACGCCGGAAGAATTTTTGATTTTTTAGGGCAGACCGTTTATCAAGCCAAATTTTCACTTCTTCGTTAAAATGTACGTGTTGTTCTGAAAGTCCGTGCTGCATAGATCGAACTAAGTTGTAGTCGAAAGGGGCTAAGTCCTTTTAATGTTTTCTAAATAGTTTTTTACACATTTTGCAACATGGGACCGAGCACTGTCATGTTGAAAAATAGCTTGTCTTTGGGCGTATTCCGGCTGTTTTTCTGTCAATGCTCAGTTCAACTCTATTAATTGTTGTCTCAGTAATCGTTTCATCAGGTTTCAACAGTTCGTAATACATAGCTCCCCTACTATCCCACCAAATACACAGCAAAGCCTTTTCCCAGGTATACTGAACATTGGCTGTGATGTTCAAGGCTGGCCTGGGCCTACCCATGATTTTTGGAACTTTGGGTTGTCAAAATAGATTCACTTTTTATCACCTCGATGCAAAAAACATTTTCTTTTCTGTCTGGCATGCAAAATTTCACAAGAGGTTTTTCGCGATTCAATGTCTCTTTCCTTCAATACATATAGAACCGATTTTCCTTCCTTCTGGATCTTTCTCAATGCGTGTAGGCATTCGAACATGGTGAATTGTGCAACATTCAATGTTTCTGTCAATTGTGTCACGTATAAGTTGAGTCCTCAAATTTCTTCAAATAACAAAAGGCTAACAAAGGCGCAAAACGTAGGCGCAAAACGTCTTTCCTGGAACATAATTCGATATATTCAAAGCAATAAAAAACTATGTGTTTTGCAAAAAGACAATTAATAACGCAATGTCTTTTGATGGCGTATGTTTACCATCCAAAACGCCATAGACGTCATTAATCTATACCAGCAAATGTATTAATAACGCCTTCTCTTAGCAAAATCGATATTATTAACCGAAACACCTATTATGTGAGGTATTGTTATGATAATATCTATAATATGATGTCTGTTTATGTAATTAGCGGTACTAATATCAATTCGTAGCATTACCGAAAGAAGATATCCATATTTCATAGGTACCGTTTTTTAATCGTCAGTTCTGTTTTTAATCGCCAAAATCAAATTTGTAAAGAAGCTAATAAAAAAAGACATATATCTTTCCAGAATATAATATTTCCTAAAAGAACAACATATAGATTCCAACACTATGGGCAATTTTGTATTTAGTTACTGGTTCATTGCGTTAGTATTTGAGAAATTATTGCTAATTAAAATGTGTTTATATATTATTGGTATTAGTATGATTGGTATGTGACTCTTTAAAATATCATATATTATAATTTAGTTGTGAGCAAAATTTATAAGATGATACAAGAAATATGCGACGAGGAGTAATGGTGCTGGTGTCTACGAAACATGAGACACTGATATTAAAGCTAGTGGCTTATCGGAGATTCTAAAAAAAATGCTATTTATGATTTTATAGCCTGAGTCCTCTATAACTAGCTTATAGAGGTCATGGATACGAATGGTTAGAGCTCAATGTAAAAACCGGGATACCTCTAGGTGAAGCTAAGAAGAAGCCTTACGAGACCTAAGATTGTCAAAAATGGTTTCTGGTATTTCTAAGCGATTGTATGGATTTAGAATGATCGAAGAATCTTGAAATGTGGTTGCCTTATGAAGTATTAAAAAATAATATTACTTACCGGATGTTTTGAATGGCTGAACCTTCATAATAACAAAAAATAAATATATCTGGATGTTAGAATGATCCATCCACCTATATGAGGCACCATTTATGAGGCAAATATACAGAACGGTATATTTGCCTCATAAATGTTGACTATGAACTTTTTCAGCTAGGTGAGATAATTAATTTGGAATTTAATGATATCGGTAACTAGTTATGTTAAAAAACTGAAAACAGTTTGCTTGAAAACAGTTTGACATTTTGCTTGCTTCAAAACATGTATCATTTCAGTGTTCGAAAATCAGTCATTGTCAGTTGTTGAAAAAGTAATATAATATGACAGAAAATAGTATACACTGTTGTTTGGTTTGGAAAATTAAGAATTGCAAAATACCCAACACAATTTGTTATTTTTTAATTTTGAATAAAATAAAATGTTCAACTTTTTCAAATCTAATATTGTGTAGTTGCCGAATGGGTTTTGAATGTTTGTGCTACTGTTTCACGGATAGAAAAATATGTATTAGGTTTTTTTCCGGGAGTACATCCGGTTGTCGAATTGGTCCCTGTCGGGAGCTTGCAGACGTCTCGCCAAAATCTCATTTGGCATCTTCGGTGCTTGCTGTAGCGAGTTTCAAAAAGTCACAGGACCAATTCGACAATCGGATGTACCCTCTGAAAAAACTTGAAATCAAAAGGTCTCAAAGAACTTATTATTACTTATTATTTATCCTTATTCAAAATACATTCATTTCGCATCAATTCACCGTTGGGCACGTTTGTTTTTTGACCGGCCTGGCTTTGGTCATCTTCCAACGGTTCACGACCATCCTGGAATCGCTTATACCACTCGAACACACGTGTACGAGATAAGTAATCATCACTATAAATTTTTTCATAAATTCTAATGTTTCTGGAAAAGTTTTACCGAGCTTGAAACAAAATTTATTATTAGCTCTTTGTTCCATCGTGTTTTTGTAATGAGGCGACAAAAGATACTGCCACTTTAAACGTTGTAACTTGATAATCCGTTTATCCATTGTAATGATGGCGGTCTCGTTTTATAGAGGAGATATAAAGCTTTCAGATTATATATTGTTTCAATAGATGATGCTAGTAGTTTTCTTTAAATTTTAAAAGTTCCGTTATTTTTCCGACATACTGTGCATGGCAAAATTGTTGTTTATTTGTTTGATGCTAATTGCGCTATATATAATTAGGTACGTACATACCCGGTTGGATCACGCAAAGCATTCTGATTCATTTTCGAGTGTTCTTTCTGATCCTCCACACCTCTCTCATCCTTTCTTGGTGGATTCTTTTTCTCTCCTCCGTCCACATTGTCCCCTTCGATCTCCTCGAAACTTCGCTCTCTGATGCAACGTTCCACATATGTATATTGTTTCTGTAGGTTCTTCTATCCTCAATCTCTGCCGGACCCATTTGTGCGGCCCCATTCCCAGATCAGCTCTGACTTGTGCGATCCATGGTACTGTTGACTTGACTCCTTGTATGTATGTAAGAATTCTGTTGGTGAGTCTTGTCGGTGGGAGTCTACTGATATATCCATAGAATTTCAACCTTCTTTTTCTTATGTCGCTACGTTCGACGTTCTCTATGTGGTCTTTCTTGAATGTAATCTGTATAAGGATACAGAAAAAGGCCTCTGTCAGTTTTGGGTCGAAAATTTCCCTCATAATTTTGCGTTCTTCTTTAATATGTTTTCTATGCTGCCTTTTGTATGGAGTGTAAGTGTCTTGCCTGCGTATAGTACCTCTTGTTTGATTACTGTGTTGTAGTGTCTTATTTTTACTTATGTGGATAGGCATTCCTTGTTGTAGATATTGTGTGTCTTGCCGTATGCCCTCTTCATCTTCTTTAATCGAGTCTTTTGTGCTGTCTTCTCTCCTCCTGTGGGTTCGAAGATCTCTCCCAGGTATTTAAAGTGAGTGACCCTATTTATTTTGCCATATTTGGTGTTCAAATTTTGAACATGTAATTTTGAGCAGAAGAATCCGTTTTTTTGAAAGGAGATTTGTAGGCCGACTTTCTCTGCACATTCCTTGAGGACTTCGATCTGTTCGGTTTTTCATTGTCTGCGAGTATGGCTAGGTCGTTTGCGAAGGCTAGGCATGATATTTCTATGTTGTTTTGGGATCGTCCGAGTCGTATTGGTTTCCAGGGTCCTTGATTTTCCAGTTCTTTTTTCCATTCCTTTATGACTTTGTCCAGGACCAGGTTGAAGAGGAGTGGGGATAACCCATCTCCTTGGCGTACTCAGGTTTTAATCAGGAAGGGTTCGCAAATTTCTCCCATAAATTTTACTTTAGAAGTTGTGTCGGTCAGTGTCTGCTTGATGAATCGTAGTGTTTTGGGGTGAGTCCTTGTTCTTCTAGGATGATGAACAGATATTTTCGGTCTATGCAGTTGTATGCTTTCTTGAAGTCCACGAATGTGCAGATTGTTTTTAAGTTAAATATTTGTTCAGTGCATGAGAGACTAGGGCGAAAGCCTGTCTGGTACTCGCCAATTTTGTGTTCTAATTGTTCTTGTGTTATCTGGAGAAGGCATGCTGAGAGGATTCTGTAAGTGACTTGTAGTAAGGAGATTCCTCTGTAGTTGTTCACATCTGTTCTGTCTCTATTCTTCTGCAGCGGGTGGATAAGAGCTCATTCCCATTCCTCTATTATATTGGATTCCTTGATCTTTTTCGTGTCGAATTTCTATAGATGTGCTTTCTTGTGATGAATTATCCTTGGGGCGAACTTGACTTTGATTCGTGTTAGGTAGTGGTCTGAGTCAATGTATGCGCCCCTGTGGACTTGGATATCTTGGATCTCTCTTTGTTGTGGGTATGAGATCGCAACGTGGGATATCTGGAATTCTCCAATCTGTTATATAGGCGATTTCCATGTCTTCTGTTTTCGTGGAGATTTTTTGAGGGATGTTGACATGATCTTCAAGTTATTCTGTTGGCATAGTTCTATGAGTCTTGTGCCGTTCTTGTTGGAAAATTTGTGACCGGAGAATTTGCCTACGGTTTTCTGAGGGATTTTTTCTCTAACGATTTGTGCGTTAAAGTCGCTTAGTAACATTTTGACGTCATCCTTTTGGACCTTATCCATTACCTTACCTCTAGTGTTGCCCAGAATTTTTCTGTAGTATTGGGGTTTTTCTTATTGTCCCCGTTTGTGGGGGTATGTACGTTGATCATTGTGTATTTTTTATTGGCGCACTGTATGCGCATTGTTATTAGTTTATAGTTTATCGGTGTGATTTCCTTAATAGAGTTAATTATCCCTTTGTGTACCTCAAAGGCCATGCCCAGAAGCGAAGCGCCCCTGGCCACTCGTTTGTCTGTCCTGCTTTTGAATATGCGATAGTTTCCGTAGTCCACCGTATACTGATCCGTGATGCGTGTTTCTTGTAGGGCAAGCACAAGTACCTTTTGCCTGTCAAGTTCTAAAGTTAGGTTGTGAAGTTTTCCTGATTGGATCAGCGTGTTGATATTGAAGGTGACAATATACGTAGGCATTTTGTGTGGAAATTTGCCGGAAAGCTCCGATTTTTTTTGAGATCGTGAAAGTCCAGGTTCCTCAGAATCCGAGCACCCGGTTGTCCTCTGTCGACGGGTGGGTTCGTTACTACCTGGGGTATCATTGTTATTACTTGCACGAGTCATGATTGCTCATAAGCTTATAGGTCCAGTGGTTCCACTGGCACTTGTTAGTTAGTGGCACTGGCACCAGGAATTGTTAGTTCCTGGTTGCCACTCCAGACGCGACCTGGGTTTTTTTCTGCTGAGTCCTGGCAACTGCTCTGAGTCCTGGCAGAATAAACGTTTGGGTTCAGCCGTTGTATATGTATATATATATATATATATATATATATATATATATATATATATATATATATATATATATATATATATATATATATATATATGTATATATATATATATATATATATATATATATATATATATATATATATATATATATATGTATATATATATGTATATATATATATATATATATATATATATATATATATATATATATATATATATATATATATATATATATGTATATATATATATATATATATATATTACACAGATCAACCCAATAAATTATATACCTAATTCCAGTGGCGGTTCGTGAGGGAGGGTGTTGGGGCACCGCCCCTCCAGTATTTATCAGAGTAAACAAGTTTTCACTGCAAAACACCATATTTTATTTCCGTTCACCTCCTGTGTAGGATTTCAATAGCACGAAGGGTAAAAAGGAGGAAGGGGAAAGCAAAAAAATCTTCAGCAACACTATTTTCTTCTACGCCTTTCTACTTTAAAAATCTCGAGCCGCTACTGATTATTTTATACTGGAAGTTATTTTAATAAATATAAATATTTAAGAGTAGTTAACTAACTAAATGGCTGTCAAAAAAAAACTAACTGTTGATTATGAAAATTAAATCACTCCCGAACCTCCCTACTATTTTTTATCGTTTAAATATTATAGAGACAAGGTGAAAGAATAGAACTCTATAACGACAAACAAGGTTATAATATTCTTGGAAATTTACTCCAATGTAATCCAGATTCCCCCGACAATCGTTATTATGGCCCTTGGTTAGGTAATAATATAATTTGTCCGATTTATTGATCGTATCATTTATGAATATATTTTTTAGGATATGCACGTCATTTATTAGGATATTCCTATACCCCTCTCTATAAATATAAGGTGGCTCCTTCTGCATTGGAACATACGGAAACATGTTTAAGAGATCCTGCTTTTTATCAATTGTACAAACATTTGATAAACTACTACTATAGGTAATTATTTTAATTTTTTACGTATTTGATATTGATAGAAAAGTTATGTCTACTAAAATGTTGTAGAATTTGCTTAATATATACTTTAATATATTACAATATGTATATTCCACAATATAGTTACATAATGCATTTGTTAAAGTTAGGACTGCTTAACAGTTTTCATTGTTTTCAAATGTTACCTTTCTAACTATAACGTTCCCTAGGTTTTTTAACTTCGATGATATTCATTCATACATCATGAGGATGGGTTAGATCTACAGGGTTAATCATATTTCTTAGAATAATTAGTTTAGTTTCTTCAATGGATACTTGTCCAGAGATTTATAAGCACGGAATCAAAAGTTGATAGCCCGAGGTGATAGCTCATATCTGCGATTCGGAATTCAGGTTAAGCTGTAAGTCCAGTCGCTAAATAACCTTAGTTGATGATCCGAAATCCCTACTTTACCTTACCTTACAAAATATAAAAATATTCCTCGGGTGCAGAAAATGTTCCATAGATTTGAAAAGATGGTAATCGGACGAATGTATATGGTCGGTAGGGAAGTACTTTCTAACCTAACCCATTAAATTTTTCTTAGGTGATTATTATACTGTGAGAATGTATAGAATGAATTTATATGTGAATATCTGGCACTTGTCTGCTCGGAATTCATTTTTCATCTCCTTCTCTTTACACTTGTTCAGCCGATTGAAATATCGGTTTATTCTGAACCTTGAATTTTTAAGCTTTGTGCTTAATTACTGGATGGTTTGTTTGGGATCAGCTTCAATTTCAGCCAACAACAGATTTTTATCAAACTTAATATGTTTTGTAGATTTTATATAGTCGCAAACATTGAATTCATCGTCTTAATTTTGTTTAAATCAATGCTAACATGGTCTGATATCTAAGGTATCAGGATAAACTCTACTAATGAGATGATAAACTCTTCACAAATGTTAAATATGGAACTTATTCACATTTTACAGATTTTTATATGGTGTTCTATTGAATATAGGTTATGTTATTGTTGGTAAAAGGCAATGTTTTTTAAAATGGCAATGGTTTAGAAAACAATAAAAAAATTTTGGCTTGTTAGTTCTGCAAAGCTAATGTCAAGCTAAACTTTTGTCAACAATTTTTCGACCCTTTGAAATTCCTTTATTAGCCAATTGCAAGCAAACCCTTTAAAATTCACTCCAAATTATGTTATTGTATCTATCGATTTGTATCAGCATTATTGAAAGTATCATTTTGTATAAAGTATCAGATGTTTATTAAATTTGTAGAGACTCGAAATAGAAGAAAGTCTAGAATGAATGTTAGTAGAAGATAATGAGGTTCCAGTAGAATTATCATTGACATGTTACTTGTTTCGTAATGTGGATGATATTACAGAGTGATTTTTATCGTTCTCTTCCAATTCGTTCTCTACTCTCCTTGATAATTTTATTTCCATTCAAAATTGTTTTTAAAATGCACGTTTAAACTTTACGTTAATATTTATCAACATTTTTAAATATTGTAAAATATTGTATATTTATGTGAATGTATATTTTTAGGTACGAGTCTCATCTTGTACCATATACAAGAGACCAATTGAGTTGGAAAAATGTAGACATTCAGAAAATCGAAATAGATCGTCTGATAACCTATTTCGATGAATTTTATTCTGATCTCAGTCAATCCATTTATTACACTGAAGATGAATTAAGAAACACCAAAAACAATTTCTTCGTGCGTGCTAAGCAATACCGTCTTAATCATAAACCGTTCACTTATAAAATTCACATCGCCTCAGAAACGGAAGAAAAAACAGTTGTTAAGGTTTTTGTTGGACCTAAATATGATGAATATGGTAGATACATTAACATTAGTGAGAACAGGTTAGTATAACATTTTTCTAGAAGTTGGCAAATATATTAGTAATGATGACATTAGTCAATTTTTCATGGTTTCATGGATGAAAAAACTCGTCCTATTTTTTTGAGAAAAATTGAAGTTTAATTTACCGCATATTAAATTTAATGAATTCGGTATGTACCGTTCTGTTCGATGATCTTTCTCAATCTCTCCAGTAGCTGCATAATCCTGCGTTCATAGATTCTGAGGTTTCTGGCTAAAGAACTGACTCTGGTGATATTTTAAGTCTTCCAGGAAAGTAAAGTTTTTACCATCTAAGTTTGAAGGGATCTAAATAAATGGTAGTTGGTGTGCGCAAGATCGGCAGAGTACGGTGGATGGACCAAAACATCCCATTCTAATCGTAAAAGTTTGTGTCCGGTGTTCAAAACTACGTGTAGTATTGTTTCGATGTAACGCAATGCCTTTTCTCTTGGCTAATTCAGGCCGCTTTTGGTCGATCGCTTGCTTTAATGCACCCACTTACGGTCTGGTTTCTGGTTTCCAGTTAACCGCTCATAATAAACTATTCCGTTTCAGTCTCACTAAATGCATATCATAACGTTCTTCGGATATTAACTGGCTTTTGCGTCGATTAAAGGGGCAATTGCGTGCTTAGACCGTGATATCTTATACTTAACATTTTCATATACAATCCATGTTAATTACCCGTAACTATCTTCTTTAAAAATGGACCGATTTCCTTACTTTTCGCCAGAGAATCGCCATCAAAAATTCGGTCTATCAATTTTTTTTCATTATTTCACGCGGCACCCATTCATCGGCCTTATTAACCATTTCAAGTTCGCACCTTACTAACTATTCGCGTCAATATTTCTTTGTCATCAGCATTGGCCGGTCGTCCAGAACGCCACTAAGATTGAAATTGTTTTAACGAAACTTTCTGAACCACTTGCGGTACGTGCAATCTTCAACAGCACGTTCACGGTACATACACAATCCATATCTTCTTTTGCGTCTGCGAATTTTACTTGCCTTTCCGAAAGAAAGACAAAAGTATATGTGGAAAAAACTCCATATTTTGTCGTAATTTTGAATGCTTAATATAATTTAAAAAACAACTAAATAACACAATGCCAAGAACACCCTGAAATTCCCTCAAAAATTTCCATGTGTGAAATAGATAACATTTTGGTTTTGCAATGCAATGCCATTTATCGGTTAATAAGTCGCCGTAAAAATAAGTTCTATAAAAAATAATCGTTCTATAAAAAAATAATATTTTTTTATATAACGATTTTTCTTTGCCTTCAAAATATGCTTTCGTTTTAGGCAATTACTTCTTTATTGGAGCGAAATTTCTTTCCAGTGAGAATTTTATTGATGTCTAAGAACAGGAAATAGTCGTTGAGGGTCCGATCTGGAGAATACGGTGGATGAGGAAACATTTGGAATGCAATTTATGCATTTTACGGTGCATTGTCTTAGTAAAACTGTCATTTTTTGTTCTATTGAAGCCTTTTTTGCGATCTTGTTCTTCAAACGCACCAATAATTCTATGTAATATTCGCTATTGATGGTTTTACCTTTCCCTAATGATAATCGAGGATTAATATCTCATGCGCATCCCAAAATACAGAGGCTTGCCGGTGGTTGTGTTTACGGTCATTTTGGACGGCTTTCACCGGCTTCTGTCCACTCAGCTGACTGCCGATTTGACTCCGAAATGTAGTGATGCAACCATGTTTTATTTCGTTTAAATAGCTCCAAACATTGCCCAGAATCATCAATGTGTTGCTTTTGGTCCGATATCCATTTCGATAGCAATTTACGCATTCCCAAATGTTCATGCAAAACGATATAAACACGTCCTTTCAATACCTTCATGATATCAGCTATTTCCTGTAGTTTTACTTTAAGGTTTTGCGAAATAATTTTGTGAATTTTTCTGATGTTGTTTGATGTAACCACCTCATTTGGACGTCCAGAGGGTTCAGCATCATCGGTGCTTGTACGGCTACGTTTGATTTCAGCATATCAATCAATTATGGTTGATTTTCCTAGGATAGAGTCTGGGTAATGTTTCTTAACATCGTTGTTTTGCTTCAACGGTATTTTTCCTCATCAAAAAGCAATACTTAACCAACACACGATTTTTTTGTTTTCCGTTGTTTTAAAAATAACAAAAGCAGTGTCACTTAAAGCACAGCAACTCAGAAATTAGTGGACAGATTGTCATGAAATTTTGACGCATAACTTTTAAAGATTGGCACAATCGATCACTGGTAAGAATTTTTCGGTGACGCATCTATATATCAGACCGGGGACTTATTGACCTATGTATTATATGCCATTATTTAATATACCTTTTGACGATAAAACATCAGTTATGATTTGGGAAGGAATCGATGAAATTTTAATAATATTTTTGGTGACAACTGATATTACCTTTAAATACTTCAACTTAAACAAATTAAAGTTTCTAACTTTAAATAAATCACTAGTCACATGTGTTACAGGATTAAATGAAGGCTTTATATTTACCTATACATTTTCGATATTTGTTTAGGATTCAAAAGTTTTAAATTTAAGCGAGTTTGCGGAGAGTATCATGAAGGCGTGAGTATCAATATCATTAGAAAATCGTGTTATATTTTCATAGAGGTTTGCTATATTGTCATTATAATTTTGTCATACGCCTCACTTTAGCATTATTTTTGATGTACAGTGATTAATGCCGAATTTTATTTCATATACTAAAATAGCATTTACTATTCAATTAATTGTAAGAATTAATACATTCTTACTAACGAGAAATAAGTATTCTACTAGCATTGAGTTCTGTAGTTTTAGAGGTAATTAATTCTTTGACAATTTTCGTCATTGATATTGCTAGATATTGCTCAAGTTTGTTCAACTATTGTATAGCTGTTTATGCGACCTGTGGCAGGACGTTAGCTGTTTCTTTCTTCTCTGATCTTTTTCTTTACATTATCTTGGATGAGCTTAAGACAATTCATATGATTTAGTGAACTTTCTGCAGAATCAGGCAACAATTCTTCAAATATCATCAGATGATTAACTTTTTGATTTAGCTGCTGTATTTGTTCAATTCATATATTGGAACTTTCCATGTGAAACACTAAACTCGAAGAGACTTACCGCTAAACACCAAATCCCTTTATTCAATATCTCAACGCGCATTTCGCTAACCATGTTAGCATCACCAGGACATGGTTCAATCTCATAATTCATCAGGAGATAGAATCATCTCAACTTATAATTTTTCTCAAGAGCTTCAATTTTCGCACGGTTTTCACCAGTTGCACATGTATACATTAAAAACAGCAATTAACTAATGTTATTAGTAGGAATATTACTTTATTCGTAGTATGTATGTATGATGTATTTTGTTATATACTGAAATTTAGATTTTTATAACAAATTATTTCTTTGTACTCTACACAATTATTTCAGAAGCAGATTGTTTTCACAAATCCTAAGATGCCTTCAAAACTTTACACAGGAATGTAATATTGTTGATTTTCCATAATATAAAGTCGTTTCTTATATAACATTATGAGATATAACACTATCCTTAAAAGTCAAGTTTTACGAAGTAAGTTTTTAAGTAGGTCACCAGAATGGTCCTTGAGTCATATACTTTTTTTTCTTATTTTGTTTCACGTTCAGTTTGATTTATTATTGGATATAGTCTGTTCTTTTATCTAGATCCGGATAATCTCACTTGACATTCTTCGCAATTTTTTCTACTTACTTTTAAGCAAGAACATATATTTAGAGAGTTCTGTTGTGTAAATAGTCTCTGCAATAAATTTTAGGAACACTAATATATAATTTATTTCTAATGTAACTCCATTGTATCTAGTTAATAATCATATTTAAACTTTGAACAGTTTTTATGATATATTATGAAATGATTATTAGAATACTTAAAAAGCATTTATGGTCATCACTAATTAAGTGATTATAAGTTTAAGATTAAAAGTTTCTTTCTTTGTATGAAAAGTATCAGTTGATTCATTGTGAACATGTTTTCGCCCATACTGTAAAATGTGATTTTTAAATTTCATTATTACTTTTATAATACGTTTGATATTACAAAGGCATTTAGACAGTAGACATAGATGACCTTTGGCTCAAGATATGCTCATGAGGGCATAATGGAGAAGCTCATTAACATCTGTAAAACTTTCATGATAACAACAGAGCTGTAGTGTTGCACAACGGTAAAATGACAGTTTTCAAACAGCTTCCAGATTAATTCAACAGGACGCCATTGATAATTATTGTAGACAGGAAGCTGGCGGATAGAGGTATTGTGATACGCTATAGGATTGATGGAGGCTTCTTCAATCTATTTCGCCTTTGAGCCAAGATTAAAACCCGAATAAGCTACACCACACGATTTATGTACGCGGACGCCTGTGCTTTAATAATATACGATCCTATTACGCTTCAACAAATTCTTGATACACATATATGGACGTATGAAGCATTGTATATATGTATCTAATGAAGGTCTTAAGATTAACACGAATAAAACTAAGAGTTTGGCTGTTCGTGGTAATTCATCCCCTCACACCAACAACATTTTTGCATCTGGCTCTCCACTTGAGCCTGTGGAGCTACCTGGGCAGACTCAGATTCTAAGGGAGATCTGGACTCGTAAATCGGCAACCAAACCAGCTGTGCTTCTAGAACCTTTTAGAAATTTCGTCATAAAGTTTTCGAAAATCATGACTTTTCTTTGAAAGTTAAGGTACGGGGTATACTGAGCTGTGATGAATCTTGAATTTTTGCTTGTTTCCGGATGTGAATCCTGGGTACCCTACAGGAGACAGCTGATATAATGGGGATCAAATGGTACCATAAAAAATCAAATAGGAGAGTTCTTACTGGGGCGAATTGTTTATAGAATAAAGTTCTCGTGGAAAGAAGTCGCCTACGTTGGGCAGCCCCTTTAGCTACGATGTTTCGACCATCGTCTAGAAAACTGTCTATTAGTTGGTAAACTGATCACAAGCGAACGTAGGCAAGAGGGACAAAAACGTCGTAAAGAGCGTCAATGCTAGTTACCAGCGGGAAATAATGGTCTCTAATAGAATCCAAGGAAGGTAACTTGTGCAGAACTAGCAAGAGCTGAAGCCTATAAATAGAGCCCATCCATCGAGTCTCCCGTCCAGTTTGAATGTCAAGAATGTGGTTAAATAATTTAATTTAGATCAGGTCTCTTCAGCCATAGAAGATCCCATGCCCACCAATCTTGGATGTTAGTCAAAGTAAATTCGGATTCTAGTTTTCTAGTATTCAAATAGTTGTCCAATCTCATGAAATCGCTCATGAGATGTATTATTTTAAGGAACCAGATCTAGCATGGTTCGTACAGTAGGAATTATTAGCACTTATATGTGCATAGATTTAAATATTATATCTGACAAACTTAATATTTTATATACTGCTGATATTAGTTCCTGTCTATCTAATTTATAGTATTCCGATTAATATGTTTTAAGTAGTATACTCAAATATTTGTTAATAATACCACACACTAATTTCTCAGAAAAATAAGTGGTCTAACATACTAATTTTTCAGGACTTAGTGGTCAGGCTATTTATTCTCAATGTGCTGCAATCTAATGTGAGGGTTGGGTAAATAAGTTAGATGTTTCGAAAGTGGCGTTAAGAAGGTTAATTCTTCCGAGATATGGTTTATTTATAGTATTAATATTTCTTAATGTTATAAAGACATATTAGCCAATTATGGAAGATAAATATTACTTAAGATAAATACTACTATTTTAAGAGCATTCCAATTCCATGGCGCGTTAGGAGAACACTCACCCCTTATAACTACTTTTATAGTTTGTTTTCGTTTAAGGATTGTTCGGGGTTTAGTTCTGTAAACCAGAGAGTTAACATATTTTATTTGTTTACGTTTTATTCCTACGCCTTTCTACCTTCGTGTTTAAGACTTTTTATTTAAACTGATTTTTCTGCCATATATTTCTTTTCTCCATCCTTTCCTATCCTGTGCATCTGTTTAATACCTTTCGACTCTATTCCTTTACTTTTTGCTCCTTCTTCAATCCCTTCAATCTATCGTTTTCTTGGCCTTCCTTTAAAATTTTTTCCGACTGTTTTTATTCTGTATACCGGCATCGTAAGTTTGGTACCTGGCACTTTTATTGGAAAGCTCTTATTACCCAGTTGTGCAACATAAATATTATCGTCAAATAATGAAAAAATATATGCGATTAATAATGTTATTGGTTGTTCTGTTAGCAATGTTCACTACCGGTAAGGAAACTGATTTATTTATAAATTATTTGTTTTGCAGATGGAACTTCTTCGAGTTGGATAAATTCATTTATGATTTGAAGCCAGGTAGTAATGTGATTAAGCGAAGTTCTTATGAGAGCAGAATTTTCTCTAACGAGAAAACCAGTTTTTACGATTTGTACAGACAAGTATTAGATGCCTCCAATGGACAAAGAGAATTCACAGTTGATGGAAAACAAAACTATTTTAATTTCCCACGAAGGTAGTACCTTAGTTGATTAATTAAGTTCATTTGTTTACTTTATATCTCTTTTGTCAGATTCATGTTACCCAAAGGTGATGCTGGAGGATATCCAGTCCAGTTTTGTTTTGTCTTATATCCGTACAAATCTTATTCTGGCAACAAACCAGAAGAATGGACTTATTCTTATCCACGTCCAGGCGTTGGAGGACCATACATGGATGATTATCCACTGTTCTATCCGTTCGATCGCCCGATAAAATACGACAAGTTATTCGGTGATGTTACGAATATCTTCTTCTATGAAACTAAAATTTATCACAAGAGAGATATTAATGCTGTTACCGCTGAAAATTAAGAAAAAGAAGGATTTCTTTTACTAAGACTGTTTTTCTTAATTACTAGTATTAGATTTTAGATATAAGATTTTTCTTCATTTATATTCACAATATGTTCTTATAAAATACATTTTTGCATTTTTATTCAAATGTTTTTTTTTGGACCTTGTTAATTTAACAAAACGTAAAGTGAGCAACCACGCGAGATATACGCGATGAATAAATAAAGTATTGAGAGTGATTTTTCATAATTTTGTTATTCAATTGAAATTAAAATTCTACATTGTGTCCTTCAAAGAAGTTGGGTTGGAAAGCCACACAGCGTTGAATACGTTTTGTCCATTCTTCATAGCGGTGCTGGAATTCAGATGCTGGAATTGATTTTAGCTGGTCGATTACGGCCTTTTCAATGTTCTCTAATGCCTCAAAATTGTATCTTTTGAGGTAAATTTTTAATCTAAGGAAACGTCAGAAGGACTCAAGTCTGGTGAATAATGGGGCCGTGGAGTCATAGAGATGTTTTTGGTTCTTACTTTACCTTTAGTTCTTTTGACTTAAAAAATATATATTTTGACATTTGGCCTTTAGTCCTTTTGATCCTGCAAAGGTTTTTCCACATTTCCACATAGATTTTCTTTATCCACAATTCAATGGCCAAAATCTGATGAACGGTTGTGTCAGTTGAATTCAACTCTTCCGCGATTATTTTGGCCGTCAGCGTTGATCAGAACGTACAAAATCCTGGATTAAGTCTATATTTTAATCACTTTTTGCAGTTGGAAGTCTTCCGCTGCGACGTTCATTTTCAATCGAGACTCGGCCTTCTGAGATTGTCTTAAAGCACCTGAAAACCTATGCTCGTCACGATATATTTTTTCCATAGGCTCGTTGAGTTTTGCAAACGTTTCCGTCACACTGTGGCCAAGTTCACTCGTTCTGAATACGCATCAGATGTTGGTCTACCTTCCCTATAAAGAAGAGGCAGGCAGTGTTGTTAGGAGGAGAACGCTACGTTATCAGTCCCTTACTACACCTTGTGTTATAGTTCTTACAATTTCAACTGCTGTATTAACAGTGAAATTTACTTTTTTGAAAAAAAATACAGGCCGTTTTTCACTGCACCATTCCTTTGATATTTTTTTCGCTTACTTTTCTTGATTAAGTGTGATAGTTTTGGTTTAATAGATAGTTCTATTAATTTTATTTAGTACATTGACGATGTTATCTGGCTGTTCACTTTTTATGTGTTTATTATCTTACCGCCTATGGTATTATCAATATACCTATGGTAGAAAGTTTATATTTCTGATATTTTAATATATAGTTTTCTACAATGTTTTTCCATTCAATGTCTTTTTCATTTGTATATATGCTGTAATTTTTTTATGTATTGGATTTGTTCATATTGATATAACCTTTTGTTGTTCTTGTTTTTGTTTTATATATTATGAATTACTAGTTATTACCCGCCAGCTTCTGGGTGTACATTAAATTTTAGTAATAATTATTTTTTTTATTAAAATTACTTTTAGAATTCCATAGCTTTTACCTGCTCTTTGACATTTTTCTCTATAAATTTCATGCAGATAACATTGTGAGGAATTCACAACCATTCAATCCCAAATTTCAAATTTCCCCTAGATATTTATTTTAGTGTATTAAACCATAAAAATAAAATAAATATGAAACAATCAGTAAAATTTGAAAAAAATATCATTTATTCCAATACATATCTGTATACAAGATAAGAATTTATTATTTTCAGCAAATTCATGAAAATTTTTAATACTCGATAATCTAGAGCACCGTATGTACAGTTGACCAGGTGAGAAACATGGCGTGCTGAAATGTATACCGGCTACTTTCAGTGTTTGTCCTTGTGATTTATTGGTTGTCATTGAAAACGCTAACTTCAGAGGAATCTGTAACCTTTTGAATTGAAATGATTTGGATTATTTGGAATTATTGTGATTTTATGTGTTTTGCAGCTGTCCTCTGGGTCTTGTGAAAGGAGAACGATATCATTGGCAAATCTAAGATGATTTAAGTTTGCACCATTGATCTTTACACCATCCTGTTGCCAATTCAGATTATGGAATACTTCTTCAAGGCATGCCGAGAAAATAATAATTCCAACTTCAAGATCATCAAGGTGAATTGTCGCTGTAGCTCCATCATGTATCGATCCTAATAGGTTTACATATGCTTTGTCTATCCCCTTGCTAAGCAATGCATCTATTATAACTTGCTTTAAGATTAAGTCAAATGCTTTTTCGTAGTTGATAAAAGCCAATCACATTGGCATGGAGTATTCGTTGTGCCTTTCTATGGCCTGCTGTACAACCTGGATATGATTCATTGTGCTGAATCTACTTCGGAATTCTGCTGGTTCTCTTGGTTGTGCGATATCGAGTTTTTTTAATATTCTTTTAGATTTTATCTTAGTGAAAACTGTGTACAGTACTGATAGAAGGCTTATTGGACGGTAGTTCTTTAAATCTTCCTGTGCTCCTTTTTTTATGTAAACGGATCATTTTTGCATTTTTCCATAAGTCAGGCACTTTTTGTTCTATGAGGCATTTTGAGTATAATTTTGCCCGTGTTTTATGTAAAGTCCCACCACCAGCTTTTAGCATTTCGACAATTACACTTCCTGCACTAGGATATCTGGCATTTGTTCTTCCGTGGGTATTGTTTTTGATTGGTTCTGATTTTCATATAACTGTGAATAGCATTTTTTGACAACCTCTAACATTTCCGTACGCGCCCTGCACACTGTGCCGTCCTCCCGCATTAAGGCGTAAATTGCATGCTTTCTCGTCAAGAATAGGGAGACTCTATCGACAGTCAACAACCTATACTATCGCCGACTTTCCGTCAGATGGCGCATATATGAAATGTTAGATTTCTTTGGACAGCATCCAATGAGATAACAGTAGCTGAGTGTTACATACACCCAACCGCTGGGTTCCTCGATCTCATGTGAACTCTTTACTTTAACTCTAAATGAACATTTTGCTAGGTGCCTAACTGAAGAAATATTCTTTACTGCGTCCTAGCAAATTTGTATTTTTATACCTTTACAGAAAACAAAATATCGAAATGATTTGAGTTTTTTTTAGCAGTCCTGCTAACTTGCTTTGGCAAAAACGGCTCCATTAGTCTGACTAAAAATTAATTTTTATCATTAACTGTAGCGCAGTTGTAATAGCTAGTAAAGAGATGTTCACGTTCCTGATCTTTTATTTCTACAACCCTCTTTACAAAGTTGGCTTTTTCCAACGCTGCTGACTTTTCCATCTATTTTTACTGTGCTGTTAACATAAGGCTCACATTTGTTTCTCGGATCTTTAGCAATATTTCTCTTCCAGGAAGAGGGGTGAGTTGTCCGCTTGCGACTATTTTTATTGGCTTTCTTGATTCTGCCACCGTCACCCTCCATGATGGAGTCAGGTTCAACAGCGTCAACAGTTTCTATTGTGGTCAGATTCCCACTATTCTTAATCGTCATCGTTTCATCTAAAACACATTTTAAACAAAATTACAATGATTTACGAATATGTAGAGGTAGGTAGTTAGTTATCGTAGTTAAAGCTTAACGTAGATTTGTCTCTGAAATATATTATTATACCTACTCACTAATAAGGGACTCAGTTAAGCCTTCATTGGTTTATAGCATTTCTTCATCTCCATCGGGCAAGTACAAATCATCTGAACAGTCTGGAATTAATGGGACGGATAAAAAATAAACAAAATCATAGTTTGATTAAAAAAATAAAGTACAAAAACTTAGGCTCAAAAAGTGATAGTAACTAATAAGAATTTGGGTTTTTACTTACCAGAGCTTAGATCTGAATCACTAAGCCATCGTAATATTTTCTCATCATCTACTGCTTTTAATTTTACAATTCGTGAAATATTCCGAAGTTCACTCATTATAATTAATGAAATAAAATACTTTGATCAAGAGAAGTTAGAAACAAAATAACAAAATTAAATGTTATTTTTAATTAGTATAGGCGGGAAAGTGCATATAATTTCCGGAAAAGTAGTGCAGAAGGAGCGGTAATTAAATCAGTTGTTGGACGGGAAGTAGAAAGGAATGGCAAAGACATCATGAAGGTTAACTTGACTTACAAAACATTAAACATTTGAATTGCAAAAAGGGGCTAACTCGTGAGTTAACCCCTTTTTGACTTTTTTTATTGAGATGGTTATCTCCAAATGCAATAAGGGGTTCCTTATTGCATTTGGATTAAATTCGGCTGATGCAGTTAACCCCTTATGATTTTTAGTTTTAGACAAGTGCATTCATTCATTGTGGGGCATTCTATTGCCGCACATCGACAAATTGCTAAAATATCACGAAAATACACCCATCTGCCATTACAATGACGTAATATCAATACTTTTCATAAAATTCGGAGTTGACCCATTTTTGCACTAAGGGCTTCAATTATAGAAACAGTTCTTCGATGTACAGAATTCTTGCAACTTCCATGCAAATCACTGAAACGACACAAAGCGTGACTATAATTATGCAATTATATGAAGAAAGTTTTAATGAACATGTATAAAATAAATTTGTTATAGTGAAAAAGTATCTTTTGGCTTTTTAACCTTACTCAATAAATTACATAACAAAGTATATATAAATTTCTAATTAAACTTGTTTATAAACTAAACCTATGAAAAAATCAGTTAAACAGTCCGAAAAGAAGAAAATATATTAACAGTTCATGGACACATAATTTAAAAATTTCACAGTAGTAATCAATAGCCAAGTGTACTAAATTTCGAAATGCTTTTATATTATTTTAAAAATTAAGTTATTTTAGTGGCTGTGAGATAACATTTCATTTTATTAGTCATGGAATTGGTAGAGAATATTTTTGATTGTTATAATTATGTTTTGGTCGGTTATATAACTGTTATCAAGACACATCGTTTTGTTTTGCTTTTACCTTGATAAAGGATGGAGAATTAACCAATCGAACCATCGCTATTATATAGGGTGTCCTAATAGGTACGTCGTTATCAAATTTTATCGCCGTTTTTTAACGACTTAACTTAGATATTTTGTATATCGCATAGGTCATTTAATTATGGCTCATTTTACGACGGAAAAACGTGTTAATAATTTTGTCTTTGTTGAAGGTAGAAATAATGTCGAAGTTTATTTTCACCTTACTGGTTATGTGAACTAACAAAATTGTATGATCTGGACAGAAGACCCTTTACATCCTCTTTGAGTAACAGTGTGGCGTGCATTGTGGGCTGGAGGAGTTATAGAGTCATTTTTTCATAAAAATGACGATGTTGAAACTCTAAATGTTAATGGCGAAGGCTATAATAATATGTTAATAACTTTTTATCGCCTCATTTGGATAATATGCACTTTAACAGTATGATGTGTTGTTATAAAATAACGAGACTGATGCTGCTACAGAAGAAGTACGCATGCGCCAAACGGCAGCGATAAACTGCTGTTTAGCGTGAAGCCTTCTCTTTCGAATGCAGTAACTATCGCTTCTAAAACAAATCCGTATAACCGTAGCCTTCGTTCGCATTAGAGATGTTTTTTTGTTTGGCCGGAAAAATGTTAAGTGTAATAATGGAGCAACGAATTATTGTGAAATTTCACTTGAAACTTGGAAAAACCGCTACTGAAACTTATTATTAATTGACAGGAGTCTATGGCAATGAATGTTTATCGCGTGCATGTTTTTAAGATAACCGAGAAGACGCTGAAGATGATCTGACCGTCGGTTAAGTATTTGTTCGATTGCTGAAAGTGTAGGAATTGTCAAAGAATGCATATGGCAAATTTTGCATAAACATTTTAACATACAAAAAGTGTGTGCCAAAATGGTGCCTAAAATTCTCAAGTTTGAACAACAAGAAGCTCGCAAAAATGTTTGTACTTACACTTTGAATGCCATTGAAAATGACCTATATTTATTGGAAACGATAATAACGCGAGGCATCGTGGTTTTTTACTTCTGATCCTGAAACGAAGCGTCAATCCATGCGTTGGAACAGCCCAAATTCACCGAGACCCAAATAAGCTTGAATGAGCAAATCATAATTCAAAGCAATGATGATTGTTTTTTTCGATATTCATAGATTTGTGTACCTTTACTGGATTTCTAAATGTCAAACTATAAATCAACAATATTACCCTCATGTTCTTACTGAACTCCGTGAAAGAATAAGGAAAAAACAACCCGAATTGTGGAAGGACAATTCATGGGTTCTCCTCCAAGATAATGCGCCAGCTCATTCCGCGTTGTGTGACAAGAGGTTTCTAGCCAAGTACAGCATCCCAGTGTTAGACGATTCGCCTTATTCGCTGAATCTTGCGCCGTGCGACTTCTATCTGTTTTCTGAGGTATAATCTGTATTAAAAGAAACAATATTTGAGTCCGTTGAATCTGTGAAAGAGAAAGCGGCACGCGTTCTGAAGGAGCTGACAGAAGAAGACTTCCAGTACTGTTTCGAACAATGGAAGATTCGCATGAAGCATTGTAGGGATAGAGGAGGGATATACATTGAAGGTGATAGTAAGCAAATATGTATGAAATCAAAATAAAGTGTTTTACAGCGGCAGTCTCGTTATTTAATAGTCACACCTCGTATGTTCGTTCATTAAGATGGCACCAAGTATCATACGGCGATGGAGACTTTGGATTTGTTACGGACACGTTTTCCTGACCACGACATTTCTCGTAGTGATGATATTCAGTGGCCTGCAAGATCTAACCTCCCTTGACTTTTTCCTGTGAGACTTCCTCAAGGACATAGTCTATTCTTGCGTAGGTGATTAATGACCTGAAGCAAAACATGGGTGAAGTTATTGGTGAAATTGAACAATTATGCCATATTTAATTCATTTTATTTCAATAGATCATTGATAATTTTACGTAAAGAACGTCCGTCTGCAGAAACAGGCGAGAGGGACATGTGGAGAATATTATTGTTAAAACATTACTGCCATGTCTACTTTTTCATAAAATAAATAAGCATGTTATGTTTCTAAAATTGTTGGTTTTATTTATTAGTTGTTTTAATGACATTTTGTTCATTTATATAATGGATACCATGCCATAACTACGCTTTTATCTTGATCGGGCTTAAGTATTGAACCGATCTAAACACAGCTATTATAATTAGACAGTACAGACAATAGAAGTCGGATAGTTAAATCTACCAGTTGCGATGAAGAATTATCACAGGTGATTATTTTAAGATAGTGTATATCTTAAAATTATATTTTAAGTAGAATGTTTAACATGGGGCATAGTTCAATATACGACGACGATCACATGATAAGTTTAGCTATGGCAGTTAAACCCACAGTTAAACTATCACTAAACACCAAATCACTTTTTTTAAGTAATTACTTTGAACGCGTTGAAAAATTAATTGAAAATGGTCCATATAAACGATTACCGAGGAATCAATTGTCAAAAATGGTTAACGAACCCAGAGATACATTGAAATCTTGTAATAGCCTTATTTCTCATTCTCTAAAAAAACAAACTGCATATGTCTAACCCAAAGAGGCAAGATTGTATGCTCTACCAAAAATGCATAAATCAGGAAAATCAATGAGACCAATTGCATCAGCCATTGATTCTTCAACATACAACTTGGCAAAATGGTTAACAAAGCAATGTGAATCTACCAAATCAACTACCTTCCTGTTCTGTGATAAACTCAACAAAATTCATAGAAAAAGAAAACATTCAACGTTGTTTTCCAATGTCCCGATGTCCACATACCTTGACATACCTAAAGGATTTACACGAGTTAGATGATTTTAATAACAAGATTGTTTCTGAGTACATCTCCTTAACAAGATTATGTATGAAGCAAAATTGTTTTCAGCTTAATAACAAGTTTTACGAATAAAGAAGAAACGGCAATGGGCAATCCTCTATCACCGTTCTTAGCCAACTTATTCATGAGTAAATTTCAAACCGAGGCGAGAAATGAATTCAGTTACTTTCGAAGGTATAGTTAAGATATGTGGAGGACATTTGTGCAAGTTTCGATTCAAAAAATGAAAACTTGGATGATTTTATTAAGAACTTAAATAGTAAATCCCAAAACATAATGTTCACGCATGAACTCGAAAACAACGATAGTTTACCATTTTTGGATGTTTTAGTCAGTAGAAACAATAAAAATAGGTTAAATTTTGATATTTTTAGAAAAAACACCAACACTTGATACATTCCTAACGATTCGAATTATAGGTTCCAAAATAAGATGGCTAGTTGAAATTTTATGGTAAATAGATTAATCAATTTTCCTTTAAACAAAGATCATTACAACAAAGAATTAAAATTAATTAGGAAGGTATCCGAAGTGAACGGTCACAATAAGAACATTGTAGATAAATTAATTAGAAAAATAAGTTTAGAAAATTATTGAAAGAATCCTCCACTTTTCAAAAGGATCACAAAAATAAATTCATGGTAATATCGTTTGATGCCCAATTAACACGAGGGCTAGACATAATTTTGAAAAAAGTGGACATTAGGGTTATGTACAAACCATATAATAAATTAAGAGAAGTTCTGGGTAATTCCAAGGATAAAGCAGATCAACATGAAAAGTCGGGGATTTACGAAATTAGCTCTCAAGATTGTGATCGAAGGTATATTGAGCAAACAAAAAGATCCATATTAACGAAATATATAGAACACATTGTCTACATTATATATGGGAGAAATGAAAAATCTTGTGTTGTTCAGCATGTAATCGAATATGACCACAATATAGACATTAGTAATTTAAGACTGGCTAAAAGAGTAAATAACAATAGGGTTTTGGATGCATATGAAAGCATTCAAATAGAAAAATGTAAGAAAATCATGTGCCGGTATAAAAGACTTATTCCGTTCAGTCAAGTCAACTTTTTCAATTATTAATGTGATGCTCAGTAAACTTCATGGTTCATTTTTATCTTTCTTTCTTTCTTTTTTTTCTCGTTTCTTTTATCCTTTTTTTACACGTTTCATTAGGTAGGTAGTACGCTTCCTAGGTAGTAGGTTAGTAATTAGGGTTATCATATAAATAGAACATAGTTTAGTTTTAGAATTAGATTAAATCATCTTCTGATGATGCTAACGCTAACATGGTTAGCGAAACGTGCGTCGAGAACTTTAAAAAAAGGTGTTTAGTGGGCAAATCTCTTTGAGTTTAGTGTTTCACACCGAAGGTTCCAATAGAAGAATTGAACTATAGCAGTTCGTTCAAAACTGGGTTTGAATAACAATCGGTAGACTTAAAAATAGTGAATTCGAAAAAATTTACCATTAAACACCAAATCACTTCTAACCATATTAGCATCATCAGGTGATGCTTCAAACTAATTTTAAAACTAAACTATGTTCTATTTATGACAACCGTGCATAATGAGACATAAAAATTATGAACCATAAAATTAACTAAGCGTTACATTAATAATTCAAAATGTTGGCTGAATGAAATAGGTCCTTTATCCCGGTTCATGGTTTTCTTACATTTTGAAATTTGAATGTTTTCATATGGATTCAAAAATTATTATTTACACTTTTAACAAATTTTAAGTTACATGCACAGTTAAGTGAATGTCTATAACAGGGGTCGCCAACCCGTCAATCGCGAGCTCGGGGACAATTTGGGTAACTTAGTATACCAATTTAGGCATCTTTTATTCGAAAATGTGTTTCCACTATTACATTAAAGAAGTGCAGATAGCTCTCTCTATTTGAATATTATTAAAGTAGCTCAACACATTGAAAAGGTTGGCAACCCTTGGTCTATAATATAATATTGGACAACACAAGATTTCTCATTTCTTCCATATCTAACTCTGGTAATATGTTCTGTATCTGGTTAATATGGAATCATTTAGTTTGTCCAATATACCTTCAATCACGATGTTGAAAACTAATTTCGGAAATCTACCATTTTTCATGCTGGTCAACTTTATCCTTTGGATTATCCAGAACTTCTCTTACATTATTATATGGTTTGTAGACTACTTCAATGTCCATTTTTTAAAGTCTTGTCTAACCTTACAGTTAATTGGATATTAAATGGTATTATTATATACTTATTTTTGAAAAGTCGAATATTCTTTCAATAATTTTCGAAATATGTTTTTTAATTAATGTATCTCCATCCATCCATCATCAGCCTATTGCAGTCACTGCTGGTCGTAGACCTTCCACCGTGTTCGGTCCTGCGCCGCCTGCATCCAGTTTGTTTTGATGTATATTAGGTCATCAGTTCATCTGGTGGGCGGACGTCCTCTTTTTCTAAAGGTTTCTGATGTTGGTCTCCATTCGAGGATTCGTTTTGTCCACCTGTTGTCAACCGTTCTCGTAACATGACCGGCCCAGTTTCACTTCAACATCGCTATTCTTTCTACGACCTCAATCACTTTTGTTCGTTTGCGTATTTCTGTATATGACATTCGATCCATGAGGTAAAAACTCAGCATTGTCCATTCCATTGCTAGTTCTGTCACCCCTATCTTTCTAATTGTCTGTTTTGCCCTTGTTAAAGTCTTCGTATCATACGTGAGAACTGGAAGAACAGACAGAATTTTTTTCCTCAAACAAATCAACAACTCTGACTGTAGTATTTATCTTATATTTCTGAAAGCAGCCCACGTCCCGTTCCAAGTCCGTTTATTTCTGGAGATTTCACGAGTCTGATTGTATCTGCTGATAATATTCTCGTGTTTAAAGTACTTAAAAGATGTAGTTTCCTCTACTCTGATATTATCGATGTAGATGCCCCCGCCAAGTACCAGGTTTGTTATAATTTGCATTTTTGTGATTGAAGTGATTTGAAGTTGATTTTTCACCCCACTTTCGGGGAGACTTTGTTGAGATCTTTTAACATCACAATAGCAACATCCAGATGGTTGGCTATTAAAACTAGGTCATCGGCGAATCTCAAGTGGTTTAGGTTTTCACTGCTTATGTTCACTCCTAAGCCGTCCCATCGTTTGCACCTGTATTGAAATAGAGCATTGAAAAGTTCAGGTGAAATGGTGTCGCCTTGGCGAACACCTCTTTCTCTATCAATTTGTTCGTGTTGTCGTGGAGTCGGACATTTGCAGTGGCGTTTTTATAAATGTATTTGATGAGTGCAGTATAGCGGTGGAGTATCTGAAATCTGATAGAGCTGTTAACATCGTGTACTGACCCAATGTGTTGAAAGTTTTTTCATAATTTATAAAGATATGCACTTTTATGCACAATATGCAAAGACATGCACGTTTATTATACTCCATAGACTTTTCTTTGAGACTTTTCAATACTTGAAGGTGGTCATTAGGGCCGTAGACTGTCCTGAAGCCAGCTTGTTCTCGCGGCTGGTATGAGTCTAGTTTATTGCATAGTCGATTTGAGATGATCCTCGTAAACAACTTGTATATGTGTGATAGGAGACTGATAGGTCAGTAGTTTTTGATATTCGTTATGTCTACACTTTTATTTATAAATATTATCACTGCAGTGTTCCATTGGGACGGTGTTGTTCCTTTTGAAAGAGATTCAATAAAGATAATCCTCAATGCTTATAATAGTTTGTTTCCTCCCATTTTGATAGCTTCTGTTACTATTCCTTCATTTTCGGGAGATTTGTTGTTCTTCATCTCAGATAGTGCTCGTTTTACTTCACCGAGTATGATATCCTCTGATCCTTGCTTCAAAACTCTAGTAATTTGGTTAATTAAGGTTCCTTCTATATGTCTTTTATATAATTCGACCTAAAAAAATCTGTTTATTAAATTAATTTGTCTACACTCTTCTTATTATAACCAGTCACATTCTTGGTTAAAAAAAAATAGTCTATCTACCATGAAGTTTGGACCTGCCATGCAGTAGTCATTTTGTTGTGGACGCTAATATTGAGTTCGTTCGGAATGTATCTCGAAGCGGTGGTGTTTTTCCAAAAGATATAACCTAACTTATTTTATTATTCCTACGCACTAAAACATCTAAAAATGATAACGTATCACTGTTTTCTATTTCATATGTGTGGAATAATCTGGAGTTTACCATTTAAGTTCTTAACAAAAAAGTTCTTAATAAAATACTTGTATTGAAATTTGCAAAAATATCATTTACATATCTCGGCCGCTATTGGAAAGTAACTGAATTCATCCTTGCTTTAGTTTGAAATTTGCTGCCCAAAAGTGATTTGGTGTTTAGGAATGATCCTTTTCGAGTTTAGTTTTTCACACCAAAGGTTCCAATATAGTGGCGGTTCGTGAGTTTGAAATATGGAGGTTTTGCATATCAGCAGACGATTTATAAAATACATTTAACAACCAAAATTGAAAATAAGCAATATAAATTTATCAGATTTAGCAAGCAAGTAAAAGAATCTTTACAATTAAATGTCACGAAATATATGTAATTTTATATATAATTTTTTTGGGGGATCTACAGGGGTTTGCAGCTCTGTAGCTCTTATATACCAGCCGCCTTTGTTCCAATAGAAGAATTGAGAAACAACGTACATGAGAATAAATCCAAGATTAGAAAAGATGAATCCTATATTCCTTTATATGATGAGCTGACAACGTTAAAGTTGTCAAGTTGTAACATGGCTGTTTTCTTGAACGGACTGGACTAGTGTGAAGCATATTAAGGTGTGGTAATAAGATAATTAACATGCCATCAGATGACTCCTAAACTTTTAAAGTTAACGTTAGCTGATTATTTTGATTTCCTTTTTCAATGTTGTACTTGTTGCCGCTATTTTGATTTTCTCAAAAGCTATTTAACAATTATACAAATATGAAATCAGGTGTAAATTATTGTTTTGCGTAAGAAAATATCAACATGAGAATAAAAAATACCAATTGCAACAATTTTAATAAACAACAATAACATAAATAAAGTAATAAGATTGGTAACGTAGCGTTCTGTTTGACAACACTGTTGGCTTCTTCATTGGAGGGGAGGCAGACGAACATTTAATGTATCTCCAGTATGAGTTTAAACTCTTTCGACGCGCTTGATGGTTCGTAGCAATTCTTTTCTTGAAATGGATTTTTCTAGTGCGTTCTGAAAATGAGTGACAACAATTTCGAGCAACGGTCCTCTCTGAAGTTCATGTTTAATCCGCACCAAAAAATCAAGATATGTTTCCCTTCTTTTGATTCTGCGAAAGGTTTTTCGAAACTATTTTTGCCAAGATTTTCTTCTTTCTTAATTGATTGGTTGTGTGAGTCTAATTTTAATATTTTCCGATTTTTCAGACTTCACCGACGATCGGAACGCATAAGATACCAAATTCTGTGGATATTATTTTCATCATTTCTTGCACTGTACCTAAATCTGTTGACATCCATTTTCCCAATGCACTAGAAACATCCGGTTCATGAAAATAATTGCTAGGGACCACCATGTGACTCTAGGATGTTCAAACTCGCACTGAAAATGCATGAGATATTGGCTCGCCCCCTCCCCCAATGGAGAAGCCAATAGTGTACACATTTTCTTTTTCGTTTAATAAAATAAAATTTGCTTTCTTGGAATAGACTACTTATTTGACAATATTTGTTAAAATGACTGATAAAAAGGAAATTCGTGAATGAGAAATTATTTTAATATAATATGAAATATAGAATTTAATTTGTTCAGTGATTTGTTGTTTGATAGTAGTGTTCAAAACCTTGAGTCTTTGCTATTCAATTACCAACAAAGATTTGGAGGACGTTTTTGTGTTTTATTTATTTTTCCATGACTTATTGTTATAAATAAAGAACAATTTGGAAAAAAAAAGAAACAGACAATAAATAATGACAGACAATAATGACAGACAATAAAGAACAAACAATAAATAATGCTAATAGTAGTTTTCTAACATGATTATTTAGTGTAACTTCGATTTCAGGGATTTTCGTGCTTCATCTATACATTGCATCAACAACATGGCAACCACTGGCTGATGTATTATTTTTTTTATTATATATTATAATGAGGTCGAAAGAAAATGCTGTGATACAATATCTTGATTTATTGTACATTTTTCCAAAAGGTTAGTTTGTCAAAAGCAAAAAGTTCGTCAATTTTTTTTTCTATTTTTTTTGTAATTTTTATTTCCATTGCAAAATTTTTGGAACGAATACATAATAGTTTTTGTGTACATCAACTTTTTGAACTTACAAAAAAATTGTCGGGATATACGAATCTGTTTATATAACTAATATGAAACACCCATAACAACACATAATCACAGAGGTTTATTATTTTATCGTGAAAGGATTTTTCCATTTAAAGATAAACATTATTTAAAATAGTCTCTGTTGAAATTATGAATCAGAAGACATTTATTGGCAATGGTAATCTTTGACCTCATATATATATATATATATATATATATATATATATATATATATATATATATATATATATATATATATATATATATATATAATGAACTACAAAACCTTACTTAGTAACTAGCGAATACATTTTTTTGATTGTACAAAAAATTTTTTAAATAGCATTTTGTATATTTTATTACGAGGCTGAAGTGATAAATCAGATACTTTTCCGATGGCGGTATGATAGCAAAAATGATTGCATTTCTGAAAAGTAGTTTCGTATATAGACACGTGCCTATACACGAAACTACTTTTCAGAAATGCAATCATTTTTGCTATCATACCGCCATCGGAAAAGTATCTGATTTATCACTTCAGCCTCGTAATAAATTACTATTAATGCTCTATTAATTCCAAGCGAATATGGTATTTATTTTGTTTCGTTTTCAAAAGTAAATAAATTCGATATTTTTGCTGTCATGGAAAAAAGTTAATCTTGCATGTTGTTTTTTTTTGGCGAGGAATAACCATCGTGCAAACAGAAGAAAAGTTATAGGAAGCATTATAGTTAATTATGCTCTGCTCATTTTCATTTCATGGTTCATATGTCATTTACTGATGATCATCATCATCATCATTATCATTATTAGCCGTTGTCAATCCACTGTAGGATAAAGGCATCTTCAGTATGCTTACAACTCTCGCGATTCTGAGCTTTTCTTTGCCATTCGGGTTCAATATACTTAATGATGTCATCAGTCCATCGTGTTTTCGGTCTTCTCCGTGGATGTTTGAGCGGTATCTAGTCCGGGATCGCCTTGGTTCATCTTTCGTCCAATTGCCTCGTTATATGGCCTGCCCAATTCAATTTCAATTCCTTTATTCTTCCAATGATGTCAATCATTTTTTGTTTGTTCTCTAATCCATGCATACATCTTTCCATTCGTGTCACCCAAGTGTTTGAACTGACTGCGACGTGAGTGTCCGGGTTTTACTTGGTTATGTCATAGCGGGAAGGACACACTAATCAAAGACTTCTTTTCAGACAAAGTGGTAGTTTGTTCTTAAACACTATTTTGAGCCTGCCAGCCACTTTTAATGTGTCGTTTCGCCTCTCGGACGGTATCCCCTTCCATTGCAATCCTCTACCCAATACATATATATATATATATATATATATATATATATATATATATATATATATATATATATATATATATATATATTGCAGCTCCCCTGTGTCTTGTGAAATGAGAATGAGAAGGATATCTATTTTTTTTAGAAAAGAATAGGCGATAGTACGCCGCCATGCCATATACCTCCCTCTACATTAATTCCAGTTTGAAGATCATCAAGGTGAATTGCCGCTAAAGCTTCACTATATATCGATATCAATAGGTTTATATATACCGTGTCTAACGCCTCGCTAAGCAATGTATCCATTATGGCCTGCTTTGAGATTGAGTTAAATGCTTTTTCGTAGTCAATAAAACTCATGCCCAGTGGCATGGTGTATTTGCAGTGCGTTTCTGTGTTCTGTGTTGTGCGCCTGCTGTACAATCTGGATATGATCCATTGTACTGAATCCACTTCTGAATCCTTATTGCTCTCTTACTTATATTTTTTTAGATATTATCTTGGTGAAAACTGCACATTACTAATAGGGGGCTTATTGGGCGGTAGTTTTTGAAAATCTTCCTGTGCTCCTTTTTTATGTAAAAGAATCTCTTCGGCATTTTTCCATAAGTCAGGTATTTTTGTTCTTTGATACATTTTGAATATAATTTTGCTAGTGTTTTATGTAAAGCACGACCACTAGCTTTTGGCATTTCGACAGTTACACTCCATTTTTCTGGAGCTTTGCCATTTTTTATCGACTCTATAGCACTTGTCACTTCCTCCACTCGGATATCTGGCATTTGTTCTTCGGTGGATATTGTTTTCTTTGATTGATTCTAATTTTCATTTAACTGGAAAGAAAATTTTCTGACAACCTCTAACATTTCCGTACGCGCTCTGCACACTGTGCCTTCTTCACACATTAAGGCATACATTTGCGCTCTTTTGTTTCTCAATGTCTGTTTAGCCTTGTTAATAACCCTGTTTTCTTCCAGAGATTTTTGCACTAGCTGCATATTGAACCGGCGCGTCTCTGAGCTCAGCGTGCTCGACCCTGCCTAAAGGACTCATTGCATTTCGCATTGTCCGTCGTTTTTTCATAAATCAATGGCCTTACTGGAGATTTTTGTCTGTTTGAAACATTTTTCTTCTGGTGCTATTGAAGCAGCCATTTCAAGCACGTTGTTGGTGATTTGTTCATATTAAACTGTTATTTCCATCTTCTCCGGGTTTTGAAGACAGCAAAACGCCCCTCTCAAGGAATTTCCCCGAATCTACTTTGTTCTTCTTGACCTTACCATTCGTGCTCTCTTTAACAGTTAATCCTGACTTTTGCTTGTATCATTCGGTGGCCAGTTCCAACAGTAAAATTGTTAAGGAGAGTACATCTGCAAAATATTATTATATCGTTGATCATGATGTAATCAATTTCACTTGTGAGTCCACATGGACTTTTCCATGTCCATTTTCTGCCTTCAGCAAAATCAACCAATTGTCTCGCTCACCAGTTTCATATAGGCATTCACCACTTTTTGTTGTTCCAATTCTGGTATTAAAATCACCCATCAGGATTTTGTACCTACATTTCTCTTTGTATAGAACCTGGGTCACATCATCATAAAATTCCTCAATTTCCTCATCCCTACAGCTTATGGTACTTTCAAATTTTACTACACTGTCCTTCAGCTTTCGATTGATGAGGAAAGCAATTTCACCACATCGTGCATTTTCCGTATCACGAGTATAGAGTACGCGACAAGTTGAATCCAATTGGATGAGCTCTTCGCCCTTTCTGCGTGATTCACATTTTCCAATATTACCTTATTTCTTAGCACTCTCTGCCTTAGGGAAGGTTTTCCCGTTGATATATTTCCTTGCTTGCATTTCATCAACAATATTTTCCATAAAAAAGTCACGACATGCGCTTTGGTTATTCTTTTTTCCTTCCATGGTGTCTACTCCGGTGACGTTATTTAAAAGTTTTTTTACTTTCGGTTCAAAATAGAATTCAGTATTAAAGGCGCATCGGCAACTTAGGTCATTTAGCGACTAGACCTACAGCTTAATGTGGGTTCTAAACCAACGGCATCCCTCTCAGTTTATCTTGGTAACCCTTGGTCCAGTGCTTAACCATAAGTCTATCGAGAAGCCTACTAACTGGCGAGTGACCAACATGGAATACCTCTCAGGCTAGAGAGGAAGGCATGGAATACCTTACGTAGTCTCGAACTGGAGTGACTGAGGTGTAATTCTTTGTTGGATTTTACACTCTTACCTAGAAACATTCAAAAATATTTAAACAAAGTCACAAACATCCATACCGAGTAGGTGAATCGAACCCGCTACCCCATCAACTACAGTGGTGATAGGCAAACACTCCGTTCAAAATAATGTAAGACAACTTAAATGTTAGATTTATTTTCGTTATTATTACTAAACTGCGTAAATAATTCAAAGACAAAGAATATTTATAAAAACGGCAAAAAACAATAAACGTATGTCGTACTTTAAGCAAATTAGTGATTCCAAATGATTCATCCAATTAGTTATTACCAACTTGTGCGAATTGTCAACATTTATAGGTTATATGGGTTTCGGGATTAAACGAAGGCTATGCATTTATTGAACGTAATGTAATTACGGATAGAGGAATATTCTTCTAATAAAACTATTCAAGTATTTATTATAATGGTTCACTTAAACTGGCAAATTGGTTCGGTTTATTTTTTGCTTCATCCTGTAGTTTTTGTTGAAACACCATTTATATATTTTAATACTTAACTTTTCTGTGAATGTATTTATTAGATTCTGTAATAATGATAAAACAAATAAATGTAGATATATGAAAGTGCTTTATCTAAATATAATTAGCTTTGTGCTTTATAAATAATGTTATAATGATTATAAGGGCTCAACGGATATGTATACCAAAGTTTAAAACATTTATTTCGATCTGCCTTATAAAAAATCTAGGAGCTCTTTTAAACTGTTTGTTAGGCCAGAAACTGCTGTAAAACAATTTTACAACAACCATTTTTGTAACAATTCTTATTTCCATTTTTGGCATCAATATGAGTGTGGTTAATTATTATAATAGGGGATTCCAATCCTCTTGTGCAATTTAATAAAACATTCGTTGAGAATGAACAGTCCAGGAAAGAATGTTGGATTTTTATGATATATTCTAATAATTAATTAAATAATTAATTCCTTCAATCTCATGATATTTTGCAATATTTCTACAACTGTGAAGATCGGCCATTGATATCTGTTAAGACTCCAATATTTTTCTTCCCCCATGTTACAAAAATTTACAGTTCCTTTGTATCACATTTAGAATGTTAGTAGCGACATTTTATCATGAATGTTCCAGCTGTTTTATCAATACACAGCAGATACAAACCGATGGTGATTGCGGCATTTTCTTGATAGAAATTCCTACTAAATTGTATAAATAAAACAAATTTGTCTAATTTTCACTTATATTTTTCTCTAAAACATAACGCGGAGAAGAAGCTATAGTGTAGCGAAACGCATTATGTTTTAGAGAAAAATATAAGTGGAAATTAGACAACTTTGTTTTATTTATACAACACAGCAGATAAGTTGCTGTTCTTTCGATTATATTGAGTGAAAAAGTTATATCTGGTATGTCTTACGTGTTTAAAGCTTTAAAATGTTTTTGACCTCCTGTTTGTGAAATAAAATTTATACCCTTGTACAGTTCAGTTTAATTTCCCCAAAATTATCCCAAATGATTTTTATCGAGTTGATAACTTTAGGGGTTCAACATTGAACAAAATCAAAGTGGATTCAAGGAGTTTCACTGGAATATTTTTTTAGGATTTTCCTTTCCCAGGGATATTCCTTTCAATATCCCTAATTTGTAGTATTGTGCCCTGATATAATTCATATTCAAATATTTTAGGTCGGAACATATCTGACCTTTGAGCAACAGAATGGTAAGACCTTATAAAGTATTCAGTTATCCCAGATATATTAATCACGATGACAGTGTACATTTTTACACTTCCAGTGTAATTTAAAAATTTTTGCGAACTGTTCGAATTCTGTCAATGGTCCAAACTGTTCTGTATGAGCATAAAAAGCTGATCGTTGATGCCCAATATTTTGATGCTTTTTTATTAGTCTGTTGATGACAAAATGATTGGAACTGTTTGGGTGGATATTACATCCCATGTCATCTTCATCTGTTTTTTTGAGTTTTTAAGACTTCTTCATTATACGTTACTCGTAAATTGTTGGTGATTAGCGTTGTATATCAACCCTCGGTTTTGTGCTTAACCGTAAGTCTCTCGAGAAACCAACCTTCTTCTCAGAAGGCATCTGGCCTTATCCAGCCTTGAACTGGCATGATTGAGAGAAAATTCTTTGTTAAATTTTACAATCGTGCCTATTGAAATACAGTCCGCAAACATGGTCTCTCCTCGGAGGGTCGCAGATCCAAGTGGTAACCGCAACAAGCGCCACTGCTTTTTTACCTCCCAGTCACCGAATTGCAAAAGATGCTCACCTCTTGATAATTTCAGCTTCAGAAAAAACATCTCAAAAAAACATATATGTGAGACAAAGGATCACGGCATTACTTCCAGGTGATAAATGACCAATGTGTGTAAAATTGATTTAATATTTTGGAGTCAAAAAATTACAATGTACCAAATGCCTTCAAAAGTAATTTAAAAATAAAAGGAAAAAAATCAATAAAACTAATAAGCAGTAGTTTATCCACAGGTATGTATGCATGCCTGTAAACGATTTGGCATGCTGTTCATTAAATGATCAATTTAGGCTTGTGGAATTCTCTCTCATTTTTCACGGGCAGCATCATTCAGTTCTCGCAGGGTAAGAGGAGAAATGTTTCGTTTCTTGATGTGTGTTTTCAGAATGTCCCAAGCATGTTCAATGCCATTCATGTCAGGGTAATCTGCTCACCACCATCACTTGGTTATTTCCTTTCCTTCAAGAAAATTTTGTACTGCTGCTGTTCTATGAGGAGGTGCGTTGTCATGCCTGAAAACAAATCCGTTGCCCACTACGCCTCGAAACAGACGCACAACAGGATTTAAAATTCATAATACCACCCCAAAACATCACGTTCCCGCCTCCAAATAGGATACGCTGTTGAGCTGTTTCTAGTCGGGCTGGTTGACCTGGAGGTGGAGCCTGGAGTCAATTCTCGTCTCATCGAAGAACATCACATTATTTCAGTTAGAACTATGATCCACCATTTCGCGAGCCCATTGCAATCTTACATTTTGTTGACGAACTGTTAGTTTGGGAACACGTAAATGTCTTCTGCAATGCAAATTTACTGCTTTCAGTCGGCGTGTTATCGTTTGTCGTGAAACATTTACCCCTCCAAGCCTAACTAGATCCCTTGATATACCACTTGTAGATTCCAAACGATTTCTTCGAGCTATCATTGATATCTGCCGGTGTTATGCAGCTGTTGTGCATCGTTTTCTACCACTTCTGGAGCGATCCTTTAGGTCATTTGTCTCTTAGAATTTTTTTTATGAATTGTCGTTATAGCACTTTGTGAAACACCTTTTCCGCAATATCATTTTGATTAAAACCCTGTTGTAACAAAGCAATTACTTTTGATCTGTTAAAATGAGATATGATATTTCTAGGCGTTTTTAAACCGATTGATACAAAATTGAAAAACAAACAAAGTATCAACGGAATGGGCAAAAATCGAAAAACATGTATTATCATCAAAACAATGCTTTTGTTAGTTTCATTTAAAAACGGTCTAAAATAAATACCCATCACAATTTTTAGAGTATCATAGGCGTAAATATCCTATTTGTCAGTATTTCAAACTTTTGGACATATGTGTATTTGCCAATTTATCATTTTTTAACATCTAACTGATTATTAATATAATTTCTTACAGATATTTTAAGGTGGATTTAAAATGTTATTATATGGATGGATATTATTGTAAAAGTCTTTTTTATATCTTTGAATTGCTCATTAATTTATAAACAACATCTATCAGTTAACGAAACAATAAAATATTATTTTTAAATTGGAAATTTATTTTTCCATTGATTAATTAGTCAATAACAAATATAAATAAATGGTCTGATATATAATTTGTTTACGAGAAAGAGTGTAATGCAGAAAAACAAATGAAATTAACCTTTTATCACATTTCGAGATACAACTTGATTGGTTTATATATAAAAGCAATGCAGTGTTTCTTTTTGAAGTAAAGTAGCTGGCAAAATGAGAGTCATTGTGGGGTTGGTGCTGCTGTGTATTGGGGTTGCTGTATTGGGTAGTCCATTTCAGGAAAATAATCAATATAAAACTGGTAAGTATGGTAATCTTTTCATGCTTACAATATAATTGTTGGTATAATATTATGAGTACATAAATGTCCAAATACATTTTTTAAAATATAATTAATTGTTCAGAGCACCTTTTCATTAAATTTATTTATTAAAAACAAAGACGAAAGTAAACTTTTAATATTCTAGTCTCATCTCTCTGGCAATTGGTGGCCATTGTAGAATTTCAGTGAATTAATGCGAAAGCATTTTTAACTTTTTTGTGGATTTTATTTTTTCGACTCAACTTGCTAGACCGAACTTAGGTTATGAATACATAAAATCTTATTTTGAATATTAACGAGTTCATGTAGTCAATATGATTTGATTTCAAATATTTAAAAGCTTTTAAATCACTTTTTATGTCTTATGAATCATAGTTTTTTTATTTAATGTTTTACAAGCCATTTTCATATTTAAGCATTTTTTATAAACGAAATGGGAAATAAATGTATTGTTTTTAGTAGTCCTGAAGTCGATTGATTTCTCATTGTAATTCTAAATTTTTCTGAAATACCTTTCAGGCAAGAACACTTTTTTTTGTATGGTAGTTTGTTCTATTTATAATATTTTCTATACAAGAATATCATCATTAAAAATGACACGAATATAGTCAACACGCTCGTTCCCAGGAATTTCCGGCAATGGCGTCTTAAATTTTAAAAATTCAAACATTTTTAATGTAATGAGACTGATTTTTTAAAATTGTTTATTCAGCTGAAATTACAATTCTACATTGTTTCCTTCAAAGTAGTGGCTTTGGGAAGCCACACAGCGGTGGAGACGATTTGTTCATTCTTTATAGCAAGCTCTTGAATTTTCGATTTTTGAAAAAGGAAAAGGTCACAAGGACAAGTCTGTTTTTATTTTTATTGAATGACCCTTTTTTCTTGAGGACCAATTTCTTCTGGATGATCCACTAAGAAATCAGCATGCTCTTGATCTTTGATTTGTTCAATCTGGTTTTTGTTCATGTGGTGATGTTAAAATGTGCCATTCCTGGCTCCAGCGCTTTGTTTCCGGGTATTATTAAAAAATCTAAGACTGGTCACCAGTAATGACATTTTCATTCATTTCTTCCCAATTCATTAGTCATTCATCTTCATTCCCAATTTATTAGTTAAAATTAAATGAACGGTTGGGTGAGGTAAATTCAACTATTCTCCGACTATTCCGACCATCAACTTCTGGCTTTCGTTGCAGTACAGGCAGAGAACGCCTTAAGCCACTCGAAAACCCTGACCAAGCACTGTTTCCATAGGCCTGTTGAAGTTTTGCAAACATTTGAACCACACTGTACCGAAGTCCAAAATAAAATTTAATAGCGAACCTTTGCTCGAAATTGTTGTCACTCATTTTCCTAGAAAAAAATTGCCACGGATTACCAAGTGATTCTATGGAGTTCAAACTCGTACTGAAAAAGCATCATCTATTGGCCTGTCTTCCCTTCGAAGGGGGAGTTAACACTGCTGCTAGGTCGAACCCTACGGCACTAGTCTCATTAGGTTATTTACATACCTCGTATAAGTGCATAAAGGGATACGCGTACATATGACTGAAGCTACACATCTACATACATTCGAAATAAATATTTATAAAACAGATTCTCGCGTTCACATATGTATTGCGACACTGATAAGAACGGAAGCGGCGAAACGGGTGTATGTACCGTAAATTCTTGCGTAAATGGATGGATCCTACCTTAGGCTGTCGTAGACTGGTTTCTAAAATCAGCAAAAGATAGCAAAATAAAAAAAAAAAAATATATATATATATATATATATATATATATATATATATATATATATATATATATATATATATATATATATATATATATATATATATATATATATATATCTTTGGAAAAGATCACGATCATCATAAATTGACTTTGACTCCCATTCGAAAGGGAACAGAGATAAAAATTAAAAAGTCAGCATATTTAGTTTCAGAAAGAGATCATTCATTGAGTAGGAGGTTCTGAATTGATAGCTTCATGAATTGTTAAAAGAACCACTAGCATTTAAATAAGGAAACAAGTATTAATGACGGTTTCTAACAATAGGTGAATAGTGCACGAACCTCTGGTTACATATGCTGCATTCCATTCAAACTATTGAAATAACTGAACGGCAAAATATTGTAAGAATGATACTTATAATTTATCTCCATAGAGAACATTAACGCTAAATATTTCATCACCAATCCCATAGTTTCTGGTTGCGTGATCCCGCAACACAGGTTGTAAAAATATCAGTGAAATGTTGCAAGAATATGGTATGTTATCAATATCACTAAACGTAATTTTTATCGCCGGTCGCGTTGGTGCGGACGGTAAGAGCGGCGGCCTGTAGCTGCTGTGCCGAAACCGCACTGGAGCGGTAGTTGGTTCGATTCCAGCGCTCGAATGGTTGTGTTTCTTTGTTTCTTCAGTTTGTTTACTTCCTAAATGTTTGTGATTGTGTCTAGGCAAGAGTATAGAATCCGACTACGGATTACCCCTCAGTCACGACAGTTAAAGGCTGGGTAAGGCCGGATGCCTTCTGAGAAGTGTTCTACGTTGGTCACTCGCCTGTCGGTAGGTTTCCTGATAGACTTATGGGTAAGCACATAACCAAGGGTTTATAGCCCGAGGGGGGTGCTGGCCTGGGTTTGTCGGAAGCTGATGACTGTGGTCCGGAACCCATGTTAAGCTGTAGGTCCAGTGGCTAAATAGCCTAGTTGCTGATGCGCCTCTAACCCTAACACTTTACCTTTACCTTTTTAAATTTTTACGCATCAATTTAATGCATTAAATCTGACATTCGATCGGGTAAAAACAAGGAAATTAAGTATCAATTTACAATCGTTTTCTTTACTAAACTGGAGATTTCAGTAGATTCATAATACCGTTCCTAGTGAGTAGCTACTACATATGTTGGAAATAATTAATCTTAATAAAGAACTAAAGTATAATCAACTTAATTCAAATAAAGTTTAATATTGGAATCTTTGGTATAAATACAATATAAAACAATAGAACAATAATTTGTTTTTAATTTCTCGATGCGCGTTTCGCTAGCCATGTTAGCATCATCAGGAGTTAATTAAAATGTTAAATTATGATAAATTATATTAAATATTAATATAAATATTATTTAAAAAATTATAAATAATAAAACAAATGACTTGTTGTTTTGTCGTAAATCTCTTCTCTCAGGTTTTTATTCTCTTCTTTTCTATGAATCTCTGAATTTAAGTTAATTCAGACCCAATTAGTACAATTTGGTACAATATATACAGTTTGATATAATATCTTCTATAGTGATCGAAGATTAAACAAACAAAAGTAATATTTATTTCCTGTAGGCTGTACATAGCATAAAAAAGATGATTTCAGTAGCAATTAAAATATAATTCTTTGTTTGCTTGCTTGAGGTTACCTGAAGTGGACCTTTTGGCTTTGCTGCGAGGCAATTGCCAGCTCAATTTGTTAGCAGCCCAGAGGTTGTCTGGCTCTTAGGCTATATCCAGGCCACCAACTATATAATTATTGTAGACGGGCTACCGAAATACTACTTCACTGACTTTCGTCACTACTTTCTCTCGATAAAACCCGTCAGAACAAAACAAAAATGTTACGATGTTGAAAGATGCACGTGGATATCACGTAGAGTGACTCTTGTCTCGTGACTGACTCTTGATGCGCACACTATGAGAAACGAGACGGAAGTGAATATAATTCTTTTGTAATATTTTCTCTAAATAAATGAGGTTAACTGGTTATTAAAACAAAGAAAATCTTTTAATTAAGCTGCAGCCATGGACAACAGAAAATAATCGATTATATAAGAATAGGACAGGCATATTGTTCTGTCACCGCTCTTTTTTATCACAGTTGCTGCAAGATGGAACGGCCTGTAGGAATGGATTAATCATTATGATACTACGAATTTTTGTTTAAAAAGCGGATGAAAGAACCATTTATATAAATTCTGTGAAGGGGACGATAAAACAGTTGAACACAACAGTTGATTCCATACCCACGAGAGACAATACAAAATATGTAGAAAATTATATTCGGTGGAACTTAGGTGAGCCTTGAGACACGATTTTGGTGTAAGACGGCGATGCATCACAAAATTGAAGTGTATTTTATTTTACATGTGTAAAGTTTTGATGTTGTTCCATATTTCTAAAAAGACCCGGTTTTGGTGCCAGATGGCGATGTATCACAAAATCAAAATGTATTTTATTTGACATGTGTAAATTTTTGATATATTTTTTAAGGGTATAAAGATAAAAATTCATTCAATTCATTCATTTAGGAAAGGCATTCTTGCCTTTCTTAAAAGGCAAGAATGTTTCGTAGTCATAAAATATAATATGTTCTGTGTACGGTGATGGTGCCTTTAATGATTTTACGTGTGGTCTACATTCTGGACTACCGGCAGAACATTCGAGCGATTGGAGAAATTATTGGAATTAACCATCAACATCGTCAAGGTGATTACGTTAAGCTGGAAAGGTTAGCAAGGTCAATGTATAGGTTCTGTTCAATGTATAAGTTAATGGAGAAAAATGTGATAGGCAAAATTTCTGCTTGCGATTCTCTATTGAGAGGCAATGAAATCGGTCAATTTTTAAAGCGGATGGTTATCCATGATGAAAAATGGATTAATTGTAATAATGTTAAGCGTAAGAGATGAAGATGCCTCTTCAACAAGCACAAAAGCCAGTTTATATCCGAAGAAAGTTATGCTACGCATTTGGTAGGGCAGGAAGGAAATAGTTTATTATGAGCTGTTATCTAAAACCAAACCATTAATGTATAATAGTTTCGATCGATTGCTCGGTTGGCTCTTGGTGAAACATAGTAACAGTGATAATAATTAAAACACTTGGTATTTGTTTCACAATACGTGTGAAGTGTTTTAATTATTATCATTATTAATTGGAGATATATTGTCTACAACTCGGTGGATAAAAGTGAGCTATCGACCGGAAGCAGTCTGAATTAGTCAACAAAAAGGGCATTTCTTTCAATTTTCGACCCGACTCAAACTTTTACAACCTGACTGGAATGTTTTGGTCTGTCCACCGTGGATAGATTCCAGACCTTGCGCCCTCCGACTATCGTTTATTCAGATCGCTTCAAAACAGCTTAGGATCATTGAAAAGAACGGTGCGTATGTGCAAGAACTATACGTATATTGGTTATAAATATAATTTTTAAATATATATTTATAAATATAACTTTAACTTATCTCTTAAAAAAATGAGAAAAAAGAATGAGAGAATGAGAAATGTTGTATCAACCCAATAAATACTTATGGTTCGAAAAAGTCTATATTTAAGATTTTTTTAAATATTATTTACAACTTCTTAGTTAATAACTTTCATCAATTATTTGTTATACTGAGTTTTTCTGAAGTGCGTTCGAAATTGGATAGAAGCATATAGTTTTAACCCAGATATACCTGAAAACACTTTTTTAAAAAGAAGGTTTTTTTTCAAACTTTGTATTAATTTTAAGGATATAGAACATAAAAAACATTACATATGCAGCAGAGCCCTATGGGACCTGAAAGAGCCAGGCCTGCATATAGGGCGTTAGGAACATAATATACGTACTTATATAACTAATAATAATTTTACATGAAATGCAACAAAGTATTTGACATGAACACCAACATTACCCTTAGAACACTTGGTAGTAATCTTTAAGCAACAGTAGGGATCCTTTGTTTGTTTGTCCTGTGGAATAACAAAATGGGTAATTCTATTGAAACGAATATTCATATTTTCATTTTAACTGGGTCTCCCCTTAGAGCTGCTACATTATTTTTTATTCTACTAAAGAAGTCCTATAGTTACACTCCTAAAATATAAATGGTCCATGGCACCTTTATTGTTTTTATGTATTAGTCAAGCGTTTTGTACGGCCACATCAATACATTGAGCAATTTGGGAAAAATACCATTTTTTTCCTATAATGGAAGCACGATAAAGGTTTATGTTCTCATCACAACGATCTACACCGCCTATGTGCGCATCATATTTTTTCACGACATATGGTTGTTCAATTTGAACAATATTTTTTTCACGTTGTGAGTATCTTTTCACAATATGAATGGGTTTGGCGTCTACAGAATTGGAACACATTGTGACAATGTAGTTGTCATTCCATTGAACAGCAACAATATTATTTTCTTCTATATTCAATATTCGTAATCACCTTTTTTCTTTTCTTGAGATCTATGGAGGCAAATGGATTGTTGGTAAGTCTAATAAGGTCGCTATAAAAAAACTTCTGAAATAAATCAACAGGATGTTTCTTGGCCGTTACTTAAGAGGCATCGGATTGCCATTCATCGCCGGAATCAGTAATTTCAAAATGTTTTTTTTACCCATTTGAAGTCACAAACATTTTCGGGCGGAGCATATATATATATATATATATATATATATATATATATATATATATATATATATAAATATATATACATATATATATATATATATATATATATATATATATATATATATATATATATATATATATATATATATATATATATATATATATATATATATAAGGCCCCTAAATTGTTTAACATGTGTTAACAGAAAAAAAAACTTTAAGATTTAATTTTCAAAAAAAAAAAAAAATAGAATCACCATACTTTATATGCCTAGCGTCGTATATATAGAATGGCTTCATATTTATTTTTATAAGTAACCCCGTATCAAAAAGAAACATAACCTAATATCACAAGTGATTAGTTTTAACCTCCAACACTCCGAAACATTTATAATATAATTTGTGAAACAACATAAGTAATTAATTACTTGCCCAACAAAATTCACGTCACAGTGGTCCATTTTTCGTAATGTATACAATTAAACTTTAACAATAAAATGATGCACTATCGTAAAGCTGCGTATACTACCGACGCACGGACCCCCTCACAGCTGATTTTATGTTGTACCATATATATATATATATATATATATATATATATATATATATATATATATATATATATATATATATATATATATAATACTACTATATAGCTAATATCGTAAGTGGAGGTGTCACGGAGTAAGTCAGACAGCAAACGTCTGCTTCCATGTCTTTTTCTACTACTCGGCCCGTTATGCGCAAATGTCGAGATAAACGTGACACAAAAACATAAAAATATGCAAACTGACGCACGTCTATAAGCATACTCAATTATCGGATATGCGCATAAGACTCAAAGAAGTAGTGAGAGAAACAGACGCATATATGTCTGCACCGTAATGATTTCGCCGATCTCCAGATCTTGTTAGCAATATAGTAGTATTATATATATGGTTGTACCTATGCATAGTAGGAAATTTTTGGCGGGCTGTTTAAACCATGGGCATATATGTAGGATGACAGGCATATCTGGGTTAAGGATAATTAATAGTACTTCGATATATAACATGGAATTTTGTAGAAAATCTAAGTGATAGAAATGGTGAAAATTATACCATAGCCCTAAACCGAGAGATTTGTTATGAACATCAACTAGATTATATAATTGTCTTTTATTTTCAGTTGATAATGGTTTCCTCGATAAACAGCATAAAGTTTTAACACTTTTTAAGCATGTTGCTCAACCTAGTCAAGTAGAAGAACATCAGGAAATTTGCAAAAATGTTGTGGATCCTGTTCAGTGGTTACAAGTTCATAAACCATCGTTCACCGTAAGTAATATGTATATTGTTTTTGGATTATTTTGTATGTGGGGTCATGTAATATCTAAAAAAAAGAAATTTATTTAAAGGTACTAATTTTCAATATACAATAATTAAAATATACAATCAATATACAATAACGACAATACGAACTGTGTCTCGTTCGATTACTAGGAGACCTACTACTTAAGAGCGGTTTCGTTCTTTAAGAACTCAGCAGTTAAGCTCTTACTTCGAGAGAAAAGTATTACTTCGAGAGAAAAACATCCAAGCTTATACAAGGTGTGTAAACAAAGTAGGGAGACTATTTTGTTTATTTTTTTATTCATTGTCTCTTTCAAAGTAGTTACCTTGGAAAGCCACACAGCGGTTGAGAAAGTTTATTCACTCGTCATAGCATTGCTGGAACTCTGATACTGAAATCGCCTTTGGCTCCTCGATTACGGCCTTTTCTATATTCTGCAATATCCCAAAATGGTGAACTGAAATGAACTTACAATTTTGAGAAAAAGAAAAAGTCACAGGGACTTAAGTGATCTAGTGAATAAGAGGACTGTGGAACTGAACAGTGATATATTTACTTCCCAAGAACTCGTTAACTAAAATCGCTGTGAGGCAAGGCGCATTGTCATTATGCAGCATACAGGTGTTCTTGATGTTCAATCTCACTCGAATGAGTGTAATTAGAAGTATTTGAATTACTTGAATTTCTTGAAGTACCTCTAGGTAAAAATGCTAGCTTACCATTTAACCTTGAAGCAATTTCTTATGGACAATCACCTGGCTGTTAAAAGCAGATCAGCAAGCTTTTGATTTTGGAGTGTGCCATTCCTGGCTGTCACTTCATTTCTGGGTTATATTTCAACAACATTTAAGCTTGAGGTTGCCTCATAGAAGGTTGACAGTTATTTTATTATTATTGCTGCTATATAATATAATATATATATATATATATATATATATATATATATATATATATATATATATATATATATATATATATATATATATATATATATATATACCAGACACACGAAGCGAAGAACTACCAAAAATTTCCACAGCCCTTAGACAAAATGGATATTCAGAAAATTGTATCAGAAAGGCCATTCACCGTCAGGAAACCCAAACATGAAAAACAATAGAGGATCATGAACCAAATACACTAAAGGTCCTGGTATCATACATAAAAGGAATCACAAGTAGGATAGGCAGACTACTAAGGAAACATAAGATCAGAACAGCCTACAAGCCCTACAAAACTGTCGCAAACATCCTAAAAAATTTCAAGGTCAAAGTTAGACGGGAAAATCATGGGGTGTATAGTATATCTTGTTCAAACTGCAACAGAACATGCATAGGACAAACAAACAAACGGTTACATATAACAGACAGATATCGGCCAGAATACAAGAACATAAAAACAACTTAAAAAATAAACAAACAAACCACTTCCGCTCTGTTCCAGCACCATCTACAAAGAAGACATAAAATCAATTTTGAAGGAGCCAAAGAAATAGCGAATATTGAAAACTACAAGGTTCGAACAATCAGAGAAGCTCTTAAAATAGAAGAAAGGGGTGAGCTAAATACGCGAAACGACGCTCGCAACATTTCAAAAGTATGGAAATCCCTTCTGGAAAAAGAAGAAATGCGGCAACGTGGCGGCGAGGTAGAAAAGTCAATAAACCCCGATATAATCTGCGCAGTCGCACGTCAATTGGACTCTTCAGTCAAAGCGGACAACATTTAAAAATGCCAAATGAGATTTTGGCGAAATGTCGTGACTCTTCACAAAATCAACGGATCGACACCCGGAATGATTTAGAAACATTAGAATTGGATTTCAGGGAGTTTCTCTATTCTGCTTGTTTTTGCTCGTTGGGTTTATGGAATGTTTTAAAGACTAGTCTATAATATACCTACTGCGGTATATTTTGTGATAATTAACAGATATCTAAAGTATGCGATGGTGATTGAAATTTGTGTCCATCAGTTGTATACAGAGTAAAAACTATAAAGTATAGCTTAGTGGTATAAGGAACTAAAATATATGGTCATCTTTTCCGCCAGCAAGAATATGCCTACACCTTTTTGGCACTTCGAAAGAATTCTTTCAGTTCATTATTTACGATGAGAGTATATCATCTTAAGCCACTATAACGCATTCTCCAAACTTCTGATATCCAAAATTCGTGAAATAATAAGATAAAGCATTCAGGGGAAATTACATGTCGTCCATTATAAGGTCAAAAAACTAATTTTTTCAAAAACGTAATTACTGCTGTGAATGAGTGGCTAACAAGACAAGAATATCAATTGTTCTATTGGAACCTTCGGCGTGAAAAACTAAACTTGAAAAGAAAACCTTTTTTAAACTTCTCGACACACGTTTTGCTAAACATGTTTTGCTAGCATCATCAGGAGACGATTTAGTCTAATTTTAAAACTAAACTATGTTTTATTTATATGATCTAATGAAGCGTGTAAAATTATGAACCGTCAAGTTTACTGAGCCTTATCTTAAAATGGAAAAAGTTGACTGAACGGAATAGGTCTTTTATCCCGGTTCATGATTTTCTTACATTTTTCTAATTGAATGCTTTTATATGCATCCAAAGCCCTATTGTTATTTATACTTTTAACCAGTCTTAAATTACTAATTTCTATATTGTGGTCAGGTTCGATTGCATGTTGGGCAATACAAGTTTTTTCATTTCTCCCACATCAAATGTGGTCAATGTGTTCTTTATATCTCGTTAATATGGATATTTTAGTTTGCCCAATATACTTTTGATCACAATCTTGACAACTAATTTTGTAAATCCCTGACTTTTTATGTTGATCTACTTTATCCTTTGTCATACAAAGGACAAATCAACAGGCCTGTTGAAGTGTTGATAAAATTTTCGTCATACTGTGCTCAAGTCTGAAACAAAACTTGATAGCGCACTGTTGCGCAAAATTGCTGTCATTTAATTTAAGGGACATTAGAAAAATTCTGTTCACGAAAAGAATTGCTATAAACCACAAAGTGATTCTAGAGAGGTCAAATTTGTGCTGAATATGCATCAGATGTTGGTCCTATTTTCCTCCAAAAGGAAAACCAACATTGTTACCAAATCGAATGCTACACCTTTAGCCTCATTACCTTATTTACACAATTTGTAGTATATAGGAGCTATGAATTTAACATTTTAATAAAAGAGTGTAAATTTGTAAATCAGCTATAGGTAGACATATGAGATATATTTAGTTTAATTCTAAATTAAAAATTTTACTCAGCATTGAAAAACTTTCTTGAAAAACATTTTTTGTTGTATATAATATAGTAAATTGAATGATACTTGGAATGATATTTTCTAATTTATTTTGCAAAATATAATCTGGTTATTGGTAATAATTTTCTAAACTTTAGTTACAGGTCATTACATAAAATCTTAAACTCTATTTACATCTTGAATTTGTGATCACATCTCAATTGTGACTTGTGATCACATGGGTCAATAAGTCCCAGGTCTGATAAATAGTTATTCTATATATATCAATCTTATTGATCACTATATTCTCCTTGAAGAGCAATACAATCATTTCAACGCTATTCTAATATTTCTACACCTTTTTTATAAAACGATTTCTCTTTGCATTTAGAATATTTTTCAGTTTCGCCAATTACCTCTTCATTGAAGCAAAATTTCTTTCCAGCGAACATTTTATTTAGATCTGAGAACAGGATATAGTCGCTGGGATCCAGATCTTAAAAATACGGTGGATAAGGAAGCAATTCGAAGTGCAATTCATGCAATTTAGCCATCGTTGCCAACGATTTCTGACATGGTTCATTTTCTTGGTAAAATACTACTTTTTTTTTGTTCATTTGGAGCCTTTTTTGTGATCCCGTCCTTCAAACACACCAATAACGCTATGTAATATTCGCTATTGACGGTTTTACATTTCTCGAGATAGTCGATGAGCAATACCCCATGCGTATCCTAAAATACACAGGCCATAATCTTGCCTGCCGATGGTTCTGTTTTTGGTCGCTGTGGACGGCTTTCACTGGTTGCTGTCCACTCAGCTGACTGCCGATTTGATCCGGAGTATACTGATGGATTCGTGTTTCATCTATTGTCACATATCACATAAAAAGCTCCTTTTTATTTCGCTTAAGCAGCTGCAAATATTGCTCAGAATCATTAATATGTTGTTGTTTTTGGTCCGCTGTGAGCAAGCAGCTTTCTCATATATCGCGGTATTTCGATAGCAACTTAAGCATTCCTAAATGGTCATGCCAAATGGCGTATACACATTTTTTTGATATCTACATGATAGCAGCTATTACCTGCAGCAACCTGCAGCTTTGCTTAACGGTTTTGCGAAATAATTATGTGAATTTTCCTAATGTTGTCTGATGTAACTACCTTTTTTGGACGTCCAGAGTGTTCAGCATTATCGGTGTTTGTATGGCCACCGTTGAATTCGGCATACCAATCATTATGATTGATTTTTGTGGGGCAAAGTCCGAGTAGTGTTTATCAAACTATGATTTTGCTTCAACGGTATTTTCCTTCATCAAAAAGCAATGCTTAATTAACACACGAAATTCTTTTTTTTTCATTGTTTTGAAAATAAAAATTACGTCACTTAAAGCACAACAACTCAGAAACTAGTAGACAGATTGTCATGAAGTTTTGACACATGACGTTTGATTGGTGGCACAATTGACCACTGGTAAGGATTTTTCGTAATTGATGCCATCTATATGTCAGACTGGGAACTTATTGACCGATTGAAAATCGAAATGCTGATTGAAAATCGAAAAAAAATCGATCGAAAATTATTGGTTTCAAAATGATCAAGGCTTTGATTTTTTTTTTATTATTTGATTTCACGGTTTTAAGATGATTCATCTAGACATATAGATTATTAGAATATTGTCATGAGTTCATATAGAATAAAATGAAATAAAAATATTTAGATTAAAACAATTTCCTAGCTACAATTCAGATTGTCCTTATTATGTTAGTAATAACTAGCAAATTATATTAGTAATAACTGCAAAATGTAGAAATCTCGACTATTTATTTGGTATTTTCATTGCACTCTCTAACGGAACTCCATATGTTTGTTCAGTAATACTCTTCTTTATTACTAAAAATTGGTAGAATTTTTGGTCTTGATCTAATATCTCAAACAATTATTACTTTGTGTTTCAGAAACCCGAGGTTGTTGATACAGTAATCAAATTTTTCCATTACGATTACGTTCTTCCCAAAGAAGTGCCATTTACCCTTGGACAAGAAGAACATGCAGAACAAGCTATTGCTGTGTTTAAATTGCTCTACTACGCGAAGGATTTTGAAACGTTCTATAAAACAGCAGTCGTACTACACCAATTTGTTAATGATGGTAAGATGTTTTTGGGTCTTAAATTTTTATAGTTCTTGTTCTATCTGTCTTAATGAATTTATTGTTTATTGCGCAGTATTACGATAATAATCAAATATTAATACATTTTAATATTAATTTAAGTGTTGAGTGTTTAAGTGATTAATTGTAACTTCGCAACTATTTTCTTACTATTTATTTTTTAAGTTGCTGGCAAAACCAGTTAATATATTTTAATTTTACCATATTCACAAATCAAGATCCACTTTATATGCAATAAATCCAAAAGTATATTTGCAGACTGACATAATTTTTACTTGGAGAAATAATGTGGTATGTTTATCTGTTTTTAAAATTTAAATAAAATGATTACGTAAATTTTCATTATTGCCTATTTATCCTATGGTTAAAATTCATTAATAAATTAGTATCAGCTGCAAACCTTGTCCTTAGAGATAAAAATCCTATGGCACTACATTTTAATTTAGTTTTATTGCAGCGTGACATTCTCTAACGTTTTAAAAATATTGATAGTTAAAAGTGTCTGCAACGTCGGCGCCTGTAAACTTAATTTTTCCAGTGGAGATTGCATCAATGTATCTATTTACACATTTTTTCTTTTATCTATAAATTATTCGCCATAAACTCTTGGATACTGTAGTGTGGTAGTGATATACATGACATAATATTTGACATGATATTCATTTTTATTTTGAACATTCTACACTATATTTGCTGTAGTCTTTAACACTTTCTTAACATCTTTAAAATATTGATAGTTGCAACGTCAGCGACTGCTAAACTTATTTCTACCACTGCAGAATATATCATTGTATCTATTTACTTAGTTATTTTTACACTAAACTTATTTGTCATAAACTTTGGGGTATCTTTTGTGTTAATGATATTTTACATGACATTTTCATTTTCAACTGTCTACACTTTATTTGTCGGACTTTTTCTGTTAATACTTTTTAAATGCAATTTTGAATCTATTCATAATGCATATTGAATTTGTCACTGTGGTAATGGAATTTACATTATTTGTCAAATTTAATGTTTTTGTCTATTCAATTTTGGATGTTTTTATTTCATATATACAGTGGATTTAATAAAGCAAAAGAGATAAAATTGATATTTTGATATGAAGTGAAACATTTATTTATCTATATAATTTTAACAATTATCTGGTACTTCATGGTGTTTCCTGCGCGATTTCAGTTAACAGGATAAGATAGTTGCAGGATAAGGCACGTGTCACCCTACTATTTTAATTATTTATAACATAAACAAAACAAGGCAAAGGTTTTTCTATAATAAAATTATTTGGTCTTTAAATTTTATGTTGAATAATTTTTGAAAATTGTCAATCAAATGTTAGCTATTACCAGCAATGAAACTTATATTTTTTACAACTTTTGCCTAAATATATCTGAAGTTAATGCAGCGATTTCTGCACGGATGATGTGTGTGCCACAATCTGGTTGGAACCACATAGTCTCTAGTCCTTGCTCTTTTTTTTGTTTTTTATTTTATTTTATGTTTATAGCGTCCACCATTGACTGTAACTGAATTTCCACTATCGTCTTCAAAAAAATATTGTCCAATGGTGTTCTTAGCATGGCTGTATTCCTGTGCAAAACATCATGCTGTAACTTTAACTGGATGTAATGACGCTTGATGGATGTAGCGGGGAGTTTCTCTTGGCCGGAAACGGCCATTTTGTCTATTCACTTCAATAGCAAGAAGAAAATGAGCTTAATTGCTTATTATTAATTTTGCATAGCAATTGTCAATTGATGGAACTGATTTATAATGGCATTATAGTATTTTATTCGCTTATTATTGTCTATAGGCAATAGGTCTGGAACAATTAAAGGAAAACATGTACAAGTCGCTTTTGAAAATTCGGCGTAATCTGCATGGAGATATTACCACACGATATCTCTGAAGTCTCCTTCCAACTGTTCCGAATGTTTAAAATTGCTTGAATAAACGATACATTGTAGATCAATTCTTCTATTGGAACCTTCGGTGTAAAAAAAAAAGAAAGCTTAAAACATTTTCGAGATGATGCATATTACCCCGAAAATAATGATGCATAGCGACCTTGCATATTTCACCATCAGGTGCAGATCTAATGTTCTAATCTTTTGCTTTTATTTTTTACAAGAAAAAAAAGGAAACAACTATTATTTAGACAATTTACAACTGTTAACATAATTTTGTAACTGCATCTTTTTTTCAGGTTTATTTGTCTATTGTGTATCTGTGGCTGTTGTACACCGACCAGATTGTTATGGAATAATTCTCCCAGCTATTTATGAAATTTACCCCTGGTATTTTTACAATACTGAGGCTTTACAAGAGGTTTACAAATACAAGATGGTTCATGGAAGTGAACATGCTAATGTAAGATTTTTTCTTAGCTGAAAAATTGACTAATTACAATTGTTGTTTGCAGGCTGGTGGCAATGACCACCATCATGTCGTACATGCAAATTATACTGGCCATTACCTAAATGTTCACCCAGAACAATCAATTTCTTATTATTTGGAAGATGTTGGCATTAATGCATTCCATTATTATTGCCACATTTACTATCCAGCTTGGATGGATGGCGAAGAGTTTAAACTGAAGAACGACAAACGAGGTAATATAGGGTGATTTTTTTAGTACGTCCGAACATAAAATTCAAATAACAATCAAATCAGATGCCTTGAAGATATTTATTTTATGTGAAATAACATTCAATGGCATTAATGTTAGAAAACAATTTCGGACAAATGTTCCCCGCAGTTAGTTCTGATAAAGGGCATTCTGTCAATTCAATTTTCGATCACTTTTTAAAGCAATTGGGCTTTTATATCAGCAATTGTCCGAGTTCTGAGCATCAATAGTTGCTGGTTTGTCAGCATAGACCAAAGATTTAACATACCCACAAAGAAAATATTCTGAAGGCGTTAGTTTGCAAATGTTGCTCCGATGTTAAACGTTTCTCAATTGGGGTTTTATGTCAGTAATTGTTCGAGTTTTGGTTTCCAAGGCATGAATAGTTGCTTGTTTATCAGCATAGACCAAAGATTTAACATACCCCAAAGAAAATATTCCCAAAACATTAAATCACATGACCTTGGTGGCCAATTAACAGATTCATTCCTCAAAATAATTTTCTCATCGAATTGTTCTCTCAATAAATAGATTGTTGCGTTGGCTATATGACATGTGGTACCGTCCTGTTGGAACCAAGCCCAACTTCCTGCAAACCGCGATGATTTGATAAATTTGGATCTTGATCAATATTGCCAGCAATAGCGGCGATATTTTCTTCGAATCGCACAGTTTTTTATCTTGTTCTTGTTTTAATATCGAGCAGCGTGAAATGCGTTTGGAATTTGTCGATGATTCGGCGCATACCTTGCTCGATTGGATGATTATGTGCACCACAAAATTCACGAAGTGCTCTATAAGTTTGGCGTACGGAACACCGATTTTGATAATAAATGTATGCAATTTGCTAGCGTTGCTCTGATGTTAAACGTTCCATGATGGTTTACCAGATTTACAGACTTGCGCACAAACTCACCTTTTGTTTGATAGCGACCTATATCGGAACTTCGGATATATTAAAAAAATGATCCCTTATATCTTATATTATTATTGTAATTTGGATATTAAAATATTAGGATCATTTAAATTAGTATATATTTCATAATGTGTATATTATAAAAATAAGTAAAATATCAATTGTTTTTTATATGTTGGTTCACGTGGAAATGGCAAATAATTTTCTAAAACAGGGGTTTCTAAACTTTTCTTTATCACGCCTTCATTGTGTAAAGAAAATATATCCACGCCCCCGTGTCACAATTTTATTAGGGTATCTACAATAAAAACTAATAAAAGTCTCGAAGGAATATTTGTTAAGATTTATTTAATCAACATAAATGGAGCAAATTACTTAATGAGACGAATGAGCTTACATATTTTTATCAAGATTCTCAATTCTTGGTGGTATAGGACAAATTGCACAACGTAAATCACTGGCATTATCGAGTTTGCTTCTACTTCTTTTTTATGAGTCCTACTGCTGAAAACGCCTTTTCACACAAATAGGTGATCGGAAAAGGTAAATATAATCGCAGCACTTGCTCTGATATGTCGCGATAAACTTTTAAATACTTGACCTAGAACAATGTTTTGTCAATCTTCTCAAAATCGTATTTCACAGCAGAATTATTTTTTATTCAACGCCTCAACGCAATTTCAATCAACGCCTGCTTTTGAAGATTTTTTGGTAACAAGTCTATATCAATATGGAAAGGATCCGTTGCTGATCTATAAATGTTATTATCGCACGAGTTAGGAAAGTAACTCCTGAACTCGTCACTCAGGTGCTGCAAAAGATTTGATATTTTTGTCTTAACAACAGTGTCCTCAAAAGCCTCTTTAAATAATATTTTTTTCTGAGATTGTATACAGTTTTGAAAAATAGGAGTAATTGTATGGCTCTGCTAAAATTTTAAGATTCCTAAGTTGCAACTTTTCAACATACGCCGTGATGGCATCACGATGACAAATTATATTGGAGTGTATACCGTGCAATTTCAAGTTGATGTGAATCAATTAATTCAATGTATCTGATAAACAAGATAAAAATATTTGGACACATGGTTTGCCAAATTTCGTACACAATTTATCCTGTTTCTGTTTTTTTCCAAAAACAAAATTACTTTAGCCGTAAAAAGTCAAGTACTTAAGGCACTCTTTTGATATTCGTACACAATTTCGTACACAATTTATCCTGTTTCTGTTTTTTCCAAAAACAAAATTACTTTGTCTCAAAGTTCAAATAATCTTACCAATATATTTCCTTTTGAGGGCCAGCGAACTTCCATATGGAATAACAGCGTTTTGTGTTCTGTTCCCAAATCTTCACAAAGAGGCGTAAAAAGTCAAGTACTTAAGGCACTCTTTTGATATTCGTCCACAATTTCGTACACAATTTATCCTGTTTCTGTTTTTTCCAAAAACAAAATTACTTTGTCTCAAAGTTCAAATAATTTTACCAATATATTTTCTTTTGAGGGCCAGCGAACTTCCATATGGAATAACAGCGTTTTGTGTTCTGTTCCCAAATCTTCACTCAATCAAGGCACTCTTTTGATATTCGTACACAATTTATCCTGTTTCTGTTTTTTCACTCTTTTGATATAGTTGACAACTTTGATATACAACTTTAAAACATCATTAAGGTCATTTGGTAGAGTTTTAGCCTCCAAAGCTTGACGGTGTATAAAACAGTGAATAGCAGTTACAGTGGGATTATTTTCTCTGACAAATTGTACAAATGCCTATCAACTTTTGCTATGGAAGGTCATATTTGCCAAAAAAATCAGAGACTGTTGACATAACATCAACAGCTTTTGTAGTTGTCGTTAACTCTACAGAAAATAGAACTTCTTTCTTTTATTGTATAATCTTGAATATATCTAATGAAAACTAACAATTGAGAACGTTGCCTAATATCTTTTTTCAATGAGCCGTGTCACAGTGTTGTCAGAAAGCGGTATTTGAGAGAGCTTTTGTCTACTCTCAGGTCCAAGAACAATATCAGCCCCCTTGGGATATCAACCCTTGATTTTGTGCTTAACCATAAGTATCTCGAGAAGCCTACCGACCGGCGAGTAACTAACGTAGAAAACCTCTCAGAAGGCATCCGGCCTTATCCAACCTCAGAACTGGCATGACTGAGGGGTGATTCTTTGTCAGATTTTACACTTTTACCCAGAAACATCCACAAGAATTTTAGAAAAAGTCCTTACCTAGTACGGGTATCGAACCCGCTATGCTCTAACTGCCGTATCGTCAGGCTAACGGCTTAGACACCACAGCTAATGTGATTCCACGATTAAGAATAGGTCCCACAGATTATACACTTAGATGTCTTTGAAATATATAGGAGCTTCTCATCGGTAATCTTATAAACAGTTGAATACCTCCTTAGTACATAGTATAGTATATCATTTACATCGAAATCAATATAAGGTTAAGGGTTAATCTTACCCCAACCGCCTTTTCCATGAGAACACATGGGAAAGGCGTTAGCTTTTCTAAGAAATACTGGGCAGTTTTGAAGAGTTTCGATTAATTTCGCGCTTGACTCTTGGTGAAACATAGTAGCAATGATAATGATTAAAACACTTGATATTTGTTTCATAATATATTTGCATATATTTGAGATACTATCTGACATGTTTCGGCCTCACGACCATTCTCAAAGAGATCTACTCTTATTATGTATAAACTAAACTAAAGCTTCAAATTTCTATACAATGGAGGTTGGTGTTTTTATTAGGCTGTCTCCTCAAATATATGGCACTTTCAATAATTCTGGTATTTTTCCAAAGTAAGTATAGCTGGGTGTTTGTTAGATTTTTACCGTCGTATATAGCTTTTTTAATTTCGGAGATTTTCAGGTAATTTAACAGCCTGCTTGCAGCTGTATATCAATTTGACATTAATAAAAGTGGTTCTGGTTTATACAACCACAAAAGGACGGGCTTTGCCGAACATTGTCCAATCCAATATATCGATGATAATATAATTTATATAGATTATCCATACAAACCCACGTAGAATAGTTACTTCAAACTGTAACGTAGAGGTTATCTAACTATAAATTATAGTATCATTCAATAAGGAGTTTACTTTTGACAGTAAATTTTGAATATTTTTAACTTATATCTTTTATTTTGTATATTAAAAAACTAAATAGCTTCCATTGCAAAAATAGGATTGTACAGTACGGAACAAGTATTAAATGTATTCAAATTGTTTTATTATGAAACATATATCTAGCCTTAGCGATGCCGCTTTTTTTCATTTATATGGATATGTAGATAAATAAAGCTGCATATGAAGTGAAGAAAATCAGAGAATGGTTATCGAACAATCATTAGTTCATCAAACAGTCACAATTTGGTCTCATTTAGGGCCAGAAGGTGTCACTGGTTACTACTTTTTCGAAAGCTGAGTTGACAATGCTTTTACCGTTAAAGGACTACAGTATGGCGAAATAATTGATGCATTTCTATCCTGAATTTAAAAAGCTTTACCAGTAAACCCCAAATTACTTGTTATAAACTTCTCGACCCTTGTCCGCTAACCATGTTAGCATCATCAGATGATTCAATCTTAAAAAAAATATTTGATCTTTAGTGGTAAATCTCTTCAAGTTTAGTGCTTCAATGTTTCAATAGAAAAAATTATCATTTTTATCCTGTGAACCGAAGAGGAATAATTTATATTTTGGCGAAAAAGTGGTGAAGAAACATTAGCATTATTTTTTACAGACATTGTTTTACCAACATCAAATCATTAAGGTAATACCCTTTCAATGATGCTTTCAGGTGAACTCACATTGGATTTAATACAATCTCTGGTGGCCCGTTATTATCTGGAACGCCTCTCGAATGGAAAAGGCCAAATTCCACTTTTGGATTTGCATGTACCCTTCCAAGTACCTTTCTATCCATCATTACAGTATCCTAATGGAGAACCTTTCCCCGAGAGACCCAATTTCGTCAATCTGCATGATTCCCAAGTAAACAACGTCGAACCTGTTGGCTCAAAATATGAGAACTGTTATGATACTTTGCACGAATGTGGAGACCGTATCACTGATGTGATTGACAGCGGCTACGTAATAACTGTAAGTATGATTTATTTTTTTAATTAAAATGTAATATTTATGACTTGATGGCAAAGGGTGGTCTAAGAAGAGTGTCAGAACTTTAAAGTGAGGCATAAAGATAAGTACAAGTGATAATCTGGTAATTTTTATTACATCAAACACTGGCATTATGTTTTGAAAACAATGTCGTTCAAATGTTCCTCAGCTTCTTCCGGTAGAATGTATTCTGGAGACACAATTTTCGATTACTCTTTTACCCATATCGCGTGGTATGTTTTCAATGATGGCCTGGATGTTTCGTTTAAGGTTAAGAATTGTCCAAAGTTTTTTTTAACAGAGATTTAACATAACCCCACTAAATATAATTCAAGGTCATGATGACATTATCATTTCGCGAAATAAAGGGCTTAGGAAACTTTTCTTGCAATAAATCTATCGTCTGGTAAGATATGTGACAAGTCGCACCGTCTTGTCGAAAGAAAATATTGTTTGTTCACATTCATCAGTTCAGGCCAAATATATTCTTATAGGGTTCACCATTAACAGTAACACAAATTTCATCATCGTCTATAAAAAATAAGATCCTACCACTCTTTCAGCTGAAGGCAAGCAGTGACTTCCTGACAATAAAGAAGTAACTTTTGAATCACTTGAGGATTGCCATAGGTCCAAATTTTGTAGTCATGTTTGTTCACAAACCCACTAAACCAGACCAGAAGTGCGTTTCGTCGGAAAAGATTTTTCTTCCGAAGTGGAGGTCCTCTTTCAACTGCTCTAGAGCTCAAATTGAACACATTAGTGAATGAGTGATATTTACATTTCAAACAGTGTTGCCGCTATTATGTTTAAGTACTGACACTCTTATTGGAAAATTCTTTATAGAGTTTTAATTTTTTTCTTGAGTGAGCTTCATCCATAAAAAATATCCATATAAAGAGGGGTTTTACAAATAAACCTTATTATTTAACAACAAATTATTTATTTTTATAAACAAATGAGACTGATGTCAATGTTATGTGAGTGAACAAGTATTTTGTTGTACAGAAGCTATTTTCTAAAGAATATCCGTTTAAAAAAATGAATAACTGACGGAATATTTAAAAATATGAAAATATATAAAGTTAAACAGTATGTGCAAGGTAGTTAAAACATTATGTGCAACAAAGTTTCAAGGTTTTCTCTGGCAGCTAAAATTTCGTGTATGTGAATGGGCATGCATGTGATGTCAATACGCTTTTCAAAAGTTCTCTGATTTTTCCAAGATTTTTTACACAAGATCTGATTTGATAAACTTATATCACATTGCTTATCCTGGTAGGATTATTTCTTACTGCTGCGTGCTAGATAATGTTTAAGGCGGATGTTACCTAGGAAGATTCTACTGTTAGAAATTAGTAAAATGTAGAGATGATAATATTGGTATATTTCAGGCTTTACGAATGGAACTTCTAATGTGAATGTTATTTCATATTTTTTAAGGTACTTTTAATTTTAATTATTTTTTCAGAATATTTTGCAATACACTAGTTAAGGGTAGTTTGTCCATATTTAAATGTTTTTCAAGATTTTTAATTTCTGAAAGCAATTCGGATTTACAATTGAATTATGCAGCATATTAATTTTGGAAAAAATAATTGTTGTTTGGATATTATTAAGCAAGATATATATTGACTGATGTATCATTGTGATTTATGTGATCGTTGTGTGAATTCGTATATATTCATGATATTTTGTTTCATCTTTTGTATTATTTCTTCAATGTGCAATATTCGAGTTCTTAATATTTGTTGGTTATGTGTTAAGTTAGCCATTATATTTTCGACATTTTCAGAAACTTTGCTTAACAAAGATATGTATGGTCAATTAAACTAGCTGAGTGATACCAAGAGGATAAATAATCCTCTCTTGTTTCTTTTCCTTATTTTATAGGGCATTATTCGATTTATTGAATTTTAAATTCTTCCTTCAAGAGCACGGGTTGCTACAAATGTGTTGTGGCTATTATTGTACAGTGCTATGAGAAGAATTCTTGAACTGAATTTAAGAGATTTGAATTCTATTGATATTGGTTTTAGATCGACGTTTTGTATAATGTTCAATCATTTGACACGTTTTTAGCAGTGTGTTTTTAGATGGGTAGTGTTCCTGGGTAGCTATTAAAAATATTAATCTTTACTTCGATTCCGACTCTGAGGACAGTATAAGTCCATCTGTAATAACGGGTTTAATCTCAGTTTCGTTGATATGCACAGTCTGTTTCTCTTTTGTTTTTGGATTTTCATTTTCAATTTTATTATTTTCAAAATGTAAGTATTTATAGTTTATATTGACCTTTGATCAACCTTTTGCATAATCTAATTGAATTTTTATCTGATCTTTCTATTCATTCATTATATTAATGATGGTCTCTTTACAGTTTTTAGATTCTTCAGCGACTTTGTCATATAAGATATTTATCTTGGCGCATGCAGTAACTAAATTAATTGGATTTCTTGAATTTGTGTGACCTAGTACAAGTTCTTGAGGAGTATTATTTATACTTGAATGGATGGTATTATTATATGCAAATGCAGTTTGTCTCAAAATCGTTATATATTCGATTAAACTAGAGTGTAGACGTTCTACTGGTGAATTTGATTCATGATGGTGAAGTGTATTAAAATGAATATTTATGTTGTGTGATTTTTAAAGGTATTTTATTACTTAATTTTTGAATTCAAGTAAGTTATCGGATATTATGCAATTGGATGAAAATTATTTTACTAATTGTTCGCAACATGATATGGCGTTTCCGAAGTGTTTGGCCAAATTTTGAGAATTTTTCTTGGAGTGTTGAAATTGTGTCAATGTGCACAATAACAACCGGTCTGCTTGCAGGTTCCATTAGAATAAGAAGTTGATTTGGAGGTCTTTGATTATATTTTGTCCTTTAACATATGTTACAATACGACTGATTTTAATGTTTTCCAATAATATTTTTCGTTTTAGAAACTTTGTTGTTCCATTGATTCCACGAGAGTTGATTTTTCATTCGTGTTTATATTGAATTAAAGGGATATATTGAATTAAAGGGAAGTTTTCTTCAACGTTATTAATTAATTTGGTCCATTCAATTAATTCATAGTTTCTTTTTCGTTAAGTATTCTTTCAAAAACTGAGTTATCTACTCTATATTTGTTGGTAATGTCGCATATATTATTTTATGTCCATCAAAATCTTTGTATTCGATCTTTTATAATGATCATAAGGAGATTTTTAATTTATTTAATAGCGTCAGGTATAATTTTCATTATCATTCATTGGCGGTTTTCGTTTTGAAAGGGGGTCAAGTATGTATATCTGAGAGCATTTTGGTTTTTGGCTGATCTTTTAATTACCAGTCACTAGTTTTTGTATTGTTTTGTTTTGTTGTTGTATTTCTTTCGTATTTTTTTTGTTTTCAATTGTATTGATTTGGATGCGAGACAAGGCGTCAGCGTTAGTATTTTGGCCGCCTTTGCATATTGACTGTCTTGCCATATTCTTCTAATCTTAGTCTCCATCGTATACGTTTACTGTTTGACTCTTTTAAGTTAAAAAGCCAAACGAGAGGGCGGTGATTTTATAGACCTTGAATTTTCTTCCATACAAATATGATCAAAATGCCAACAATCCCAGAAAATTTGTCGTTTCCATGTCCAGACAAGAGTCGTTTAATGTTCTTGATGCGTAACCGGTAGGTTGATCATGTAGTGAGTTTCCTTGCGAAAGTACGGCTCCAAGTACGATATTAGAGGCATCGGTTGTCAATACAAAAGGTTTATCAAAATCGGGATATTATAAAATGGGGACATTAATCAAAAGATTTTGAAGACGATTAAATGATTGAGAATGATTAACTTTTGCATTCTTTTTTTAACCGGCTGTTAATAGTTTTACAATTTTTGCGAAGTTATTAATGAATCGACGGTAGCATCCAAAAGAGAAAATTAGTATGTCTCTTTTTGTGTTTTTGGTAAGTCCTTTATAGAGTTTATCTTATCTGGATTTGGTTTGATTCTTTCGTTGATCACTTTATGTCCTAGATAAGCTACTTCTTTATGTAGAAATTCGCTTTTGTCTAATTGAATGAATTTACTCAATATTGTATCAAATAAGCAAGTATTAATACATGCTTTAATATTTTGTCTATCTTGGTTGTTATTTAGAAAGTTATTGCAAGCATTCATAAAAAGATTAATTTGTTTCGAATTACCGTCAAATTGCAGGAGATCCCCAACTTGGTAACGTATTAAGGCCAATTAATGTCATTGGTATTGTCAAAAATTACTTAATATTAAAAATTACCAGAATAATTAAATGGAAAAAATGGAAAAAGATTGGATGCACTTATGGCGATGATGGTTTTCAATCCTTGTGGATTTTGTTGGTTTGTTGTTTGTTGCTTTCTTTGTTCTTAAGCCTAGGTTCCAATAGGATGAAGGATGCTTGTCTGTTGCTTGGAGGTGAATTGCTGCTGAGTTGAGCGATGCTTGTCTGTTCTTAAGACGTTGAAACGTTTCTAGATTGAGTAATGTTTGTCTCTTCCTTGGCTGTGTTGCTTCTTGTCACTCTGTGTTCCTTCTTACCATAAATCGTTGGGTCGAAACAGACTTCTTCGATACATTATCTGTTGGCAAGGTCCGCCTGCGTCAGTTGATATTTGTGTGGATCGACTATTTTCAAGTCTTTGGTCAAGATCCTACCGATTGCGCCAGTTAATGCTTATGGCCTGAGATTAACGTTTTTAAAAACTAGGTGTTTTTTAAAATATTTGTTTTATTTAATACTTATATTTGATACAAATTATTAAATTTGGGATTTGGTTATTGTTAATGTTTTAGGATGGTATTTTGTTTTGGGAATTACCTTATAAATGTTCAGCAATAATCAGCAAGTAATTTAGTGCTTTATTTACCTTGATATCATGTTTCCAGTACAGAAATATCTTTCAGTATCCAGTATAGTAGAAGTAATGTTTACGTTACACTGAAGGAATTCCATCCTTTTAATATGGATGCTACAAGTTCCGAATTTGATTTCGATAGTTTGAAATTTTGAACTAAATGATTAAGTTTAGGCTGTGAAATCAGATGCTCTGTGGAACATTCGAGAAAATTAAATAAAGAATCGTTTTTAATTTACTGAAGAAATTTTGTGTGAAATTAAACTTGAAGAATCAGCAGATTCAGGTTCTTCAGCGCAGTCCAAGATTCTGATAGGGTGATAGATAAATTCGGTTTACAGAAATGTTTTCCGTATATCAAATTCCACCATAAACACCCAAAAATTGAGTCACAATATTGTGTTTATTAGTATCCTGTATAATATACAAAATTGAAAGTGATTGAATAAGGAAATATATTTGAAAACCTTTTATCTACCGATTATGTAATCTTGATGGTAGAAGCCTGCGAAAATGTAAAATTAATTAACATATAGACTGAAGAAATGAAGAACCTAAAATTCAGATTGAATCATCTCCTGATGATGATAAAATGGTTAGTGAAACATACGTCGAGAAATTATAAACAAGGGGTTGGGTCTTTATTTGAAAGCCACTTAGTTTAGTATAAGAATTAGCTCTAGTATGCGTCAAGAAAAGTACTTAAACCTACTAACATTTGGCAATATGTAGGTTAATAAATTCATTTTTAACAAATAAGTTTAGGTGAGAATAAATGTATAAAATAAGCAGGACTAAAAAAATAAATTAGTAAATATATTATCAACAATTGACTCCGACGTCTTATATGATGAAAAAAACGGATCACATGACAATTTTTGTTAAATTATAAAAAAATGGCATATTATTTCTTTTTTTTTCAGGATCAAGGACAGAAAATAAATATCTACCATGAAAAACATCCAGTAAATGTATTTGGAAATCTTCTTCACTCTAACGCTGATTCCCCACATCACATTTATTACTGCAGTTATGTATCGTATGCTAAGCATCTTTTGGGTTATGGCCATACACCTGTGTCTTGGGAACACGTTGTTCCTTCAGCACTTGACCATCCAGAAACATGTTTGCGAGATCCTGTTGCATATTCACTGAACAAAAAGGTAACTTATTCTATAAATTTAGTGCTCTAATATATTTTTTTATTTTTTAATATTTAATAGGAAACATTACTACTTTTGATTATTCAAATGAGAAACAGTAAAAAAAATGTTATATTAATAGTTATATTTCACAAGAATGATATATTTCTGATAATGTTACAAATTATTAAGCAACACTAGTAAAACTGTTAAAAAAGGAATACATGTTGTTAAATATCGTTTGTAAAACTAGTGTGTGAACAATAATAACAATATCTGTCAGTTTACTTGATTATATCGACTAATTTTAAATAGAAAATTAATTCAACTATGGCATCATCGTCTTCAAAAAATAGGAGCTATCAATCCTTCAGTCCAAAAATCGTACTAAACAGTGGCTTTCTGAGGATGAAGAGGTAAGGCTTGATTTTTGAGGATTTTCTTCGGCCTAGAGCCTACTGTTTGTTAATAAATCTATTAAGCCGAAAGTGCACTTCGTCGGAAAAGGAAATTTTGTTAAAACTAGAATTCAAATTCCAACTTTTCCAGAGTCTAATTCGCAAATGTTTGACACAGTTGAAATGAATTGACACAATATATTGTGTATAGAAAACGTACACTACGAGGGCTGTATGCTAAATTCATGGCCCAGGCCAGAGATGGCGCTGCTAGTGTTTAAAAAGTGATAATTTTCGTAAATATAACCTTTCACAAAAATATTGTCAAACTGCTAAGTTGCTGCATGGTTTAGTTTGCGAATGGCAGCCATTTAGATAGAACAATTTTTGTGATTTTACTACAATGGAAAAAATGAACATCGACCAGTAATAAAATATTTGTTTTTGAAAAAGGAAACAAAAGGAAGTTTATGGGGACTCTGCACCTTCGTTATAATATTGGACATTCTTAAAATATTAGACAGCTGAATTTGAATGTGGTCTTACAAGCATTTTTGATGAAGATCGTCCAGGTCGGCCCAACGAGGTTACCACTCTAGAAATGATTGAAAAAATCTACGATATCGTGATAAACGATTAGATTACTGAAACTGTGGACATCTCAATTGAACGGGTACAGAATATTTAAACAATTTATTATTTGAATATGAAAAAGCTTTTCACAAGATGGGTGCCGCGATTGCTCCTAATTGACAATAAACACACACGTGTATTAACTTCAAAATAATGTTTAGTGATGTTAAAAAGCAATGGGAATAATTTTTTGCATCGGTTTTTGTTGACAAAATATGGATTCATTATAGAACACCAGAGACCAAAGAACAGTGGGGCTTTCAAGGCGAATCTGCTCCAAAAAAATCGAATTTTTTAAAGGGGATAAAAGGTAAAGTGTTGTTAGAGGCGCATCAGTAACTAGGCTATTTAGCGACTGGACCTACAGCTTAACGTGGGTTTCGAACCACGGTCATCAGCTTCCGACAAACCCAGGCCAGCACCCCCCTCGGGCTATAAACCCTTCGTTATGTGCCTACCCATAAGTCCATCAGGAAACCTACCGACTGGCGAGTGACCAACGTAGGACACTTCTCAGAAGGCATCCGGCTTTGTCCAGCCTTTAACTGGCGTGACTGAGGGGTAAATTGTAGTCGGATTTTACTCTCTTGCCTAGAAACAATCACAAACATTTAGGAAGTAAACAAACAGAAGAAAGAAAGAAAAACAATCATCCGAGCGATGGAATCGAACCAACTACCGCTCCAGTGCGTTTTCGGTACATGAAGCAGCGGCAGGCCGCTGCTCTTACCGTCCGCACCAATGCGACTGGCTAAAGTGGATACAAAAGATAGAAAAACGTTGGACTAAGTGTATCCAACTGAAAGGTGATTACGTTAAAAAATAAAATAAATGTTACACATTAAAATGTTTTTTCTTGTCAAGGCCAGGTACTTATCAACCAACCCTCGTATTACGCTTCAACGTTTTGACACTTATTAAAAAAAATCTTTAGTATTGGATTCGAATTTTGTTTCTTTGACACGTGAATAAATATAAAAAGGGCACGTAGATTGGCCTCATATTTTAACTAACTCTTAACATATTTTAATAATAGTCATTTTATATTTCAGCTGCTTAGTTACTATCACAAATTCCAAAAACATTTCAAACCTTACACCAAAGACGAATTGGTTTTCCCAGGAGTTACCATCGAAAAAGTTGAAATGGATAGATTAATCACATATTTCGAGATATTCTACGGTTATGCTACAAATGCTGTATGGAAGAATCCAACAGAACAGAAGAGCGATGACGTAGAGGTAAGTGAGCAGCCGTAATCTGAATAAGAAATACTCATTCAACTGAACTATAATAAATTCGCGCTATATACATAAAATAAGACATTCTAAAAATATTTGTTCATTTTTATTAAATAATTTGAATTAATTAATTTAAAATTGATTTTGGTTCATTATATTATTTATGCTCCTGATACTTTTAAAATATACCTAAAATTGGTCTTGAGAGTAAAAAATATTGATGTGTTGCTTGGCAATATTGTCAAGGAGTAATTTCCCTCTCAGTGTTTTTTAAGTAACTGGAACAAATGGAAATCAGATGGCGTAAACTCGAACAATATGGAAGGTGGAGTGAGACTCTCCTGTGTAAGCTACTTACTTTTTTAAAAGTTAATTAATCTCGAAGCTTGTTCGCGTTTTTTTCCCAAAACATTATTTTATTTAAATATTATTATGTAGTGTATATTCGCTGTATATTCTGATAAATTCAGTTGATTACAATGGAAGTATGAATTTATCGTTCGATATTATAGGTTCAAAAACTTTAACATAAAACTATGTCTTTGGCTTAAAACTATGACGCTTTGTCTTCATTTTAAAATATTTTAAGTATATATTTCTTGTATTGGATTGATGTAAAATTTAGTAATATTTTTTTGAAAAAATTGAAAAAAAATACCAAAAGTTACATTTATGGCAATCAATATAGTATGTTCGTTCTATTCAACGACCTTTCTCCATCTTTCCGGTAGTTGCATAATTCTGAGCTCATAGAAGTTCCGAGGTTTTCAGCTAAATAATTGACTCAGGTGATTTTTCAAATATTTTAAGGAACTAAAGTTTTGGACCAAAACATCCCAGCTACATTGTAAAAGTTTCTATTGGGTGGCCATAGACACGTTGCGTCTAGTATTGTTTCGAATGAAATGCAATGAAATTCAGTTGGCTAATGGCCTATTACTCGTTTTAATACATTTAGCCGTAAACAGAATTTCTCCGAATGGTCTGGTTTTTTGGATCTGCAAAGTGTTCTTGCCTTTTTGGAAATAAAAAAGCAGATGTCGAAATTACTTCTTGTTTTCTGCCATTTTTATTGCTTAAAATTTACTAATACAACCAAATACCACCATTTTTCCTCGAGTTCTCGCTGAAATTCCATCGATCAAACAACATCAAAACTTTACACATGTGAAGTAGATAAAAATTTGGTTTTGTACCGACCCAATGTTTTGCAGTAGACTATTTTGGGTCCAATCACTGGGTGCCTCAATTTCCTACTATAAATTTAATTTTTTAAGTAAATTTTCATCGAATCATTCTATTCGCGGTTAGACCTTTTTTGATTTCGCAAGCTTGGATACGGTTTTTACTTTTTTGAAAAGAAACATAATGCACTAAAAATATATTGTTCAGTATCCGTATTTTTTATCAGAACTTATTAGAATCCGGCGTTATTGCCTTTTTATTAGTTTTTCATACGTTTCATTGAGGGTATTTCGATAACTCCGAATTTCTTAGGGTCTGTCGTATTGAACGAATGGAAATATTTAGCTTAAGTATTAAATTAGCTTAAATATTAAAGTTTCATAGATGATATCTCAGTAGCTGCAGCACATTAGTTTAATTTTTCTAGCTGGGAAGTGGGTAGAGTGGGAATAAAAGTTTTATCGCGCTATGATATTTTATAATTTTTTAATTCGCCTATTTAAACAAGAATGTTGGTGGCGACTACATACAGTAGTAAGAGAGGAAAGACATTTTTCCTTCGGACCAATTTTAAAAATGATAGGAGCTATGATTGAATATTATGTTTAGTTTTTAAAAATGTTAACATTTATACAGGGGGGCGCAGAGGAAACGTATATTTTTTACTTAAGAATAACATTGTTTATTTTCAAGATATATTTTTATAATCCCATAGAAATGAAGTAATAATAGTGCACTTTTTAATTAATGGTGGAAAATAATGTCAGTCAAGTGCCGCCCTTCTTCGAGGTCACGCAATTTCTCTTGAAGTCGTGCATCCCTCTCAAAATAATTTCTTCTGGTATTCTGCGATTTTTTGACGAATAGCAACTTGAGTAAAATTTCAAGTCGTCATGCAGAATACGTTGTAGCGATCGACGGGACATGCCCAGAGCTGAAGCTTGGCGCCTAATGGGACGCTGTAGATTAACAAGAACCGTTCTTTCAACTGTTTCAACATTGTCTGGTATCCGAACGGCACGGGGAAGACCAAATGCTTCAACCCATCGGAGAATCGATGTTGTGTAGGTGTTCAAGGTAGAACTATCTACGGAGGAAACGTTGCACGGTAACTACAGAATCACTGTTTCTAAAAAACTGCTCGATAACAAACACACGATGCTTCAAGGTTTACGGTGCCATGACTAAAACTGCATTACCTGAGGTGTCCATTGGCGGTAGAGCGAGGTCATCACCCCTCTCTTTTGCAAAGTACTAGGCGTTCAAAAAATAACGTTTCCTCTGCGGCCCTCTGTATGTTCGAATTTTTACATGACCTTTTTTTAATAGTATTGGATCGTTCAACAACGTCTTAATCACAAGCCATTTACCATCAAAATCCACGTAAACTCCAATCAAGATACCCAAGCGTTGGTGAGAGTTTTTCTTGGTCCTAAATATGACGAATTTGGTAAACCACTCAATCTTAGTGTTAATAGGTATGAAATATAGTCTATTTAGTACAACTAATACATCAAAATGTGTCATAATTTTTTAATATTTCAGAGTTAATTTTGTGCCAATTGATTCGTTTAAATGGCACTTGCAAGTAGGTTCAAACGTCATTAAGCGTAGCTCTCATGAAAGCGCCTTCTACGGCCCTGACAAAACTTCATTCCCATTACTGTCTAAAAAAGTTTCTGAAGCTTACAAAGGAGTTAGTAAATTCCACATAACCGGAAAGGACAGCTATTTCTTCTTCCCTGATAGGTAAGCATGTATTTGGAAGTATAAAATATCTGGATCTTGCTAAAAATAAAATGCTTAGATAAATGAAAATGGAATACTATTTTTACAGTAACGTTGAATATGGTAAGATCAAAAAATATAGTAGTCAGAAATTATGATAACTTCTTGAAATAGTAATCCACCAGGGTTATGTGTGTGTCAACATTTGAATAACACAGGCCTACCAGAAAAACATTTTTTGTGGTGCCTAAAATTTTAGAATTCATTTTAGTTATATTTAAGGCGCCAAATCTAAATATTAAATCACTTTTCTCTATCAGCTCTACTTTTTCAAATACGTCCACTTTTCTAGCAATGTTTTTTTCAATTCAATACATTCAAGTATAGGTGTTCTAAAATTATTATAAAAGGATTGTTTCCTGTATATTTACCCTATTGTCAGTCTGCCATTAAGTTATTTTCAGGACAATTTAGAACTAGATGGCATAAGCATTGCCTTTGCTGTAACTAAAGTGACCTTTAACGCTTGAACTAAAGTTGAGGCTAGTTTGTAAATTCTCGCCGTGCCGGGTAGATCGAAGTTGATCTCGCGTGATATTTGTGTTTAGGAAAGAGTTGTTATACAGTTAATCTAAAACGTATTGTGTTTTAGATTGTTGTATTTGTGCTGTTGAATAGAAATAAAACGAATTCAAGTAGAAATAGTTGTGTAAATCATCTTGATATGTTTTGTTACATATGTGTAGTATCCAAGTTAAAAGAAATCAGAAAAACTCTTAGTAACTTTGTAAAGAAAGCTTGGATACTTTGGTGTTAACCTTGGGGATCAGGATAAAACCTGTACACCATATCTGGTTTGTAAAATTTGTAAAAAAATGTTTTTAAACATTTGCGATAATAAACTATCGGGAAAAGAAAAAGTCTGATATTCGGCGTACCAATGGTTTGGAGAGAATCCAAAAACTACTTCGATGACTGTTATTTCTGCCTAGTAAATTTTACTGAAATCAACCGAAACAACTGTAGCAACTGGACTTATTCTGATTTAGTCTTTGCAACACGTCCAGTCCCTCACTCAGAAGAAGTGCTGATCCCAACGTTTGACCAGCCACTAGCTCTGTGAGGACGATTATTGCCCCTCTGATCACCGTTCTGGTACTAATGAAGGCGACAGAATGAGTTAAATGACATCACCAGAGATCTCAACCTGTCAAAAGAAGCTTCTGAATTAGTGGCTTTTAAGTTGAAGGACAAAAATTTACTGGAACAAGGAATCAACATTACCTAGGAACAAATATGGTTCTATACCAATAGCTCATTCAATGAAAATGAAAGAAGAATATAATATCATATTGGTCTTGGAGAAGATAAAGTATCGTGAGTATCAATGGGTGATTTGTGTGGATTTCAAAACGGTAAACCTTCTCTTTGGGCAGCAAAACAATCACACCAAATATTCTTGCTTCTTGTGCCTCAGGTATAACAGACAAAACCACCACTGGGTTAGAAAAGAGTGGTCCAAGAGTGAAAACAGAGACTTTGGGGAAAAGAAAGTAATTTACGACCTCTTAGTTGGACGAGAGAAAATCATGTTTCCTCTACTGCATATCAAGCTGGGTCTATTGTAGCAGTTTGTAAAGGCTCTTGATAAAAATGGATCATGTTTTGTATATATAAGGAAAAAAATGTCTCAGTTGAGTAGGGAAAAAAATAAAGCGGGAATATTTGACGCCACACAAATAAGACAACTCATTAAGGATCCTGCCTTTGTAAATTCGATGAATGAGATTGAGCGAAAAGCCTGGACTTCATTTGTTGCAGTTGTCGGAAATTTTATGGGCAAACGCAAGGCTGAAAACTATGTTGAAATAGTAAACAAGATGCTTAACAGTTTTAGATCCTGTGGGTGTAACATGAGCATTAAGGTGCAGTATTTACACAGCCACTTAGATTGTTTTCCTAAAAAATTACGAGACACCAGTGAGGAACAAGGTGAAATATTTTACCAGAATATTAAAACTATGGAGGACCGCTACCAAGGAAGAGGGGATACGCACATGATGCCAGATTACTGCTGGAGTTTAAAAAGGAACTGTTCTAAAATACATTCAAAAATGTCACGGAAAAGAAGCTTCTGAAGTGTTTAGTGAGAAGTTGGTTTCAGCGATGACTTTTTCCTCTATCTCTGTATATAATATTTGTATAATTTAATAATAAAAATTCCGTGTTTAATTTTTTTATTTGATCCATGAATTTAACTTAAAATAGTGTAACGTATATATTTGAGATCCTGGGTTAAATTTAATGCCATATTTGAATTCAAATTCGTACGAAATCAACTCCAAATACCCCGGCGCCAAAACAACTGTTGACGTGTATAATTATTATTTCCGTTGCATTTTGGGAATTTATTGTATTACGATACTTCGAAAAACCTTTATATTACTTCATTTGGTGCACTCTATAACTTTTATACTGAAATTGGTATTTGTTTGGATATGACGAACTGCCGTAATAACATTTTTCGTTATCTTGTGTACAATTACTGCCTTTTTGTTTAACAGAATCTTTTTGCCTGTATGTGAAGTGTCGTATATTAAAGAAATGTTATTAAGCTGCATTAGTGCATATTATCATTCATAAATACAAAATACATTCTATTGGTTGGTAACATATAATATATAAACCAAATGTCAATATTTTGCATTAAGCATTTTTATTCATTTACTGTTTTCATTTGTTCTACCAATTTACTAACAGCTAAATGGATTTCTAATTCTGAGAATGCACATGTGTGGACCCAATTAAAGGGACATAAAACTAGTAGACTGATAAAGTACATGTTACAAGGTCAATCAATATAAGGATGGACACGGTGTGATAAGATAATTTACCCTTTCTGTTTGTGTTTACAAGACGTTATTTTCATTTTTTTTATTTACTTTTATCCAAGTTTTCTAATTTGATTTTTAATTACATGTTTAAAAAACGAATAAAATAGCTTTGGACTTTTCTAAAGGAGAAAGACCAAAACAAATAGTAATATAAAAACCTGGCTTTAGCCCAGATTATTCAAAAAATAATGTAGGCAAAAACAAACATTTGGCATTATGTTTTAGAGAATATTTAACCTACATGAGATATCACAGAATTGAAATACGAGAATTGAAATTGTCCTACGTGACTTAATTTTGATTCACATATCAGTAATTTAATAATCTTCTTTGTCTTATTCTTTTCCACCGAAGAGTCGTGACTTATGGAAACTCATTCCGTTCGCGTATTTTCCGGCGTTCTCCATTTCTGGCTTCCTTGCTTGCATATTGGCCAGATGCATCGGTTAGGTCCTTAATTTGTTCTGTTCATCTTTTTGGAGGTCTGCTGCGTGATCTAGAACTCTCTAATCATCCCTGTGCCACTATGGTTATTGCCATCTACGTTCAATATATGTTCATAAGTTCAATGTGGCCGAAAAATCTTAGTATTCGTTCATCAAGAATTTGCGATAATCTTGTGGGTTCCTTAATATGTTGAATACGAGATGTGTTTATGTGCAGGAATGCGAAGGATACGTCTCCAGCTCCAAAGTTCAAGATAATTAATGCACTTGAGGTCTTGTTTTTCAATGGTCCCTGTTTCAGCGGGATATAGCAATACTGTAAAAACTAAACTTGTTTCTATCTACTTCTTTGTATTCTGGGTTATGCCCCTATCTCTTCAGATCTTTCGCATTGAATATATTGCCGTTTCGCATCTTCTTCTGATCTGTGTTAACTATTTCGTTCGATATTAGAGTCCCAAGATAGACGAATTGTTTCAATACCTTAAATTCCCCTATTCGATTAATGTTGGGAATGTTGTTGTTTCCGCGATCGATAATCATTATACATCCTTAATTTTTTTTATAATTAAGGTCAGCTTCTCGGCCGATTTCGTAAGAAGTAAATTTACGAAAATAGTTGTTTCCCTTACACTCTATGTATATATATATATATATATATATATATATATATATATATATATATATATATATATATATATATATATATATATATATACATATATATATATATATATATATATATATATATATATATATATATATATATATATATATATATATATATATATATATATATATATATATATATAGTGTAATCAGTATACTGTACTGTGTTAAATTTCTTGTTTTCTGTTTAGCTAAGAACTATTATAGATAATACATCTTTTTTTTATATATTTAGCAACGATATATTTTAATATAAATATTTTATATTATTTAAAGGTACATGCTTCCGAAAGGTACTGTCAGTGGTGCACCGTACCAATTCTACTTCTTTGTTCATCCCTTCAAACCATATCAAGGTCAATTAGAAGAAATGACGTACTTCTATCCACATCCTGGAACTGGAGGTGGATATATAGATGAATATCCAACTTATTATCCATTAGACAAACCGATCAAATTTGAAAAATTGTTCGTTCATGACGTGCCTAACTCCTTCTTCTACGAAACCAAAGTATACCACAGAACTATTGAGGAGGCTCAGGTTCAACAACCTCAGCATCCTTATTAAGAAAAGTTTATGTTACAATAAGTAATACATTCATTGTTTCAAGTACATAAGAGCAGTTTGTTTTTAATATAGAAAAGAGTTTTTTATATAGAAAATAAAATGTGCTGAGTAAAATAACACTTTTTTCTTCGTTCATTTTTTTAACATTAATTATAACATTAATTTCAAGGCATCATTTAAGGTACATTAAGGTCAAATCGATAAATTGAACTTAAATCAAAAAACAGAGTTGTTATTAATGACTGTCATAAAAGTACTTTTTGAAATCGTTAATTTGCTTTAGACATTCATGCAAGGATTTAACAAGAACATTCAAATAAGGCTGCATGTCAAAGAATAGATAAATGATAAAATAAATGCTGCTGTATATCAAAGAATAGATAAAGAAATGGATAAGTTTCGATTTGACAACGTTCTTGGCTTCCCTTTTGAAGGGAAGGCAGGTCAACATCTAATGCGTCCTTCGATGCGAGTATAAACTCATTCATTGAAATCGTAAGGCAATGTGCATTGTTATGATGCAGTACCCAGATGTTCGGTCTCATACGAATGGCTCTTTTTCGAAGTCTTTCAAGAACTTCTCAGTAAAATACTGGTTTACCGCTTAGTTTTGAGGCACAAATTTCTAATGGACAATTTCATGGCTATGAAAAAATCAAATCATTATGATTTTGATTTTTGGTTTGTTCATTCTGATTTTTTTGCCTTATGGGAAACCTGGCTCCGGCGTTTCAATTCCGTCGTATTAAAAATCCAAAGCATGTCACCAGTAAAAACACGTTTCAGAAAACGAAGGTCATTTCCAATCCATTTCCAACAAAAAGTCATAATGTTTCCCTCTTGTTTTCCTTTCGACGTGAGAAAAGTTATTTGAAACCATTTTCGCGCATATTTCTTTGCGCCAATTCATTGGTCAAAATATAATGAACAGTTGGGTGAGTCAAATTCAATTTTTTTTTCGTCACTTTCATCAATTTCATCACTCATCATTTTAATCACTTCTTGCAGTTGAAGGTCTTCCGCTGCCAGGTTTATCTTCAATGGATTCTTGACCTTTTGAGAATGCCTTAAAGTTTAAAGTTGAAGTTTTGCAAATGTTTTTATTGTACTGTATCAAGTCCGAAACAAAACTTGATAGCGGAACGTTGTTCGAAATTATTGTCACTCCTTTTCAGAATGCACTAGATTCGGTAAATTCGGTTTAAAAATTCTTACGGACCATCAAGTCACATTAGGGAAGTCAAACTTGTACTTAAGTTGCATCATATGTTGACCTGGCTTCCCTTGAAAGGGGAAGCCAACAGTATTACCATATTAAACGCTTCATCACCAGCCTCATTACTTTATTTACACACTTCGCTCGTTATGTAGACGATATAATCATCCCAGGAGGAACTATAGAGCATATTCAGTACCTAAATTTACCTTCTGCACTTAGGCCAGTTCCTCATAGCCAAGAACTACCGGTACCGATTGCGCCTTTAACCCTGGACAACATGTTTCCCGGTAATTCTAATTCTTCATCTGGATCTGATCCGTAACTTCCTGGGAACACTTGTTGTGATCCAACATTTTTGACAACTACCAGTGAACCTTACTTAATAACTCAGAATAAATTAAATTATTGACCTGGGATTGTCAAAATAAAAATCAGAACTTCTTGGTTCCAGACATCAACAGTGCTAGATAAAAATGCAAGTGACAATGAAAGAAACCGATGACAACTTAGCAACCATACTAAATTGCGGTAAATATGAATATTATCAGTGGGATATTTGGGGATTTAAAAGTGATAGGTATATTGATATGACTTCAAGGGGCTTTTAAAAAGTATTGCTGTTTTTTGTGTCTATGGGACAGAAAAGTAGGACAACAAAAGAACATTATAGTAAGAAAGATTGGCCTCATAGAACTTCTTTTGAACCTGATACTTCAAACATAAAATTTACCCTTCCTTGATAGCCTTAAAAAAGGTGCTTCTTTCGCCTCTCCTCTTCCTGATGATGTTAACATGATTAGCGATACCTGCGCCCAGAGTTTTAAAAAAAAGGAGATTGGATGTTTAGTGCTAAATCTCTTTCAGTTTAGATCAACTGAGATCAAAATATCCCGTCATTTTGAGCTATGTATTTACTCATCATCCGAGTCTTTGGGAGTCGACTGTATGCTTGGCTGTGAACCAAGTGGGGAAGATGATTGATGGTTTGACTCATTTGGAAAACATTGTTATTGGATCCTGTGGTTTCTGTCTTTTCATTTTGGTAAACAAATTTTGGTAAGGTTTCAAGATTTCTGTTACAGTCCGAGTAATTTTTTGCTTAGTTCCATTATTGGACACAATCCATTATCTGCTGCTTTAATGTTCAGGTTATTCGAAATATCGTGGAAACTTTTTCAATTTGTCCATGCTTTGTAATGCATTTTTTAATAAAACTGTAGCTGTTCCACATATAAGAAACTTTTCAAATCCTGTTTGTTTAGTGGATCATTACATTTCTTTTTGTTACTCTTCTCATAATTGTTGGTGAGTTTTCACCTTATCAACTATTTTCTTCCATTCATGCCTATACACGATCTGTTTTTTCCATCCTTTTGCTTTCACTGTGCCTTCCGCTTGGTATATACAGGAATTAAAACATGAAAAAGTTCCTATAAACATAACCCAAAAACTGTTTTTTAAAGGGGCTAGAGTCCCTTAAAGGGGAACTCTAAAAATGATTTTATCGCAATATTTTCGAAATGATTTGTGCTGAAGTCATGAAACTCAGTATATTTTAATAAAATGGAATGGAAAAACGTTTTTTTGTGTTAATAATTGATTTTTTTTCAGGGGTGTCTTCTTGGTAAATGCTGCCATAACATTTTTGTTTGTAATATTTTTTAATTTTTTTAATCAAATTATTGAATTGTATTGAATATCGCTAATGGTATCCGGCATGTACGTCAGCGTGAACACCATCGTCAGCAAGATGTATGGGTCATTGATTGGTTTTTGTAGGCCATGGTTGCATAATGGTATACGGCACATAAGCCAGCTATACACCATCGTCAGCAAGATGTAGGGGTCATTGCCTGGTCTATTTCGGATATAATTCCTTCCTCCTTAAGTGTCTTCTTGTTCTCAAGAAGGTTCTCGAGGGTGTCTAGGGGTAGTTTAATTTTTGGTCCAAATAGTAGCTGGGCTATCCTCTTCCTTTTTCTAAGATGTATGTAAAATAAAGCTAAAATCAAAAGAATAATTAAGGTTGTACTAGAGATGGAGAGGCTGGATTGTGTTAGAGGTTTCAATTGAAAAGGTTCAATTGGGTCTATTAGGTGGTCTTCTAATAAGTCCTCCCGGTTTGGAGATAGGTTAATCTTCATCAATGGAATGACTTCCTGTGGAACAATGGATGGAATTGTTTCTTGAGTCTTCGTTACAGGTGCGTATGTCTTTCCCAGAATATGTAGCGTTTCATTCGAGAATATTAAGCAGCTTTTGTCAACAGTTTCTTTGTACATTTTCACCGGGGTAGTCGTGCCGATGATTAAAGACTTGTCAGTTTCATAAACAATGGGTTTGTCCAGTTGGGCGGCCTGGCACATCTTTACGATTGGTAGGCGGCAGTTGTGGACCACGGGCTTTAAGCAAATGTATTTATTTTCACTCTTGTAGCAAGATTTAAATCATTTTTCTTTGCCATAATATTTTGTTGGTGGTAGTGTAATGATCCCATCTATTTTAAACGGAGTAGATCTGGGATAATTCGAGGGTAACGGGATATAAAATAGGAATTTTTATTATTATGAGCATCTCGCTGTCTGTTACACAAATAATCGATTTTGTATGTTCAATTAATTCGTAAGGATGTTGGTCACTTGAGATTAGTGCATCCTTAGTATAGCGATTTCGCAATAAATCTTCTAATTCGTATATATCCCTTAAGGATAATAGTTCTAAATTAGTCAAAGAATTTTGGGCTAAAGCGAGACTTCGTAACGTCATTAAGATTATTTTATTGATTCGTTCTTTTTGCGAGTTGTGGGTGGTAGACGTCATGTAGAAATGGTCCTAGTTTATTTTTGTGTTTTTGCACGTAATTCTGGTTAATTGTAAGATTGTTGTCGTATCCGATATCTTCGGCATATGGTCCATGGAGTAAGAAGAATGGTGAGTATTTAGTAGAGCTATGTCTGCTTTGGTTATAGATCAAAACCGCATGCGTGGCTAGGTTAGCTATAGTTTCTCTTTTATTTTGTTCCCTTAGGATCCGGATTTTTTCTGTTAATGTAGAGTGGAATCTTTCGATGGGTGAATTTGAATTGTGACTTCCACTGTCGTGAAATGAAGTTCTATCTGGTGTAGGGTTAAAAATTCCTTTAGTAGGGCGTTGTTGAATTCCGTCCCAGAGTCGCAGATTATTTTTTTGGGTAGTTGTGATGGGAGAAATAATACCGTAGTTTCGAGAGTATACTGAGAGCTGTCTTATCTGGTATAACATAGGCTTGTGCATATCTGGTGAACGAGTCTATGATAGTTAAAAATAGATTCTTCTGAATTTCCATAGGTGTTAATATGTAACGTATGAAAGGGTTTTGCGCTTAAGAGTGGTCCATTATACAGTATCTTATAAGGGTGCCTTTCATATTTATTTCGTAGGCATAGGATGCATTGATTGATAAAATCTGTTATAGTAGCCTTCAGGTTGGGCCAATAATATCTTGTTTTTAGATGTTGGTAGGTTTCGGTTATGCCGTTGTGGTTTGTGCTGTGGTAGTCATATATAATTTGTTTTTGTTCTTATTCATGTTCATTGTCTTTCAATGGTTGTTTCGTAAAGACTATCTTTATAGGTGCATCCAGCATTTTTGGTAGTTCCGTCTGTAAGATGGATATGCATTCTTGATCTTCAGTATACAATCCGTGTGTAGAAGTTTGTAGTATGAGGGGTTTTAGAGCGGACATTATTTCGTTTTTCCAATTTGTGGTAAGTTTTAGTATATGAGAGAAATGCGTCCCATGGAATTTAGAGGTGTCTTCTATTTTATATTCTTTTTGATTTGTATAGATATGTATTTGGAATCGAAATGCGTTCAAGTGATTTTCTGAACATCTGATTCCATAAACGGGTTCTTCGCAAGAGGAATGAATAGTATTACCGTCATTATTGCTAGGTTCTTGATTCGTGGTTTCGGGTAGTGTATTTAGGATGTCATCATAATCTTCAGGGGCCATGTCCAAGTCGGGTTCACATATCATGGATTCCGTTTCCATCATGTTGATGTCCCTCGGCTACTTGATTCTCCTTCCCTCTCTTGTACTGAACCTCAAAATTGTATTCTTCTAGTTTGATCTTCCAATGGACTAGTCTTGACGATGGATCTTTCAGTTTAAAGAGCCATACAAGTGGGTTGTGTTCGGTTTCAATAAGAAATCTCCTGCCGTAAACGTAGGGTCTAAAGTGCTTTCAAGATTCTATTACTGAAAGCATCTCACGTTCTATCGTAGAATAATTTCGTTCGGCTGTGTTTAGAGTACGAGAATAATAAGCGATGGGGTTTCCTTGTTGAGAGAGTACAGAACCTATAGCAATGTTTGAGGCGTCAGTCGTTACTGTAAACTTTTTTTCGAAGTCCGGATATTGGAGAATCGGAGCATTTGTAAGAAGGTCTTTACATTTGTGAAAGCATTTTTTATATTTGTCGTCGTCAATATCTATCTTTGTGCCTTTTCTGGTACACTTCGAGAAAGAGTGTGTTATTCGTGCAAAGTTAGGGATGAATCTTCTGTAAAAGCCAATGAGTCCAAGAAACCTTTTTATTTCCTTTAATGTCCGCGGCAGGACTAATCGTTGGACTGCTTCTATTTTTGTTGGGTTCGGTTTTACGCCTTCTGGTGTAACGATATGGGCAAGGAATGTGACTTCTTTTGTCAGAAAATCGCTCTTGTCAAGTTGGACTTTTAAGTCCACTTGTTGAAGTTTTCGAAAGATTTTACTCAGGTGTACTAAGTGGTCTTGTAGCGATCGTGAAAAAATAATGATGTCGTCCATATAGACAAAACAACATTTATAAAGATATTCTTTTAATACGCAATCCATCATTCGTTGGAATGTGGCCGGTGCATTTTTTAAACCGAATGGCATTCGTATATATTCGAAGTGACCGTGTGGAACTGTGAAGGCCGTCTTTATTGTTGATTTGGGATCTATTTCGATTTGATGAAACCCTTGTGCTAGATCGATTGTAGTGAAATAGGTTGATCGTCCAAGATTATCTAATATTTCATCTATTCTTGGTAGAGGATACTTGTTTTCAACAGTTTTCTCATTTAGTTTTCGGTAGGCTATAACCATTCGGTATTTTCTCACCCCTGATGCGTCTAGTTTTTTGGGCACGATCCATACGGGGGCTGAGTATGGGGATTCAGATGGTCGTATGATTTTTTTTCTAATAGTTTATTAATTTGAGAATATATTTCGGCTTGCATTGTCTGTGGATGTCGGAATGATCTGGTTTAGACTGGTTGGTCATCTTGTGTTTTTATCTCGTGTTTTATCGAAGATGTAAAAGTTAGATCACTGTTTTCGGAATAGAAAATATCTTTGTATTGTTTGCATAGTTTCATGATTTTTTCCTTTTCTTCACGATTTAAATGTTCTAGCTTAATTTGATCTAATACGGGATCTTCTATGTTCTTATATGTCAGGTGAGTATTGACTTCAAATTCTTGCAAGGGTTTTACGCGGATGGGTGTGGGGTAGCCTTCATATCCTGGCGAAAGTTCTTTTGTTTCTATAAATCCATTTTTTGCAGTATAGATTCCAGTTGGTATCTGGTGATCGTCCATCTCGATTGCCGTTACTAATACATCCCCATTTGGTATTGTCACTGGAAGTTTTGTAAGGCATTTGGTTTGATGGTAAACCTTAAATGGTATGCATACGTTATATTTGTCGATGGTAAACGTACGATCCTTATAATTTAAAATGGCACCGAATTTTAGAAGGTCGGCAGTTAATATATCGAATAATATAATATATCGAATGTATCATGCAATTCTGCTATACGAGCGGTAACAACTTCTGGTATTCCTATTTCCGAGAAAATTTTGCATTTTGTATTTCTGTCAAATGTCTGTTCCTTTTTCATGGATTTTATAATAAATTTCTTTCTAAATTCGTGTTTTTTATCAAAATATTGAGCCTCCGCTATCAATTAAAACTTTAAGATTTGTATTAGGTAGATAGAAGAAGGGTAATCTGATGGCTCGTGGAAAATTGTAGTTATTTAATTCCAGGCAGGATTGGATTTTAATATAATAAAACATTAGATTAAAATAAATTTAAAATAAATAAATAAATATTAAAATAAATAAATAAATAAATATTAAAATAAATAAATAAATAAATATTAAAATAAATAAATAAATATTAAAATAAATAAATATATATTAAAATAAATAAATAAATAAATAAATATTAAAATAAATAAATAAATATTAAAATTAAGCCAGTTGGAAACAAATTAATCTCAAAGGACTTGGAATATGAGGAAGCCGTTTTAGGAATCGCCTAACCGAGCCAGAAACAAAATAACAAGATCTAAAACAGATAACATCAGGTGTCAAACAAAATGGATATGGATAAAATACCATCAAGAAAGTAATAAATAAGCAAGGAAACAAAACAAAAGCTCGAAAAGAAAACGAATAACTCAAGAAAGAAAAAACCTTCCTTCCATACATTAAAGGAGTAACCGACAGAGTAGTAAAAATTCTCAGAAAACACGACATTCAAATACTTTTCAAAACAGACAACCATATCAAACTTTCTGATAAACTTTAAAGTCAAAATAACACTCGAAAACCAGGTTGTGCACAGCATACCATGTGCCGACTATAAATAACTATATACATAGCACAGATAAATAGTCGAATTTCTGTGCGAGTACAAGAACATTAAAATAGCATGAAAAATAAACGGACGACTTCAGCGTTGTTCACCGCCAAGAACTAGGTCATAGGATCGTGTGGAACACACACCAATCTGCGTCTCCGCCTAAATGAGTATTTTGTTGCCGGGCTAGATATGCCCTATTTTTGATGGCAGAGCATGTGTTGGTACCCTGAAGAGTTTGAACATCGAGAGACGAAACATATGCGCTCCAATTGAAGGGATGGGTAGGGGTTCCTATTCAAGTAGCCAACAAAATGCTCATTTAGGCGGAGACGCAGGTTGTTGTTTGTTTCATATGAGATTGTGGAACCCTCATCTACTGTTGTCTCGTTGGATGCAGTCCAAGGAAATCTAACACTGCATATATGTTTATTATGTATAATATTAAATATATGTATAATATTACATATATGTATATTATTACATATATGTGTATTAATTAATATTTATTATAATTAATTAATTAATAAACATTAATATTTATTATAATATATTTATAACAACTATTTATTGTAATTAATTAATGTATCTACCATAAAGCTTAATTGCACAATTTACAGAAATATTACTATACATATAGAAAAAGTAGACATTAAGGTAGTCCACAAACCATATAATAAGAAGTCTTGGTAAATTTAGGATAAAGTGTGCCGCCATGAAAAATAGAGGATTTATAAAGGTAGTTATCTAGATAGCAATCGAAGATATATTGAGTATATTAAAAGATCCATATTTACTAGATAAAAAAATATATTGTCTACACTAGATTTGAGAAAAATGAGAAATTTTGCGTTGAACAACATGTATTCGAGCATAACCATAAAATAAATATTAGTAACTTAAGACGTATTAAAAGTGTAAATAATAATAGTGCTTTTGATGCATACCAAAATATCCAAGTGGAAAAATGGAGGAAAGCATCAATAGGGATAAAGGACCTGTTCCATTCAGTCAACTTTATTAATTATCAATGTAACGCTTGGTTAACTTCATGGTTCGGGATTTTTGCACGCTTTATTAGGTATAGTTTCATATTAATAGAACTTAGTTTGGTTTTAGATTGAATTATTTCCTGATGATGTTAATATGGTTAGCAAATCACGTTGAGAAATTAAAAAGTAATTCCAATAGAAAAAATGATCATGTCTACTGTTATTTTAATTTTTATTCTCATTAGAAACGTTAACAATAACTGGCTGATTTAAAAAAAAAACATCATTATGGAATAACAAACATTTATTTACTTTATTTTTGATAAAATCCTGAAAACAAAAAGAAATCCGGTAGTAACCTTCAAATAGTCTGAGTTTTCATATCGTCCTCGACCGCCTCCGTAGGACACGAAGAATCCGGCGCAACCGAAAGACATCCCTTCAGATCGATGTGCCGACGGTTGCCTATCCACGTCCAGGCGGGCGGACATACCATTTGACGCGTAACATCCTCCCCGAACGTGCTGCTGCCGTCAGGGTCGTTATTTGTCGGACTACGCGCTTCGCGACTTTCGAACGGAGAAAATTCGCTTCTTCATCTCGTACAAAATTTTTCATGAAACTTTCGTGACTATATTGACTAATACTATAGAAACTCTTTTGAACTTTTAAAACAGTTTACTTTAGTGTTTAGATGAAGTTTTACAGTGATGATATAAACCCGTCGGATTAGTTTATAAAGTGTGGTTAAAAGTTGTGGAGCTTTCAGGAACTTCTTAAATTAAGTGAGTATAAAAAAATGAATTTTAAAAATAACATAAATCATGTTTCTATTCGATTTGCCATGTTCCAAAAATGATTAGTTATATTTTTTAGGTATTATGTAAAATATATATACGTAAATGTCTTTAAATGAAATAGTACGCTGTCTATTAAATTATATATTATTCTGAGAGAAACAAAAACATAACATTATCGTTTAAACAGTACTTTGAAACCACTTTGTTGAAACGTCACGTATTAGATTAAATATAACCTAGTGAATTTGATTTGAAGATGTGATATGAAAAAATACTGATGGTACTGATACATAAACTAGAGTGATAAATAATGAGTTAGTTTTGTGCCTTGAACAAAAAATATGGGGTATCATATGTATATGTTAAGTTTGACCCAAAAACAGAAAATTACCTCATATTTTTTCTACTACCCATTTTTTTTTAAGTATTATTGGTGTATACTTGTAACAAATATTAACGGTATGGTAAGATAAGAATGTATTATAAGAATGGTATTATAAGAATGGTATTATAAGAATGGTATTGTTGATGTTTAAGGATATTTTGTTTCAAGGGATTTTCTTATTTACCTTGATATCGTTTTTTCATAACAAAAATATCTTTGTGGCAATGTTTACGTCAGCTTGAAGAACATTCCATCATTTTAGTTTGGATGCCAGAAGTTCTGACTGTAATTTTGATACTTGAAATCTCGAATTAAGTTCGGGCTGTGAAATCAGTTGTTGCTCTATTAAACGTTTCTGAAACATCAAATAAAGGCTAATTTTCGATTTTCTGTAGCTTCCTGTAGTTTCCTGAAATGCTGTATGATTACTTCTCAGCGGATCATAAGAATCAACAGATTCAGGTTCTTCTTCATTCAGAGTCCTGATGATTTTGGAATAGGAAGTCCATGACTATATTGAACGAATCGTAAAGCTGATGATAAATTAACCTACTGCACAGTATGTTTAGATTTTAGTCCAATATCTAATATATTAGTGAGGTAAAAATAGCAGTCTGTCAACCTTTCAATCAATCTGTTAACTAACTTGGACAAAATGTAAAACATATAAGAGGGATTCATGCCTTGTCTTAGTCTCCAACTTTAATTCCGAAATAAAATGTGTAAGCTTTTCACACAAGCACGGAAAAATTAGGTTTTTACAATTTAAAGGTGAGTTCTTCGCACGCATAACAAAAACTGTTGACAATATTTACGCCCTGCCTATGCATTGCATTTAAAATTAATAGTACTCAAAGCAAAATAAAAAACAAAAATTACGTAGAACTAAAAAAACTTACTACTCACGACATGGAAAATACTATACATTAGGAAATAAGTAGTCTACTAATGGATGCAAATAGGAATAAACAGGTCGTAACCAGTTATGTTCGTCACTGCTCACTGCAATTACACGAGGATGGTTGAGGAAAATTCTCCGTATATATATATATATATATATATATATATATATATATATATATATATATATATATATATATATATATAACAGAAATCTTTCACCCTTTCTCCACGTGGTGTCACTGATCGCCTTCACCCAACTGTACACCATCCGACGTCACGTGTCTCTCGGAACCGGTTTCTAGCCTTTCAACCGTTATCAGCCGAGCTCCAGACGAACGCAAGGAAAGCAGTTGGGAGAGACGATCGGGGCCAGGCCAGGTCAACTGCCCATTTTATTGAAGGGTCGTGATCGCATACAACTCACGCCATCATACGGCGAATGCTCGTAGCAGTCAGGACCGCTCGTAACATTCTGCCAGGAACCTCGGATATAGTACCAGGTAGCCCACAAGGTAGCGTAACGGAACCGTGGAGGGAATATTACAGATATCTTTCACCCTTTCTCCACGTGGTGCCACCGATCGCATTCGCCCAACTGTCTACCGTGCGACGTCACGTGTCTCTCGGGACCGGTTTCTACTCGGGACCGATTTTTACTCAATTGGCCAGTTGACCTGGCCTGGCCCCGATCGTCTCTCCCAATTGCTTTCCATGCGTTCGTCTGGAGCTCGGCTGATGACGGCTGTAAGGGTGCACACACAAAGAAAGCAGGTTTCCGGCTTACTGGTAGTCGGCACCTATAAAAGCCGATTATTTAAGTTTATGAAGGTCTAAGGCTATTTTTTTATGTTTATCTTCACAAATTCTTCATCGGAGGATGAACTGGACATCTTGCCTTTATGAAATCTGCTCTTTTACTCGCAGATAACTAGCGTTCTTTAATGAAATAATGCAATAATGGTAATGTATGTACAGTACATTAATATTCAGCGCCGAAAATAGGCGCTGGCGGACCTGCTTTCTTTGTGTGCGTACCCAAAGGCTAGAAACCGATCCCTAGAGATACGTGACGTCGTATGGTGGACAGTTGGGCGAAGGCGATCGATGGTATCACGTGGAGAAAGTGTGAAAGATTTCTGTAATATTCCTCCCCACGGTTCCGTTTGAACGCAACGTCCCCACGCAACCTTTTGGGCATATATATATATATATATATATATATATATATATATATATATATATGTATATATATATATATATATATATATATATATATATATATATATATATATATATATATATATAAAAATTTGCTTGTTACAAAAAATTTATGGGAGACAGAAAAATTGCAGGTGTTTTTTAAATTTTAATTTATATTGTTTTCACGGTATTAACTTAAAACATAAACATCTAACATTGATATGACACGAATATTGTGTTTATGAGTGCTCTAAAATATTCTTATACATCTTTTTAAAATACATTTCTAATTTAGCGAATAACAAACTTCAAATTTCAAAAAAGAATTGTAAATAAACGTTCATCATATAACATGTATATCAATATCATATTGTCTTTTTAAACCAGGGAAAAAAAAGAAATCTTAATGTTACGTACTATCTTTTCTTGAGTATGAGTATGATTAAATTCTCGATCACATAAATTCCATAAGGAATTAAACCTAAAATAATTTTGTATAAAAATTTTACGTTTGTAGATAAAAAAAAGGTAATATAAAAATAAAAAAGATAATTAAGATAAATCTTTATTAGTTTTACTTTCATTTATATTAATTAGTTCTTAATTGATACTTCTTCTTCAAGTGTCCTCTCCATTTCATTCTCTCAAGTTTCACATCCAAAAGTTATGCCACGCCGTCTTCTAATACTTCTCCTTTCTAGGATTTTTTCCTGCACGAATAGTTGCAGTAATTTGTCTTTTGGACCTTGCATTACTTAGCCAAAATAGTCAATATTTCGTCGCTTGATGGTCATTAAAATTTCTCGGTCTTAATTCATTCTTTTTATGATTTCCATTTTTGTTACTTTGCCCACCCATGAAGTCTAATTGTCCTTCTATATGTCCATCTCTCAAATGGCTTTAATATCTTGATGATGGCCTAGTTCAGGGTCCATGCCTCCATCCCGTAAAGCGATATGGGGAAAATATAGCATTTAACCCATCAAATTTCAAGTTTCAGACTGATGTGTCTACCGAAAATAGTTATATATATTTAAATATTCATATTTATCCATTTTTTGTTTGATTCGATTATAAACTTTGTTTCTTTAATGTCCATTGTGTGACCACTCTCTTCGCCAGCCTCAATTACCTTATTTGCAATAAGTTGCAAAACTTTATATGCAGTTTATTGGATTTTTCATTTTGTTAACTTCAGCTTTGATTAAGGCTTTAATAAATCGAATATACTAAATTCAATATTTATATATAAAAGCTGCTGTTCTTTATCTATCTGTTAAAAAAAGTTATCTACATATTATTTGATATGCACAGTTTGTCTAAAATGAACTTTAGGAACGAGAAGAAAAATTTCAAGACTTTCATTTTTATAAGTACATCTATTTATTCGAAGTAGCTTCCTGCTGTAGCAATATTTAAAATGAGTAATGAACATATCAGAAAGTTTTTTCAGTTTCGGTTATAGCATTTTTTTTAATGCTGTGGTCGAAATATTGTAAACTATCGCAACAAATTGAAATTCATGCAGTGTTCGAATTATATAAAGGGCACATCAGATAAATATAATTGATGGTAAAGTATTTACGACTTAGATAGATTGTTCAAAGTCACAAAGGTTTACATTTAACGGGGGAGCTATCAATAATTTATTTACATTTAACGGGGGAGCTATCAATAATTTATTTACATTTAACGGGGGTGCTAATGTTGTATAATTACTTTCCAAAGCAATTTTTTAAACATTGAAATAATATTCTCGTTGATATATTTAATCCCTTTTAGCGGTTCAATTTTAATAAAGATATTAGTCATATTGATAAACATTTAATAACCTTAACTTTTTTTCTCGAGATAATGAGCGGAAAAAAAAAGATTACAGCGGAAATATAGATATTATCCTTTAGAATACACACTAGTATTCTATATGTTTTTAACTAAGTGTGCTAATTATATTTTAATGACAATTTGATTGACCTTTAGTGACATTATTGAAAAATTATCTGTGGCGTACTTTTTAAAAGAGCAGCCGGCTGCAAAGAATATTTTTAATTAAAAAAAATTGTGCCTTTATAAAACAATCAAATAAAGCATACATTGATTAAATTAGTTTTTAAATAATTATGAAAATTACATTTCAAAGTCATATCATTGTTAATTTATTATTAATTCATTTTTCAATCTGTATTAGGTAATAAGTTTATAGTTAAATTTTAATTTCTAATTACTTATGATTGTTTGCCACTACATCATTCTGATATAGGGTTTTCCAATATATGATTTAGCTGAAATCTATGTTACATTAAATGAAAAACTTATTATAAAGCTAGGTGTAATTTTTAAGCTAAGAAAATATATTTAGTTAAACATATAGAATAAATTTTTAATTGGTACATTTAGATCTGCCATTGAGTACCTAATATGTAATTAATGAATTAAATTAATTAAAATTTATTAAAATATCTATTACTTCATAATATGGAAAAAATGAAAGTGTGCGATTAAAATGATTTGTTTGTGTACTTTCTTTGATATATCAGATACGAAGTGTGTAACTAAAGTAATGAAGCTGGTTGCATAGCGTTTGATCTGGCAACACTGCTAGTTTCCCTTTTGCAGGATACGAATGTCAACATATGATGCGTCTTCAGTATGAGTTTGAATTTTTTAGAGTCACTTGGTGGTCTGTAGCAATTCTTTTCGTGAACCGGAATTTTCTAGTCTGTTCTAAAAATGAGTAAAAACAGTTTTTTTTCAGTATTGCACACATTGCAACGGAAAGTTTAAAAAAAAACATTAACAGACACATGCAAATACTGTTTTGTCAAAAGTCCAGGTATTCAGGTGGTTTAAGGCATCAGAAGGTCATACATGTTAATAATATTAAGATGCTAATAATGCTAAGATATTAGTATTACTAAGATGTTAATAATACTATGATGTTAATAATACTAAGATATTAATAATAATAAATGTTAATAATATTTAGATATTAATAATTGCTTTTACCGAGAGGTTCTTGAAAAAGTTCGACTTCAATCCAAAATTCGAGAAAGCTACCGAGAAGTTCTTGAAAGATTTCATTAGTGTTAGACCGAACATCGAGTACACATGGATGCTGCATCACGACAATGCGCCTTGCCTCACAGTGATTTCAATTAACAAGGGCAATTTTAGACAGGTAAAACATCACTGTGATTCCGCACCCCCTTTACTTACCAGACTTCAGTCCTTGTGTTTTTTTTTCCCAGTATTTAAAAATATTACACCTGACTTGCTGAAGGCAATTCAAGTATTTGAGTTCCAGCAAAGTTATGAAAAGCGGACAAACCGTTTCCGACGCTTCCCAGGATAACTACTTTGAAGGAGGTAATGTAAAATTGTAATTTTCATATATGTATATGTATATGTATATGTATATGTATATGTATATGTATATGTATATGTATATGTATATGTATATGTATATGTATATGTATATGTATATGTATATGTATATGTATATGTATATATATATGTATATGTATATGTATATGTATATGTATATGTATATGTATATGTATATGTATATGTATATGTATATGTATATGTATATGTATATGTATATGTATATGTATATGTATATGTATATGTATATGTATATGTATATGTATATGTATATGTATATGTATATGTATATGTATATGTATATGTATATGTATATGTATATGTCTATATGTATATGTATATGTATATGTATATGTATATGTACATGTATATGTCTATGTATATGTATATGTATATGTATATGTATATGTATATGTATATGTACATGTATATGTATATGTATATGTATATCTATATGTATATGTATATGTATATGTAAATGTATATGTATATGTATATGTATATGTATATGTATATGTATATGTATTTGTATATGTATATGTATATGTATATGTATATGTATATGTATATGTATATATCATCATCATCATCATCAGCCTGTATCGATCCACTGCAGGATGAAAGCCTCTTCAGCATGCTTCCAACTTTCACGGTCCTCGGCTTTAATCTGCCACTCGGGTCCAATATACTTAACGATGTCATCAATCCATCGTGCTTTCTGTCTTCTTCGCGGACGTTTGCGATCAAGCGGTATCCACTCCAGGATTGCCTTGGTCCATCTGTCGTCCCATCGCCTCGCTATATGGCCTGCCCATCTCCATTTCAATTGCTTTACTCCTCCAATGATGTCACAGACTTTTGTTTGTTCCCTGACCCATGCGCAGGACTTTCTGTCTCGTCTTGTAATGCCAAGCATACATCTTTCCATTCCCCTCTGTGCCACCCGAAGTTTTTGAATTGTGATGTGAGTGTCCAGGTTTCACTTCCGTATGTCATAACGGGTAGAACGCACTGATCGAAGACTTTTCTTTTCAGGCAAAGTGGGAGTCTGCTCTTAAACACTATATTGAGCCTACCAAATGCCTGCCAGCCACATTTAACACGCCGTTCCACCTCCCGGGCGGTATTCCCCTCCATTGAAATCCTCTGCCCAAGATATATAAAGCTGCCCACATTCTCAAAATCCCTTCCTAAAACTGAAATTCTTCTATCCTGAGCGAAGTTATTGAACATAACCTGACTCTTTTTCAGGTTTATTTTCATGCCAAATGGTTCGCCAGCCCTTTGCAGTTCTTGTATGCGTCTTCTATGTATGTATATGTATATATATATATATATATATATATATATATATATATATATATATATATATATATATATATATATATATATATTTATACATATATATTATATAACTCAACTGTCTCTGTTCTACTGTTCTATGTAGTGCAATATAGATTGTATTTGTAGGTCATCTCTTATCTCTGTATCATCAATATCATCATATATCAATATTATCAATAATAATGACCTATATAGGTCATTTTATTTACACACCTCGTAAATCAATGTTTTAAAAATGGCTCGTTAAATAGAAAACTAGTCCATTTAGTTAGGGATAGAATCATATCAATTAAGCAATTAATTTTGGCAAATTGAAAATCGATTGTCAATAATAATGAAATGGTGAAACTATTAAATCGGTCCAAAACTACTTTTTATGATATATTTTGGTTTTATAATGTATTGCATTGAGCTAACCCATTAGATCAACTAGAAAGTGTTAATTAAAAAGAGTATTGTACGTGAGAAAGTAGTGAAAAATAATCAATAAAATCAAGTATTGATCGATCTCATCATATTACTTGAAGATTAATATTTGTACTATTATCAGTTTACAGAAAATTTGACAGTATTATCATATACTAGTCTAATGTCTTTGTAATACTATACAAAACTAGTTAATTAAAAAGTTCAGTTTGATATTGAATAGAACACAAACAGAACTTATTATATACATGTAATATGTATGTGTGAAACATCGGCCTGACACTTTGAAGGTTCAAAATAGCATATGAAGAACATTTTTTTATCAGTTAGCGTAATTCAAAAGCAACTATCGTTCATTAGTTGTTATGCAGTATTATAATGTTTATTTAATATCTCGTTTTAAAAGCTTCCTGTTGATAAAATGTTATTTTTCAGATTCCTTAATATTTAAATTTAATAGCAAAATGTAGATATAGAGTCAGTAGGTCGTTAGAGCGATTTATTAGAAAAGAAAAACAAATTATTTTAAGTGGATTTTTTAATTTTTCAACATAATTCCTTTTAGCTCTATACACTTTTCTAAGCGTTTCTCCAACTTTTTTAAGCTGTCTAAAAAGTAACAAATGATAGATGGACTAAACGTATCTTGGAATGAAGAACCAGAACACGACGAAGATCTAGCGACAAGCCCAACGTCAGATGATGTAGTAGATATCAGAAAAGCGTGACGTAAAAAGGGGAAGGCCTACATCTAGCAGTGGATTGACTTTTGTAGATCATGATAGTGATGATTGCCAGCTTTACGCCTATCTTTTGCCTAAAGGTCTAAAGGGCTGCCTAAAGGGCGATTGTCTCTGCATATTTTGGTCATTCTGTGTATATCTACGTCCATACCTCACTTTTGTCTTGCCGGTCGCTTTGGTGCGGACGGTAAGAGCAGCGGCCTGCCGCTGCTTTGCCGAAACCGCATTGGAGCGGTAGTTGGTTCGATTCCAGCGCTTGGATGGTTGTTTTTCTTTGTTTCTTCTGTCTGTTTACTTCTGAATGTTTGTGATTGTTTCTATGCAAGAGTGTAAAATCCGACCACAAATTACCCCTCAGTCACGCCAGTTAAAGGCTGGGTAAGGCCGGATGCCTTCTGAGAAGTGTTCTACGTTGGTCACTCGCCAGTCGGTAGGTTTCCTGATAGACTTATGGGTAGGCACATAACCAAGGTTTTATAGCCCGAGGGGGGTGCTGGCCTGGGTTTGTCGGAAGCTGATGACCGTGGTTCGGAACCCACGTTAAGCCGTAGGTCCAGTGGCTAAATAGCCTAGTTGCTGATGCGCCTCTAACCCTAACACTTTACCTTTTTTACTTTTGTCTTCTTTTTTTCTTCTTTTTGCAAAGTTAGTGTGATTTTGTATGTTACTCTCTGTATTAGTATTATTTTCAAGATGATTCCTAATAGCTTCACTTATTGTTTTATTTTTCGTTTTTATTCTCTTTGCTGACTTTGTTGCATGTGTTACTATAGATGTGATTACAGTTCTATAGACTTTTACTTTGCTCTCTGCCCTTGTATATTTGTTGCGAAATACTTTGTTTCTTACATATCTTGCTGTTCTTCCTGCTTTCTCTATTTGTTATCCTACTTTTATATTTAAGTGTCTGTCACTTCTCACTGATAATTCATTTTTCACAGAACCTATTATGTAGTGTTAATTATAATTGATACTTATCTCTCTATTACTCTTAAACTAAATACGACTTTTGCGTTATAACATGTTTATATATTTAGCGATCAAAGAAAATATATTTTAGCTTTAATACCTGTTAAATTGGAAAAGTAAGGTATTCGAATTTTATTTCCGCATTTGCGGAATATAAATGATATTTATGTTTATAAATTAAACATTTTGAATATTTGTTTTCAATTCTGGCTTTGAGAGTGTTGAGAAGGTTTGATGTGGAAAATCCGCCGCGACCTTGCTGTCACCGGGGAATTCGGTACGGAAGTCCCAAATGTTAAACAAAACATTTTTTTCAAGTTAACAGAGCGGAAAAAATATTTTTCGTTTATATAAGCACCAACAATTTGATTTATCGTGTTTTATATTTTATATCGGGTAATTTAGAAAATATAGGTGTTAATTGTAATTAATTTTACATTATCATTTTTCTGCCTCATTATATGAAATGGCTCATTTTTTCGATGTCTAAAAAATCCATTCAAAGTTGTCATGTCATACACATGAACATCACTCTAAATATTATGTTTAGAGAATCAACTGTTTTATCACAAATTTATAAATTATTCTCGAAGTATTTTAAGAGAATGCTATACATTACCTGATATACGAATCCGATTTTCGGCCAAATTCATCTCGTTATTTATGTGGATTTTATAATTCTTACACATGTTTGTCATTTGTTTGGACAGTTCGTTTCAGATTTATAATTAGAGATAAGGGGAGTGTTATAACAGTGACATTATTGTACAATATAATTTATGGATTATTAGTAGAATTTATCCGAAAAATGTAGAAATGTCTTTCTGAGTTATTTGAAAACTGTTATGAGGACAATGTATTGACAGGAATTGGAGCATTTGTATAAAAATTAGTCAATTCAAATTAATAAAACAAGTGAACTTTGGTGGAGTGGATCCTAAAAAATATCGACGTTTGAGAGTTCTTTGATACAAGGCCTCTATTCCTAAGTGAAACGTGTGAACATTCAATGTTTATTACTCTCAGTAGATGTTCCAACTATATTTCATAAGGAAGAGGGTATAGTGTCAAGTGTTAAGTACTGAGGCGACAGTAAAAATTGTTGGGTGTGTTGATGATAGGATGATGAATATATCATCAAAATAGACATATCACTAAATATAGATTTATAATTTAAAAATTATTCTGGAGAGTGCCGTATATTCTGGTTTTAATCTTATATTCAATACAGAAAATTGAAAATATAGGAACACTAGGTAAACACCTAGTACAAATAGTGGCACATGCGGTTGCAATAATTGCTAGAGAGCAGAGAGAGCTAAAGATTATAATAGAAATAATTGGCCTTGAGTCTAAGAAGAAAGGGTTTAAAATAAATGCGCAAAACCAAAGTATATATACTGCATCAAAAGTGACAGAACATTGAGAAATTTAGCGAAGCTAGAAATTCGAAATTAGCAGGTCAACAGGCAAATAGGAGGCGTTAAGAACGTCAAGAAGGCAGCCATGGCGTTCCTACCTATAAGGGAAGATAATATAATAAAGTGCTTTGAAAATACCCATTGTTGTTATGAATATCATAAATATTTTATCTAGTTATCTAAAATGTTTATCTTATTAACAAATTAAAATTATGAACAACATTAACAAATTTAAATTATCATTGGGTATACGTATACCTAATTTAGTATTGTATTGGTGACAATTATTTGCAAGCTGATAAGCAAAGACGCGATTCCCGCAATAAAGCATGTTTCAAGAAAAATAAGGGATTTTGTTTACAGAACTAATAAGTATAAGTTGATGCGTGCACGAAATCAAATTTACAAAAGGCAGGGCTAGGTCTAGGAATGTTTTATTACCTTTGTTCTATTATCTTGGCTTCGTCAATAATCCATATTCGTGAGTGATTAGTGAGTGATAAGTCATTATAGCCATAATTTTTATAATTACCTATAAATCTGTTGAAAAGTTAATTTATTGAAACCGTGGCAAATTTTGTATTTCAAAATATCTGAATCTAAGAAGAAATGCCGGTAGGTCTTATTCATCATAAGACACCGTCAGATATCATCAGAAAAAATCCTCTTAGTAATAATTCAGTGCAAAGAAGAAGAGATGAAATGGCTAATGACGATGACATATTATTATGCGATGCGATTACTTAAAGACTTACAAATTTTTCATTCAACTCGATGAATCAACTCTACTAAATAACGAAGCCCTACTTTTATAATACGTTCAATTCATAAAAGAAAAAAAAAATCAAGAATTATTATTTGCTAAAAATTTGGAAATCATATAAAGGGAGAATCGATATTCAATACCATGAATAAGTTGTTTCAAGAGAAAGGAATTCCTCTTCGTAATATTTTGCCAGCTGTTACTGATTGTTACTGATTGTACTGTATCAAATGTACTCGCTATACATTGTGTTATTCATCGTCAGCGTTTGGTTGCAAAAATCTGAATGAACGCCAGCATATGTCGCTTCATTACGTTATTAGAGCAGTCAATAAAATTAGAAACAATTTATTGAACGACAGATTATTCGGTCCACGTTGTAGTGAAAATGATGAAGATTAGAATTGGTTGCAGCCGCACATAGAAGTCCATTTGCTCTCAAAAGGTATTTGTTGGAATCGTTTTTCAATCTATTTGACTCAGTACTCGATTTTTTTAAAAACAGAGACGAAAAAATGCGCGAAAACCTGGTTATATTCAAAAATGATATCGCTTGTTTGACAGGCCTGTTTAAAATATTTAAGCAAGTCAATTTTCAATTGCAAGGTGATAAGTGGAATTTAATTAAAGCAAAACATGCCATAGCTGCTTTTGTGAGAAAACTTTTTCTGTTCAAACAAAATTTAGGTAGAGATGAATACAGTCACTTTCCCACATTATCAACAGTTTCTGCAAAATAGAAAGATTTACTTACTTACTGCTAACACTTGACTTTTATGGAGCCAATAACAACAAGCTTTTATGAAGTGATTCCAGGATATTTTAAACATGAATGTATCAAGTTGGGTTTTAGATCATTTCGTAAATGCAGATATAGCAGAATCATCAAATTTAGAAGATGAATTCGTAGAACTCATGACTAATGAAGAACTAAAGCAAAATTTAGAAATTTATACCAAGATTTCTGGTATCAAAAATCTATCAGCCTCTACCCTGAATTGTGGGTAATAGTTTTGTAGACATTTTTAATTACATTTTCTTTCTCGTATTTGGCTGAGCATGGATTCAGTGCAGTAGCTAATTTACAGTCTAAGAAAAGGATCAGACATGCACATGATAAAATATAATATATATATATATATATATATATATATATATATATATATATATATATATATATATATATATATATATATATATATATATATATATATATATATATATATATATATGAAAGATTACATATTTCGGTCCAATTTTAGAACAAATAGCTCGCTCTTTAAGGAAACATTATTTACATATAGTGTTTTAAACTCCCCAGTCAACCAGTAAATTACGTTTTAATACCAAAAACAGAGCACCATAAAATAACAAATCAGGAGTTTATGCGTTAACAGTTATTTATGCGTTAGTTGGAACCAGTGCAGTAGCTGCTATGTGGGACAAACAGACTGAACATTTCAGATCAGATCCAAAGCACACCAATCTGCGAACCTACTAAAGAAACAAAATTCGACTTTTACGAACCATTTCGCAGATACCTGACATATATTTTCAGAGATAACAAATTATAAATTTTACATTCAGCTCCAAAAAGCAAAAAACTAAATATTTTAGAAGCAATAGAAATTTACAAATATAATAAAGACTGTAACATTATTTACGAAACTAAAGTCTATTTACCGAAGAAAGACAGTCGACTAAAACAATGACCAACGTGTGATCAGCACGTGATATTTTAAGCAGAAAAGCTGAGCGCCCCTGCTATTGGTGGCGATCCGTCGAGCCGATTTGCACCACTAATGAAAATCTAGATCGGCGGGTTGCCGTTCAACAGAAACACAGGGTTGGCAGCAGTAACTTATACACTGGTATGAGTTTTTTTTCATTTATAGAGTTATATTCGATTTATTAATAATTGTATTTTGTTTCATAAAATGTCTGATACGGACACAGCTGATGAAGTTGTCGATATTAGCTATACCCCGCCCAAAAAGAGGACAGTTCTTAGTGCGGTCCTGTAACGATCACGTGCAATATGCCTGAATATGTTTGGGTTTAGTTTCTTTCTTAAAAAACAGGCTATATAGTCATAAAGTCGAAAAATAAAGTAAGTAATAAATAAAAAAGTAAAAATTCGTTTTATTTAATTTGAATAATAATAATAATAATAATAATAATAATAATAATCTTATAGATTGAAGTTTTATCTCTCAGTAGGATGGATAATGAAATCAATTTTTTTTTTCAAGGGTATATTTTACAATTGTATCAAGGGTATATTGAATGAGAAACAATATATACGGTGTTTAAAGAAATATAGACCGTTGTATACAATCAATAACTCTACTCACTAAAATTAGTTTCCGGCGTACTAAAGAGAAAGGTCAAACTCCAAGTTCTGCACAATTGTGGTATTATCTATTGTACAAAGCGAATAGAAAATCGGAAATGTAGAACTCACATAATAGAAATTGCCAGGTTGCAAAAAGAAATAAAGGCCACTATAACGAAGCTCGGAAATATTAATAACTTATACTCCGATTTTATTTTAATATATTATTATTTACTTCAATCATAGTACACTTGTAATAAATAAATTAATTTTTGTATGTTTATTTTCTTTTTTACTTCAGAAGTTAATCATTTAATATGATATATTTATACGATATATATTCTGTAAGATAAATATTAGATATCTATTTTTTTCTTTTTTGGGGTTTTTCGCCATGATCTAAAACTCAAAAATATACATCAAAAACAGAGAAACAAATTTACAATATATTACATATACACAAACACGAATTTACAGATCCAGAAAGATCACAACTTACACTACATTATAGTAAACTACATCTTTTCTATGGTCTACCAAAAATACACAAAACTAAAATACCACTTCGCGTTAGTAGTATAGATTTCCCATGTCATAAACTAGCAAAATTTTTATTAGACTTTTTAAATCCACTTTCGGGTAAAACAAATACATATATCAAAAATACATCAGATTTTTTAGTTAATATTTCTAACATTAAAATTATAAACCAAAGTTTAATGGTTAGCTTTAACGTGGTGAGTTTATTTACTATTGTACCAGTCGATAAATCACATTTAATAATTAAAAAGAGATTAGAACATGTCATAACATTAAAAGACCGCACCAACTAAACATAAATACAATTTTGGAATTATTAGCTTTATGCTTAAAAACCACATATTTTCAATTAAAAAAAGATTATTATCAACAAAATTGATATATGATATCAACAAAATTTCGGAATGGCAATGGGTTCTTTTCTCTCTCCTTTGATAAGTAATATCTGTATGGGGAACTGGAGAATGACATATTAAGTAAATCTTTTAAAAATCCAATAATATCGCTTAGATATATTGATAATATTTTTGTTATATGGCAACATAGCATTAATAATATTTTTATACAATATATAAATTCTCGAGAGCCTACAATTAAGGTTACTTTAGAGATGGAGAGGGAGAATAAATTGTCATTCTCGACACTTTAATAATATAAACATATTTATAATAAAACTACAGTTTATAGAAAACCTACAAACACAGATAGGTATCCCAATTTCTTTTCCAATTACTCAAAATCGGTCAAAATAGGAGTTATTAAAAGTTTATATAACAGAGCAATACTTGTTTGTACCGACAGTGATACACTACAAAAAGAAACAAATTACATTAAAGATATTTTAATAGAAAACAATTACCCAAAAAATTGTATAGATAAATCTTTTAAAACTTTTGATACCAGACAAAACAGACAACTTATTAATAAGTATAATAATAACTGTCAAACAATTAACCTCACAATTCCTTACATCCGCGGTATTTCTGACACAATTAAAAGAGTAGGAAATAAATACAACATAAGAACGACATTTAAAACAAAAAATATTTTTAGATCTATATTGACAAAAACCAAACCAAATAAAACACAACCAAGAATACCAAACATAAAATTCCCTGTGAATGTGGCAAATTTTATACAGGCCAGACATCTAGACCGTTAGATGTTAGAATAAAAAAACATAAAAACCTTCTTAGAAGGGATGGATGGAAATGATTAGAAAGGGTGATTTTAATAAATCTAGAATTTGCCAACACGCATGGCAATTGAGACATAAAATCAATTGGAATAATTCCAAAACGGTATTGAAAAAATCGGTAACTAAATACAGAAGATTAAAAGAAACCGCTATAATTAATTTAAATAAAAATAACTGTATTGCTATGCCTTTGGTAGATATAAATTCAATATGGTTCCCGATTCTAACGAATACAATTAAAAACGTTTAATTATTTCAATACACAATAACCATACAGCAAACCTCACCTATATAATTTTTTGGTAGTATGTTACTGTCAGTAAAAAATATTTGTCAATGTAAGTATCATTGACATATACAAAATATATTAACTTACTATCTTTTAGAGCAGCTTTCCATCTCCAAACTTTCCAGCCTCAGGGCTATACTGATGGGGCATATACTGCAAGGGCCAAAACCATTTTAATTTCTCTGCCATTATCTATAACTTCTAAACTAGTCGCCGTGTATGCGCCTTAAACGAGCGTACGCTTGCTAAATTCGCCGGATTGATGACACTGGCGGGCCGTGGATTGGAGACCCCTGTTTTAGAGTATTACATAGAAATAAATAAAAATTATTTATAGATTCGTTTTGAAAACGGGAAGGAAATACCTGCCGAAACGTTAAAGTTCAAAAGTTTGCATTTATTTTAGAAAATGTTGTACTTTTTAAATCTTTTGATCGTTAGGCAAATTTATTTCAGAAAAAGTGAGATGAGAGACTGAGAAATTAGTCTTTGTTTTGTTTTTTTTACCCAGTGATTCTTTTATTTACATAAGAACAGGTATTCTTGATATTTTTCGAGTTTTACATGGTGACGAAGAACCCAAAAAACATGTTACAATTACATGTATTGTAGTAACCTACCCTCAGCACCCTAATGATCTGTTTAGATGTTTCCTAGTTGATTTCAATTACCCTGGATGGTCTGATATATTCATACATGGAGTTATTTCTAGTCTATATCGAACAATAAAATTCGTACATTTAAATATCGCATTATTATATTCTATACAGGGTGTTCCATGCCGTTATATTCAAATTTTAATAGCATAAGATAATTTAATTCTATCGGCTACATACCGAATGCCGAATATAATTCCATTGGCTACTACCCGGCTCTAAGCCTGGTCCATACCTTTAAAAATGCTCACCGAATGAGTTCGTCGCCAATATTTTAACCGCAAATTGAACATTATTTCCTGATATATTTTTTGTCGAGCGGTGTGTGTTGGTGCTGAAGTCAAACGTGGAGGTTAGGAAGCGTCCACATCGAGAACTGGATGCGTCACCACTTCTTTGATTTTCGTCAAAAAAACGACTCATTCTGGAGCGTGTGCGTTGAATGTGGGAAAAATTCTTGCGTGGCGTGGCATATTTACATTTACGAAAATTCTTATGCAAACACAAACATTTAAGCTGTGAGCGTATTCAGTGACCATTTTTATAGTTGCGGAGCTGGCTTAAGACTAAAAACACAAAAGTGGTACGTCGATCTTTATTCGTTCCAAACTTAGAGGATTTATAAATTTTAGCTTTTCATGCCGAGTTACCCAGCCAGGTTTTGACCATGACGACGTCGTTTAACTTCGCTTAACAAATAGTAAATAATTGGATTTAAATTTGTAAACCAAATATGTATCCAATTTCATCAATTTTTAATTAAACATATGGTCAAAATGCTCTCGTCTTTACTAAATATAAGCTGTTTGTATACTATTAGATGAAGTGACAGTTGTCATTTCACGATTATTTTCTCGTAATTGTTAGGCAATATGCCGAATATGCTCCAATAATTCCTCTCTGGTGTTTGAAACTTGTGAAACACTAAATCCTTCATTTCTTTCAGAAATAAATAACTAGAGAATTATGGTCAGCGGTTCTATGGTCAGGGGGTGGATAATTGTTGTTCATGGTATTCCGGACGACAGTTTCGAAATGTGCTTGCACTAACCATTTAAAGCAAAATGTCTCTTCTTATATTAGGGGAAAATTCTCTAAAAGTGCTGGCAATTCGTCAATAAGGATCTGTAGGCAATTGTTCTCATTTAACTTCATAGGAAAAAAATCAAGGATCAAGTATCAAATCATGGATTAAGCCCAAACGTTCACGGAAAATTGATCCTGAAAGTTAGGCGTATATCTTATCCTCATTCTTTTTCCGTCATTATTTGTAGGTCATCGAAATTTTGCACCAATATGACTGTCATCGGCACACCTTTTATTATTAATAGGAACTACATTTGCTACCACACGTAATGTTTCTCTTTGAAATGATGCATAAATAATGATCTTTGAATACATGTAGAATAGTAACGGTCAGAAAAGGCACCAATACCTTACTCCTCTTTTTATGTGTATGTCTCTATTATCCTCAAGTCTTTGCTTTACTAGCTCTAGTAATTTCTCATGTCTTACTTTATCTTAGCGCTTTTCACAATCTGTAAAGCACGCATGCATTTTCGTTCGACTACTATGACTACTCACTAAAATAAAGCGAGAACATTTCTAAACCTATATTGTGTGTCGCCCAGCTGCTCCTCTTCTAAAGGTCGATAAATCCGATTATTTACTATCTTTAGGAAGATTTAAAATAAGTGGCTCATCAAAGAGATAATTTGGTGTTTTTTACACTTTTTTGCGTTTGATTTCTTAAGAATTAAACAAACAAAAAAAAATATTGATGCCTTGGAAGCCATCATTCCAATATAATTGCGGACATAAGACCCTAATTGCTTGAAAAAGGGTCGGAAATTAGATTGACAGAATGCGGTTTGTCGCGGCGGACATTTGTCCGAAATTGTTTTCAAACATTAATGCAATTGAATGTTATTTCACATAAGATAAACAGTTTCAAGGCATGTAATTTGGTTATTGTTGTAGTTGAATTTAAAGTACGGACGCACTAAAAAATATATCCAATATATGTATATGCTCTTTCAATTTAAGATATCATAAAATAATGTTGTTTTAAAATTAAGCATCATTTCTTAAAATTACATAAATTTGTATTTGTTGTCTATACAAATAATCACTGATTTTTTCTCTAACTTAAAACTTTTCAATGATATTGGATTTTATTTAAGAGCAACCAAACAACCATCATTTTTTCGTTTGCCACTAATTGAAAAGAACAATTTGTCACTATAGCTAAAGTTATTATTACCAGATTAATTTAACTGTAATATGTTTAAAACATATTGATTACTCAGTGATTAAAAATCACTGTTATAGATTAACACAGGGTGACACAGAATATCGGGAATTTTTGAAATTCGTAGTAGTGGCAGCTCTGACCAGGCATCAGCACTGCGGGATAGTGACCTTGAGCAAGTAAACACTTTGCCATTTTAGCAACCAACCATTTTAGTAGGCAACAGCGTGCGTTAGCCATAAAAATGTTTTATTGGAACGCCATGGTGCCTTAGGACGCCATCGTGCCGTCCCATCAAAACACGCGATAAAAAGTTGAATTAATAACTTGAGACTGGATCTGCCTTGAAGAAGAAACGATCAAAAAATGCTCGTACTCCATAGAATATTGATGTTGTACAAGAGTCTGTTTTACGGAGCCCACGGCGTTAAATTCGTAAGCAAGCAGTTGTGGTTGAAATACCCCAGGAGAGCGTTCGCAGAATTGTTCAGTTAAATGGCAGAATTTAAGGTTTCAATTACTATGAATAAAATATTTTTCTTCCATCACACTTGGTTTAATTGGATTGTAAAAAGTTCCCGTTTTTTCGTGTCACCTTGAACTTGTAGTGAACGTGCCCATAAACATATTTTTAATATTCCATATATATTAGAATTACTAGGTTCTCGGGTAGAACCGCGTTTTAGATTTATAAAAACTCGATATTTCGGCTTCCACTTTGAAGCTATTTTCAAGAGAATCTAGTTGATTTACTCCGAGGCCTCAATCTGCCTACTCCCCAGAGTTCACAACTAGAAAAGAACGTGGACGGCGCGACCTCTGTATTAATAGGTGACGTTGTTGGTTAGGTGCTCGGTTGAGGGGCGGGGGAAGTGGACGTTTGACTGGAAGGGTTTCGGATTGCCAATTTAGAAATAAGCGGTTTTCATGTATTTGAAACTCTAATACCGTCGTCCTTCTTGTTTAAACAGTCTGGGCGTTTTTTGATCTCAGTTGCTTCATGAATTATGCGGGGTTTGTAGGAATATATAGGTGCGATTACTTTGGCCTTGTCGAAATTTATTTTGTGACCCGTTTGGATATGATGTTCTACTAAAGTCGAGGAGAGATCAGATTTTAGGACGGCGAGAGAATGCTCGTATATGCGATTTTGGATATGTCTATTAGTTTGACCGATATGTGATTGGGAGCAGTCAGAACAAGGAATCTCATAGACACCATGTGACTCTTGTGGAATATTATCCTTCACTGGTCTGAGGAAACTGGATATATTTATTTCTGTTGTAAATATCGTTTCGATATTACGGGACCTGAATACGTAGTAAATTTTATCAGAAACTCCCTTGATGTATGGCAGAAGAACTTTGGGATTTTGGGAAACTTCTCTACGAGATTGGTTGGTATGACCAGTTTCTTGAATTTTATTAATATGCCCTTTAATTTGACGCATGTCATAGCCGTTTTGAATTAGTGCCATTTCTAATGTATCAAGTTCTGATCTCGTAACTAGAGTTTTGATTACTGAATTTAATTGTATAATATATATATATATATATATATATATATATATATATATATATATATATATATATATATATATATTAATAGATGTATTTTTTTTCATATTTTAACATTACAATCTTCTAACTGAATGATAAAATTAGATGAGCAAAGTGCGGATAAGTTTCATATTAGGAATTGTTATGCTTTATGACTTTCGAAAGCATAACAATACCGCAAATGCTGTTTATCACGATACCTAGGTCATCCATAGATTGGTTAATGAGTTAATGGTAAGAACGGTGATTTCAATCTTTTTGACAGTATAAAATCCGAAATCCGGAACTCAACAGATCGAGTTTAATAAGAACTGTAACTAGAGCTGAAAAGTGGATTTTGTAGTGATTCATAAAAGAAATATAATGGTTAACACCAGGACAACCACTTTTCCCCATCCCAAAAAAGAGTAGAATTTTAATATGCTCACCTTGATAGTTTGAACATGGCTTTGATTCAAAAACGTTCAAGGCTGATTAATCAAGAAGGTGTTGTTCTGCAGTAGTGCTAGATTCTCTAAAGAAAAAAATAAAGAGTTAGGCTGAGAAGTATTTCAAACCGTATTCTCCTGATGCTAGATCATCAGGTTACCATCTTTTCAGATTTATGTACCATTTTCTTAGTGGAAAAAACTTCATACTGTGGCTGCTATTGCACTAAATTGCACTAGAAGAATATTTTACTTCAAAATCACGTTAATTTTATAAAATGGGAGGGAGAGAGATGGGCGAAAATTCAAACAGAAAATTCAATTACGAATGATAACTGAATTACCTCTTATATAAAATAAAATGTTGTACAGTGTTTTATACAAAAAAGATTACTTATAGGCACACCAAATATTTAAGCTAGTTCAAATAGCACAAACATTATGTAACTAAAAGATAAGCTTGTACCCGCACTAGTTTTTATTTAAGGAATTAAAATACAAACCAAATATTTGGCGCTCAGTTCATATTCAAATTTACAATTTCAATAAGACAGCTTTATTATTCGAATTTTATTTAAATAATAAGGGATGCCATTAACATGTTTAGCAAGAAGGAATAATTAATAAATACTAGTTTTTAAAGAAGAGTGTGAAAACCATTTTCTGATGGTACATTTTCCAAATAATTTAGGTGTCGAGAAACTGTATATGTATGTTTTATATGTATTTATTGCGCATTTTAATCAATAATTATTTTCCATTATTGCAGACAATTAAAAATCGGATATTTATTAGTTTTTATAACTGACGTATATACAAATCAATAGATGTCGATTGAAAAAATATTTTTCCATTTTAAATCATATCATTGAATACTATAATAAACATAATGATATAAAATTGTCGTAGTATTTGTTATTATTGAATAAAAAAATATTATTTTGTATTAGATATTGGATTATCTGCAATTTTCTAAACAGTTTAAAACGCGGGTTCCTATTTATGTATATGGAATAATAAAAAACAACAAATATTTATCATTGAAAATGGTTTTGTTTTTTGAAATATTCTCCGCGATGATCGATACACTACTGCATACGTTTGAATCAATTTTCATTGCACTTTTTCCATTCCGACTGAGGTATCTCCAAAACATGCATTTTAAATACATCAACCGCTACTTCTGGCATTGAAAATCGTTGCTCCTGTAGTTTATTCTTCACGGATAGGGACTAGAATAAATCATTGGGTGCCAAATCAGGACTGTAGGGTGGATGGCCCATCAATTCGGTCAAATATTGAGTCAAAAACCGGTCAAATATTGAGTTGTTCGGTCCGATGTGTGAGTGCTTGCGTTGTTATGGTGAAGAATGATCCTGTGTCGCTGGTTGTTTTTTCTTATTTCTTCAAAGACTGGCAAACAAATGGTAGTGTACCATTCAGAATTGACTGTTCTACGGTTTTCTAGTAGCACTGTTGCCACATGCAGATTTATCCCCCCTAACAAAAAACAGGCGACCATTTGCTTCGAAGTGCTTCTTTGCGGACAATTTTTGTTGGGTTTGGCTTATATTGAAAGACCCATTCAGTCGAATACTGCTTACTTTCGTGTTCATATGCATAGATCCAAGATTCGTGAAATGTGTAAATATTATACATGGCTTTTGACGCACAACAATTGTATTTTTGAGCATTTCTTTGCACTAATTGACATGAGTCTTTTTTTGAGCGATTCTCACATTATGCGGAATCATACGCGTACAAATCTTTTTCACGGCTATATGTTCATGAAAAATCTTGCGTAGGCTTGTCATACTATGACCAGGGATGTCTCAATCTCACTGTATGTCACATGGCAATCTTGCTTTATCAGTTTTACGCACAGTATTGATGTTTTCTGGCACAGCAACCGATTTTGGACGACCTTCTTTAAGTTCGTCCACAGGCGAACGACGGCTACTATTGAATTCACAGTAATTTTAGATGGTGTTTCGTCGCCAAAAGTCAAAGTCAGTTGATCGATGTAGTGTTGAGATAATCCACGTCGAAAGTTGTAGTAAATCATCGCACGAAAAATCTAATGAGTTAATTTCATTTTTTGACTGAGATGAAATTTTTCACTAAACAACACAAATATCGTCCATATGACAAAACATTCTGAGCACGTACGCAGTCAACAATGTTATTCGTATATACTATGGAAATGAGTGTTCAATACGGGGGCAAATATAATCTCTTCCCATGAAGCGCACTTCTGGTTTAATGAGTTTGTGAACACAAATGCAGAATTTCGGCGCATAAAAACCAAGTGATTCAAGAGTTACCTCTTGATCCGCAGAAAGTCACTGTTTGGTGCGGGTTTTGGGCAGAAAGTGACAGTATATTATTTTTTGGAGATGATAATGGAAATAGTGTTAGTGTTAATAAATGTCGATAAAATAATGTTTTTTTCATCAAAACAATAGGACTTATCACACATCTCACCAGACGCTTATTTTAATGCAATAAAAGTTTTCTGAACCCGTTGTTTTGCGAAATGGTAATGTTAACTGGCCACCAAGATCATGAAATCTCACGTCCTAGGATTATTTTCGTGAGGTTATGTGAAATCACTAGTTGGCAGAAATAAACCCAGAATAATTGTTGACTTTAAACGAAACATTTGGGCCGCCATTAAAAATGTACCTTGGGACATATGTAAAATGTACCTAATACCTAATACTAATTTAATAAAGGTAAATAATACCATTGTTTGCTTTTAAAGATAAAAGAAAAATTAATATATTATCACTGAGCCTCATTTGAAATTTCTGACTTATTGGAAAAATCGTTATAATGAAGTTGATAAAAAAAATGACGAGCAGCTGTAGAAAATACCAATTAAACAAACTTATAAAATTTATTTTGTATATTCAATAAGTTATATTTAATTACATTAAAAAAGCGAACCACTTTATATACCAAACCAATTGTAACTTATTTAATAAATGTTTTTACATGTTTTTACATCTAAAAATCCCAAATTTAAATTATAATTATAACTAATTATAAGAGTTTTAATCGGGTATATTATGTTTCTCATTCTATATACTTTATAAAAGAATTTGAAAAGCCATTACAACTTGTTATCGGCTTCCGTTTTATCATTATCTTAACAAAAGTAGCAGATTTTTTTCCTCTTTTGGTTCGTTAAGTTCTGTAACGAACTTTTCAAAGTTGTGGCACATCCCAACTGATAAAGAGCAATTCGCCTTAAGCATGCTTTCCGAGAAATGTGTTTACGTCAAATATTTCGTTCAGTAAGCTAAATTATCAGTAGGAAGTTTTAGTGCATTGAGTTGAAATTTTTTGATGACAATTAAGTCAGAAACAAACTAATATTTGACTTAAAAAAGAAAGTTTATAATTGCCAAAAGAAAAATAACAATCAAGTAAAGTACATTTTATAGTTTCATCTACATTAAGTAAAATAATTTCCAAAGTGTGTGGAACGTGAAAGAAAATATTGAAATACATACAGTTCTAACACAACTTTTAATGGCTTTTACCTAAAAGATAATATTAATTTTTATTATATTATATTTATAAGCCTTACACCAGAAGGTATAACAAAATAGGAATAAATTATATAATAAAAATAGTATATTTATTTGTTTATGTTAACTTATTTAAAGAGGTGAGCTGATGAGTGTTATCTGAATCTCTAGAACTAAACTATGACATACTATTTATACTATTCACAACATCTTCCACAAAACATCATAATATTTTTTGCAGTCTCTTGATCAGGGTTTTGCTAACTATGTTAACTGTAACATGAGATGAATAGAATTTATTCATATGTACATGTGGTTCATGTAAATCATGAACCGCAAGAAAATACATCAAGAGTTACACCAATAATTCACAAGTTGAATGCAGGTATATGGACTAGGTCTCTTATGTCACATAATTTTCTTACATTTTGTTATTTGTATGCATTTAAAGTGTATCTATTTTTATTTATATTTATAATGTTTCGGTGCATGTTGGATGACATACAATTGATTGAATCTGCTACCTCTGTTATTGGCAATACTTTGAAGAAACTACGTATTCTACGATGTGTGTCTATTAAATAACGAGACTAACGCTGCTACAGGAGTACGCATGCGCCAAATTCCAGCGACCAACAGTTGTTTAGTGTAAAGCCTTCTCTTTTGAATGCAGTATCTCTCGCTTCTGTAAACAAATTCGTATAAGCCTAGCTTTCGTTCGCATTAGAGTTGTTTTTTTGTTTCGCCGGAAAAATGTTAAGTGTAACAATAGAGCAACGAATTGTTGTGAAATTTCATTTGAAACTTGGAAAAATTGCTACGGAAACTTATAATTTATTGAAAGAAGTGTATGGCAATGAAGTTTACCCCGTGCACGTGTTTTGAGTGCTTTAAGCGTTTTCAAGATGACCGAGAAGACGACAATATCGAAAAAATCGGTAATCTGGTTCAATCTAACTGTCGGTTCAGTATTTGTGGATTTGTACGGCAAATTTTACATAACAATTTTAACATGAAAAAGTGTGTGCCAAAATGGTGCCTAAAATTCTTACGTTTGAACAAGAAGCTCGAAAAAAATATTTGTACTGACACTTTGAATGTCATTGAAAATGACTCAAACTTATTGGAAAGGTTAATAACATGTGATGAATCGTGGTTTTTTACTTATGATCCTGAAATAAAGCGCCAATCCATGTACTGGAAGAGCCCAAATTCACCGATAGCCAAAAAAGGTCGAATGAGCAAGTCAAAATTCATGGGATTGTGTATCTTCATTGGGTTCTTAAAAGTCGAATTACTAATCAACATTATTACCTTCACGTTCTTGCTGAACTCCGTGAAAGAATAAGGAAAAAACGATCCGAATTGTGGAAGGACAAATTATGGGTTCTCCACCAAGACAATGCACCGGTTCATTCCGCATTGTCTGTCAAGAAGTTTTTAGCCAAGTACAGCATCAAAAATTACAATAGGCAATAGACAAAAAAAAATTGATGTCTAACAGTTATATCCGTATTTCTACACAGCAAAGTATGTGTATGATACTAAAAAATATAAAATTTTTGGTTGCGACGCATTTCCATATCTCCATTCCAAAATTTGGTTATACGTGCCCCACCTGTTTTTTCTCCCACGAACCGCCGCTGGGCTTTACGGCCGATGGAAACATCTTCGCCTTCCTCGAGTCACGTTCGCCAAGTAAAATACAATGTTTTGATTGTTCAGTTAATTCTGGTATACAGATATGAATCCAATTTATATACGAATCGCCGAGAAACTCATTTGGATTGCTCTCATATGGGGTAATTTTTAAGGACTTTAAATCCAAAACAACAGCCAAATTAGATGCCCTAAAACTATTTGTTTTATGTGAAATAACATTCAATGGCTTTAATGTCTGAAAACAATTTCGGACAAATGTCCGTCGCATCTGTTTCTGACATAGCGCATTCTGTCAATTTAATTTCCGGCCAGTTTTTTAAGCGATTGGGGTCTTACGTCTGCAATTGTTCAAGTTCAGAAGCTTCCAAGGCGTCAATACTTGCTGATTTATCGGCATAGACTAAAGATTTAACACAACCCTAGAGAAAATAATATAAAGGCCTTGCTGGCCAATTAACAGGTTCCTCGATATAATTTTCTCACCGAATTGTTCCCTCAATAAGTCGATTGTTGCGTTGGTTGTATGACATGTGAAGCCATCCTGTTGGAATCACATCTTCTTCAAATCAATATCATTCAAATTCGGAATTAAGTAATCATTGATCACCACTCTGTAACGATCCCCATTAACGGTAGCTTGGTTTTTCGTGCTTGGTTTTTAAAGAAATATGGGTCAACGATGCCACCGGCGTGCAATCCTCACCATACGGTGCAATTTGGGGAATCATTTGCGGATTATTTTCACTCCAAATGTGGCAATTTTGTTTATTAACACTGAGCCATTGAGCCAAAAATGAGCTTTGCCGCAGAACACAATTTTGTAGTTAGATTCTGGGTCAAGTTGGAATTGAACGTACGTATTTGAGTTCTTGAACAAGCTGGATCTTGCAAGGTACCAGACCAAGATATTTTTGCAAAATTTTCCAAGTAATCGAATAACAATGCCCAACTTTCTGCGAACGGCGACGAATTGATAAATGTTGATCTTTATCAACACTGCCAACAACAGCGGCGATGTTGTCTTTGAAACGCATAGTTTCTTGTCTTGTTTTTGTTTTAATATCGAGCAGAGTGAAATGTCTTTAAAATTTATCAATAATTCGGCGAATATATCGCTTGGTTGGGCGATGATGTGCACCATAAAATTCACGAAATGCTTTATAAGTTTGGATTTTGATAATAAATTTCGACAATTTGCAAGTGTGCTTTGATATTAGACGTTCCATGATGATTTGACAGACTATACTGAATAATTTTGACATTAAAGGCGCGCAAACTTAGAGTTTGTTTGACACCGACCCCCAGTTCGAACACTCTAAAAAAATCACCCGTTACATGTTTAAACATCGCTGTTTAGTTAAACAGAGCTCGATTAGTTCGAATATATTGAAACTCAGAAAACTACGTTTAAGCCATGAAATGTAAAGATGTAGATTCCCTTTAATATCTTTCAAATTTTCTTCGGTTTTTACGCGAAGGTTTTTCCGCGCCAAAACTAACGTACAATTATCGCAATAAATTTGCTTTTTATGACAGCAAAAATGGAAAAATTATGTGCTGTGAAATACTGTTAAAACAAAACTACATGTCATATTGACTTGAAATTTATGGAACATTTAAAAAAAATCTTTGTTTTAATAATATAATCATCCTCTATTTGACTTTTCACTCTATTATCGTAAATGTTTGCCTAGTATACTTTCAATTAGAGCCCCATTTTGTCCATTTTATTTTCCACTACATTTCTTAACTAACTAGAAATTTTTAGATATTTTCCTCTTACAAAATGTATTTAATCTTAATGTTAAATTTAAATCAAAGGGCATTACGATGAATTTGGTATTTTCTTGTACTCCTTTAAAAGGGGAAGATTTTTAAAAGAATTTGAAGCTAAGTTTTTTAATTAAGTTATCTACTAGATTTCCAGTCTAGGCATTTACTTTGCTTACCTTTCAAATTAACTTTATTTCTCGATTAAAACTCTCCTTGATTGAGACAAAAATTAATTAGTCTTACGACCATAAATTTCTAACTCAGCGAAGTATTTTGGAAACAATAATTTGATAGTACCTTGAAATAGCGGATGATATTTTTAATTTCAAATTTTTAATCAACTTTTGATATTTATATTTTATACCAAAACATCCAAAAATGGGAAATGTATTTATTACTCTACTTATAAAAAAAGTTATATATATATATATATATATATATATATATATATATATATATATATATATATATATATATATATATATATATATATATATATATATATATATATATATATATTACTTACTGTAAGTCAACAAGGTAGCCTAAAAAACTAATTCTATTCACATTCGTGACAAATGAAATCATCGATATCTTTTATAAGCCTTACACATATCTCATGGAGATATCTACTGCATAAACGACAGATGCATAGTCATAATTTCTTCTGATTGGCAAACGAAGCAGTACCAACGATCATTCATGTCAGAATTTTGTTAAAATCATTTTCAGTGTACGAAATATCTTCGTCTTTACACTACGTTTCACTGCCATCGTTCTTATATTTACGTATTTATACTTACTTTTTTATTTTTATAATTTCTATTTTCTGATTCAGTGTCACTTTTCTCAAAAACTCTTTTTAATATTATTCATCTTTTGTTTTCTGTGAGACATTCACTTAGATGTTATTGTTAATATTTTGGTCTTGCCGGGCTATCGGCCTCGTCGAACCATCTTTCTTGGAGGCGCTCTCGAAAATGGACTCACAATTTTTGGAGTCATTATTTTAGCATTTTTCAGGAAACTTCTTTGAATTCACTTTTGCAAATTCAAATGCTAATTTTATCACTGGTTTTCTGGTCGAACCGCAATGCATTTTACTACAAGACAGTAAATATTTAACAAGTAGCTTCTCCTCAGACACTGTAAATATCTGCGTTTCTTTATATTGACTGTCTTCTACAAATTGATGTCAGAAAAAAACGTACATTTTTTGAGGTGGTTCAGTCATCAAGCCATTTTTTGACATCTCCGTAATTATTGAAGGGTTTCATGAAAAGTGCATGAGACGATGAAAACAAGTGACAGGCGATAGGGGCCAAATCTGGTGAGTACTGCAGGTGTGGCAGGAGCTCCCAGCCAAATGCAGAAATGATATCTCTGGCCGCTTTCATTGTGTGTGATGGGATCTTGTCGTACTGCAGCTTTCAGAAAACTTTTTTGAACCCACTGTTACAAATTCAAATGCCAATTTCATTGCCTGTTTCCTGATCAAACCGCAATACATTTTACTACAAGACAGTAAATATTTAACAAGTAGCTTCTCCTCAGACATTGCATATATCTTGTATATATCTATAGCGTTTCTATATATTGACTGTCTTTTTCTTCACATTTATGTAATTTTTGTTCATTTAACTTATAATGTCTTGTATACTTCTGTCGATTTCATACTTGACGGATATTTTTCTGAGAGAAGCGCCTTTCTTCATCTATGGTATTTTCTAATTCTCTTTTGGTATACTTTTTCTTTTACGTGTATTCTTTGGGGACTTGTATTGGAATGGCATTGTTTTCTGCAAATAAAAAAAAGGTTAAAACATAAAAAAACAAATGAAACTACCGTTTGTACGACAGAGGGAGACATTAACCACTGAAGATGTCTTCCATACGCTCCATGGTGCAAGCCTCCCGCACCCACTACTTTGACATTTAAATTTTGTCAGAAAACTCCTTCAATCATATAGAAAATACATTTACCACACGTCAAACTCCTATTACAGGCAACGTACCTTATAAACACGGTCGTAATCTCAAAACTAATAAAATTATAAAAAATCATTCCGCAGTGACAAAAACACGCTTCACATCCTAATTGGCCTCCCGCGCGCGTCCAATGGCCGCATTGACGTTTTATTGGCCCGAAATTTAAATTGAATTTTTAAAAATGGTTTTACTCCCCACCTGGGCAAGTCTCCCGGACTCCTATATGTATTTCAAGACCTGTGAAATTGATACATTTTGCGTCAAAAATTACATAGTAATCTATCTCACCCTACCGTCTTGTACTTGTATATTCTTGATTTGTTTTAATTATAGCGTTGAATTATTAACAGCAGATGAATTGGAAGATTTTCAAATTAATTGGTTTACCAATTTGCCAGGATGTACGTTCAAGAACTTTTTTTGGGGTTCGTTAAATGCAATTTAGTTTTCAGAGGATGAATAATAAAGTTCTTACATGATTTCAATGTACTTCTGTGTAAGTGTGGCTGTATCAATGAACTGTCAAGTTCATTTAACTGATGCGTATAAATCTTGAAATAAGTTAATAGAAGTCTTGGGAAATCTAAAGAATTGAACAGACAAATATAAAAAGTCGATGATTAACAAGTTTGAAATTACTTACCAATATTATGATCGGAACTATATGGGGTATTTAACAACGACATATTTTTAACCGAGCTCAAAAATTTATTCGTCAACCTAATTGACTATGCAAAACGTTGTATGGACGCGCAAGGAGGCTATTTTGAAACAAAATAATTATTTTTCTCGAAGAAATAAATATTTGTGTTTATATTTTGAAAAAGTCCTGTTTTCCGTGAGGCGGAATATATATATTCAAAAACATGGGGCAGCACAGAGGGCAATTGAAAGATGTATGCTTGGCATTACAAGACGAGACAGAAAGTCCTGCGCATGGATTAGAGAACAAACGAAAGTCTGTGACATCATTGGAAGAGTAAAGCAATTTAGGCGATGGGATGACAGATGGACCAAGGCAATCCTGGAGTGGATACCGCTTGATCGCAAACGTCCGCGAAGAAGACCGAAAGCGCGATATATATATATATATATATATATATATATATATATATATATATACATCGGAGTGAAAATTAACAATCGAATCGAAACAGGAGTCATAACAAAAACAATAATAATGATATAGGAACTTTCAAAAGATGAAAAATTGTAACAAAAAGATAAAATTTGGTACCACATGCACATGATATTAGAGACATCTAAGGAAAAAGGAATACAAAAAAACAACTATATATATATATATATATATATATATATATATATATATATATATATATATATATATATATATATATATATAGATATATATATATATATATATATATATATATATATATATATATATATATATATATATATATATATATATATATATATAACATTTTCACAAAGCGGGCCATAATGGATGCATTGGCAAGGGTCCAGGAAATGATAGTATAACTGTGGAGATGTTAAAAGCTGGTGGTCGGACTTTACATAAAACGCCAGCAAAATTATATAAAAATGCTGAAGTGATTCTTTTACATAAGAAATGAGCACGGGAAGATTTAAAGAACTACCGTCGAATAAGCCTCCTATCAGTGGTGTACAAGGATTTTACCAAGATAATATCCAAAAGAATACCTAGAAAACTTAATAACGAACAACCAAGGGAGCAAGCAGGAAGTGGATTTAGTACAATGGATCACATCCAGGTTCTTCAGCAGGTCATAGAAAGACACAACGAATACACTATGCCACTGTACTTGACTTTTATCGATTATGAAATAACATTTTCACAAAGCGGGCCATAATGGATGCATTATGTAAACCTACTAGGATCGATATATGATGAAGCTAATGCGTCAGTACACCTTGACGATTTTGAGGTTGGAATAAAGGTAGAGCGGGGCGTATGGCAGGGTGACGCAATATCGCCTCTTCTTTTCTCATCCTGCCTGTAAGAAGTGTTCCGTAATCTGGACTGGAAACAGGATGGAATAAGGATTAATGGTGCGTACTTAAATCATCTTAGGTTCGCAGGTGATATCGTTCTTTTTTCACAAGATCCAGAGGAGCTGCAAAGACATGTACAAGAGCTGCAAAGGGCAGGGGAACCATTTGGCTTGAAAATAATCCAGAACAAGTGTCAGATCATGTTCAATAAATTTGCTGAGGACAAAAGGATTTCTATTTTAGGAACGGATTTGGAAGTTGTGGACCACTATATATATCTTGGGTAGAGGGTATCAATGGAAGGGGATACCGTCCGGGAGGTGGAACTACGCATTAAATGTGGCTAGCAGGCATTTGGCAGGCTCAACATAGTGTTTTTAGGAGCAAACTACCACTTTGCTTGAAAAGAAAACTCTTTGATCAGTGTGTCCTGCCCGTTATGACATACGGATGTGAGATCTTGACACTCACATCACAGTCAGTTCAAAAACTTCGAGTAGTACAGAGGGGAATGGAAAGATGTACGCTTGGCATTACTAGACGGGATAGAAAGACCTGCACATGGATCAGAGAACAAACGAAAGTGAGTGACATCATTGGAAGAATAAAGCAATTGAAATAGAAGTAGGCAGGCGAGGCAATGGGACGAAAGATGGACCAGGGTAGTCCTGGACTGGATACCACTTAATCGGAAACGTCCACGGAGAAGACCGAAAACACGATGGACTGATTATATTATTAAGTGTACTGGACCCGAAAGGCAGAGGACATCTCAAGGCCGCGAGAGTTGGAAGTATACTGAAGAGGCCTTCGTTCTGCAGTGGATTGATATGGGCTGATGATGATATGGAAGATTTGTGATAAGTAACTTTTTGTTTTTTTTTTTTTTAATTTATATGGGTTAATAAAATATTATTAATATTTTATTAATAATATTTATTAATATTAGTTCTTCAAATTAAAAAGTTTAAAACTTTTTTCTTTTTCTTTCTAATATAACGAAAGACAAATTTTCTAGGTTTAAAGCGTAAAATTCGATATATAAGTTAACGGATTTGCTAACTTTTATTCGTCGAGGCTGTGTAAAAAGCAGAAGAATGATAAAGTCCCCAAACAGCAAAATAACTTTAACAAGAATTGGCTAAAATAAGTTTTGCGTTGCTGTAGATTTTTAAAACTGTTAAAAGCTTCTTCCCATATTTGTAGGTTTCTTTCGATTTCATTTTCAAATGTATATAATTGCATAATTTTTTTATATACTCGTTTTTATTATTTTATTAACACATTCTATATTAAAACATATTGTCAACATATCTAGTGTTAATGCAGCGATTTCACTACTGATATGGTTTGTTGCTACCTATATCCCGGATGATTGGAAAAATTTTGCCTAAATTTATGTTGGCTGCTGTTTTTTGATCTCCTCATCACAAGAAAATCCTCTGAAACACTGGAACACACAGTGCCTAGAAAGCTGACGTACACCAATTGATACCTTTACGAAAAGTTCTATCATCACCCTTCCCAAATCCAGGCAGCAGCAAACGCCTTAATTTCCAAATCTATTCGACTGACACTACCAGATACATGAACCAATAAAAAAAAACCACCAAAAATTTCAACAGGTTTCAGATAAAATGGATATTCAGAAAACTGCATCAGGGAGGTCAGACCGTCAGGAAACCCAAACAGGGAGATCAGTAGAAGATGAAGAACCGAGTACGCCAAAAGTCATGCAACCATACGTAAAAGGAATCACGAGCAGAATATGCAGACTATTAAGAAAACATAATAGTAGAACAATCTACAAGCCACACAAGATTGCTGCAAGCATCCTGAAAAACTGACAAAGTCAGATCAGAAAATAATCTGGAATACAGCATCTCTTGTTTTGATGCAATCGAACATACATAAGATAGACAAATAAATGGATCTCGGCCAGAATACAAGAGTATTAAAACAGTTTAAAAAAACAAACAGACCACTAAAGAAATAGTAAATATTGAAAACTACAAGGTCCGTATAATCAATACAAAAATCAATAAAGGGACGGCAGGGAAGCCAAATCCGTATTATGTACATTCCCGAACTATCTAGTTACCGGCCTATAAAAGAGAGCGCAACGACCCTTGCACCTCAATTGGACTCTTTACTCGAAGCGAACAATACTTACGAATAGGATGTCAAATGATATATTCTCTAAAAGTCGTAATCATTCACAGAACGAACGTATTCAAATTAGGAATGATTTTCGAACATAATAATAAAATATATCTGACCGACTAGCACAATACGTCATGCAGTTGAATAAGAAGTATAAGCCTCAAATCGTCTAAGCTTATACACCTGTAAGCCTACCAAACTGTAAGTTACAGGGGTAAGTTACAAAATTCTGATGGCTGATTTAAATAAACTACATTTGGAAAATTAAGAACTGGTAAAAATGCAACTGGCCAATATAGGAGTGGTGAGCGGAACAATAGAGGCGATAGATTGTTTGAATTTGCTAAAGGACAATAATTTTATACTGTGAATTCATTTTATATAAAAAGCAGCAGAAAATGAATATGGAAAAGTCCATTCGAGGTTACAAGTGAAATTGGCTACATCATGCGAAACAATAAAACAATATTTCGCAGTTGTACTATCCTTAACCATATTATTTGTTGGAGGTGGCCATAAAATGCTAAGGGAAAATGTTAGGATAGACTGTCGAAAAGAACATGAAAGAATGTCGAAGGACAAAGTGGATTCTGTGAAGCTGCTGCATAGCGGCAGACATTTTAAAATTGCTTTGTCTAACTGCTTCGCTATGTTGCAAGATCCGAAGAAGATGGAAATTATAGGTCAGTATGAAGGAATCATCAACAATGTGCTTGAAATGGCTGCTTTAGTAGCATCAGCCGAAAAATGTTTCAAACAGTCAAACATTTTAAATGGGATTATTGATTTAATAAAAAAAAGGGCGAATAATAAGGGACAGCTCCGAAGGGAGACGCATATACATATGTATCCCAGAAACAAACACAAGCTGAAAAATAAAAGGACGCAAAGTTTTGCTTTAGTGTTTGAAAGACAGTAATATCCACGGAAGAGCAAATGTTAGATATCCTGGTTGATAAAGTGATAAATGCTATAAACACGATGAAAAATATAAATACCGCCCAATAAGTCCCTTATCAGTAATGTACAAAGTTTCACCAAGATAATAGCTAAAATAATATTAAGAACTTTGAATGACGTACAATCAAGAAAGCAATAGGAATCAGTACAATACACCAAATCCAGGATTTCCAACATGCTGTAGAAAGGCACAATAAATACACCATACCACAGTGCTTGGCTCTTATTGATTATGAAAAGGTATTTGACTTAGTCTCAAAGCAAGTCATGATGGATGCATTGCTTAGTCAAGGGATAATTAAAGCCAGTGTGAACTTACTGGGGTTCACGAATGATGAACCTACAGCGACAATTCACATGGATGATCTTGAAGTTAAAATCAATGTCGTACGGGTGTAGGCAATCTTATATATCCTCTTATCGGCATGCCTTGAAGATGTATTTCGAAATCTAAATTGGGAACACGATATATTAAAACTCAAAGGTGCATACTTAAACAATCTTAGATTTGCTGATGATATCGTTCTCCTCTCACAAGATTCAGAGAAGAGGTGCTACAAAAACACATACAAGAGCTGTAAAGGGCGGGAGAACTATTTGGTTCGAGAATAAATCTGAAAAAGAGTCGGGTCATATTGCCGAAGATAGAAGACTTTGCATTTAAGGGCGCACGTGGATATTGCGGATCACTATATATATTGGATATATCATTTCAATGCAGGGTGATTCCGCCCGAAAGGTGGAGCAGCGTGTTAAATGTGACAGGCAGTCACGGCTAGTGGGGGAGGTGGAGAAAATAGTGCTGCTGAAGATTTTTTTGCTTTCCCCTTCCTTCTTTTTACTTTTTGTGTTATTGAAATCCTATACAGGAGGTAAACCAGGAAAATGAGTTAAAGGAAAGAAACTGAAGGGAAATAAAATATGGTGTTTTGCTCTGAAAAATTGTTTACTGTGATAAATGTTCGAGGGGCGGCGGCCCCAACGCCCTCCCTTACGAGCTGCCGATGCTGGCAGGCTCAACGTAGTGTTTAAGAACAACTCCCATTTTGTCTGAAGAGAAAAGTCTTTGACTAGTACGTCCTACTAATTATGACATATGAAAATGAAATATTAATCACATCTTAATTAGTTCAAAAACATCAGGTAGCACAGAGGGAAATGAAAAGGGGTATGTTTGGAATTTCAAGGCGGGACAGAAGGCTTATGGATTTTATATATATATATATATATATATATATATATATATATATATATATATATATATATATATATATATATATATATATATATATATATATAGGATTATTTATGTTCCGTCGTAGACGCTTCTGTTATTTATTCTTTTAATATTTTCAACAGTAGTATATTACCTACTCTGCCTCTAATCAAGATTTAAAATCTGTTATTGAACAATTAAAATTTCGTAAAGATTTGCAATCACTTTTGTGATTGCAATTATTGAGAACTATGCTGAAATATAAAAACAAATATTCGATAGAATCATTTAGAATGTCGAAACTAATTGGATTAAAGTGTGATGTAGTCCTAAAGCTCTGAATTTCCAGCCGAAATATTTCACTGAACAATTCTAGGTAGTACATATCTGAGCGAAAACATTCCGACCGGTCCTCAGCATTTCTGTTATGTAAAAGAATCACTTCAGTTTACTGATGATCCAATTTCCGAAAGTAGTTATGTTATTCGAATGGCGTATTAAAAGGAATATACATATATATATATATATATATATATATATATATATATATATATATATATATATATATATATATATATATATATATATATATATATATATATATATTTACACTGGATAACTCTCAATAAAACTTTTTAAAAAAGTTGTTATAATTTTCTAGGGTTTATTAATATTGCAGTAATGTCAGAATTGAAATGTAAGTGCAGCAAATTGCCGCAACACTTTGAAATCTAAATGTCACTCATAAGCTCCTGCGTTCGTTCTGAACGAACGAAATGAGTTTTAGATTAGGTAAAAGGCGACCCCCACTTTGACGAAAAACTTCTTTTCCAACGAAGGGTAATTTTGGCTTCACAGTTTCTGAATAGTGCATTATATGCAGTATTTGGGTTGATGTATATTCTCAATTGATTTGATTTAGGTTACCTTTTCATCTAGAAATTCACTGTTGGTTGTATTTTTTTTGTAGTGAAGGAGTGATAGAACCTTATTTTTTTGAAGACGATGATGGAAATCGTGTTACTGTTAATGGTTAATGCTATATGAGTTTGTTAACAGAATATATTTGGCCTGAACTGATTAATATGGATTTAATTGAAATTGTCGACTAACGTTTTCTTTCAATAAGACGATGCGAGTTGTTACACTTTCCGTCAGATAATTGATTTACTGTGAGAAAAGTGTCCAGATCTCGTCATCTCGCGCGCTTTATTTATTTTACAGTATTATGTTTACAGAAAAAAACCCCAACAATTATTGACCTCGAACGAAACATTCACCACCAGACGAAGTCGATGGGACATTTGTACGATAATATCGATATCGAACGATAATCTTCATTTCTTAATTCTAATAATCTAAATTCAAATTACCGCATTATTACTTATAGTTATCATTGTTCCTCATTTTAAAGTTATCACACACACACACACACACACATATATATATATATATATATATATATATATATATATATATATATATATATATATATATATATATATATATATATATATATATATATATATATATATATATTGCCCCTTTGTGGATTAGACCTTGACGTAGTAAAGGGGTTTGAGTAGGGTAATGAAGCATTGAGCTATGCCGTCTGTAGTCTATGCTCCTTGGACCAGCGTGGCAGATTACGGTCCATGCCTTCCATATGAAAGTACAACAAATTCAAACACGGCCGTCATTCCCCGGAGGCCAAGGGATAACTACCTACGGCAGCGGGAAGACCTGCCCCAAGGCAGAGGGTGCTAAGAATCATCAGGTTAGGTCAGGCTGCCATTGAACTTTTGACATTGCTACTCTGAATATACGGACCATGAAAACGAATGCCCGTCTGTAAGAACTATTAATCGAATTTGATATGGCTATGTGAAACACGAAGAAAGGGCGAAGAGCTAATCCAACTTGATTCAACTGGTCACGTACATTACACTCGGGGTACGGAGAATAGACGATGTGGTGGAATTAGATTACTCATCAATTGAAAGCTGAAGGACAGTATAGTAAAATTTGAAAGTATATCTGACCGACTAGCCTAATACGTCATTTAGCTCAATAAAATGTTTATGCTTCAAATCGTCACGCTTATGCTCCAACTATAAGCCATAAGGATAATGAAATTGAGGAATTTTATGATGATGTGGCCCAGCTTTTATACAAAGACAAATATAGGTACAAAATCCTAATGGGTGATTTTAATGCCAGAATTGGAACAGCAAGAACTGGTGAAAATGTAGCTGGCCCATATGGAACTGGCCAGCGGGACAATAGAGGTAACAGATTAGTTGATTTTGCTGAAGGACAAGAACTTTATATTAAGAATTCGTTCTATAAGAAAAATATCAGTAGAAAATGGACATGAAAAAGTCCATCAGGACTCACAAGTGAAATTGACTATATCATGATCAACGATAAAACAATATTTTGTACTGTCCTTAACAATTTTAATGTTGGAAGTGACCATGGATGTGACGAATGGTACATGCAAAAGTTAGGATTATCTGTCGAAGAGAGCGCGAAAGAATGGTATGATCAAAGCGATTTTGAGATAGCTTTGTCGAACCGCTTTGCTGTGTTACAAAATCCGGAGGAAATGGAAATATCAGTAAAATATAAAGAAATCATCAACAATGTGCTTCAAACGGCTGCTTCAATAGCACCAGAAGAAAAAGGTCAAACAGACAAAAATCTCCAGTGAGACTATTGATTTAATGAAGAAACGACGGAGTCCTTTTGGTAGGGTCGAGTACACTGAGTTCTGCAAAACTATAAGAAAGCGAAGGACATGAAGGAAAGAAAGGACATGTGCCGGCTCAACATGCAGCTAGTGTAAAAAACCTTGGAAGAAAACAAAGGAATTAATAAGGCTAAGCGGAAGCTGAGAAAGAAAAGAACGCAAATTTATGCTTTAAAGCGTGAGGATGGCACAGTGTGCAGGACGCGTACCCAAATGTTAGAGATTGTCAGAAGGTTTTATTCCCAGTTATATGAAGATCAGAGCCAGTCAGGGACAGCAATACCCACGGAAACACAAATGCCAGATATCCTAGTGGAGGAAGTAGCAAATGCTATAGAATCCATGAAAAACGGCTGCAGGAAAGGGCAGTGTAACTGTCAAAATACTGAAAGCTCGTGGTCGGATGTTACATAAAACACTGGCAAGATTATACTCAAAATACCTCAAGGAACAGGAAGTGATTTATGGAAAAATGCAGAAGTGATTGTTTTACATAAAAAAGAAGCACAGGAAGATTTAAAGAACTACCATCCAATAAGCTGCTTATCAGTAATGTACAAAGTTGTCACTAAGATAATATCTAAAAAAACTGAATGAAGCACAACCAAGAGAACAAGCAGGATTCAGAAGTAGATTCCATATAGCGAGGCGATGGGATGACAGATGAACCAAGACAGTCCTGGAATGGATACCGCTTGATGATAAACGTCCGTGAAGAAGACTGAAAGCACGATGGACTGATGACATCGTTAAGTATGTTTGACCCGAGTGGCAGAGAAAAGCCCAGGACCGTGAAACTTGGAAGCATGCTGAAGAGGCCTTCATCCTGCATTGGATCGACATGGGCTGATGACTTTGACATAGTCATGTTCACTTTTGCTTCTATACAAGGTGGTGTAATTAGATTTTTGATCCCATCATTTTCCACCACCATCAACTTTGTTTTTTTTTTGTTGAAGTCAAAACCTTTAAATTTATGTTTAGTAAATTCTACTTTTTACTCTGAATCCAATGACATGTCACACTTAATATTTATTACACGTCTGCGACTAAGAAACTCTTTAATATCTGAATGATTGTGGCGTCTTCATATATTTTTTTTCCTTTATATGGGTTTTTCGCCACTGTCTAAAACTCAAAAAATATCAAAATTATTATGTTGTCAATGTAAGTATCGTTGACATATACAAAAAAATATATTTACTTTCACTCGTTACTTTATATATTACAAATTAATATAATATATTTTTTAGTTTAGTTTTGAAAACGGGGGGAGAGTACCCTCCGAAACGTTAACGTTAAAAGTTTGTAAAATTTTTTATAACAGTTTTATATCTTTAAAATTTTGTTCGTTAGGCAAATTTATTACAAAAAAGAATCACTGAGAAATTTGTCTCCGTTTGGTTTTTTGCTTTTACCCAGTGATTCTTTCTTTAAATAAGAACAGGTATTTTTGATATTTTTTGAGTTTTAGACAGTGGCGAAAAACCCAAATAAAGGAAAGAAAATATATCAGAAACTCATCAACGCAAATAAACCAATTTAAAAAAAATATTTGTATTATTATATTTTTCGTTTACTCGGTTTTCAAAACATTTTGTTTACTTTACATTAATGACAATTATATTAAATTTATTACAGAAATAGAAACAAACAACACAATGTTATGAATGTAGGAACAATTCTGAAATCAGAGAAAGTTCTCTAAAAAATTCAACAAGTAATAGTTAACTTTATTTAATACAAAAATTTATTAAAAAAAATATTAATACAAAATTATTTTTTATTTTCAAATATTTTACCCTCATTCTTCAAACAGAAATAACATCGGTAAACAATTTTGTTCATAATTTTGTTTAACATTTCTGGAGTTATTTCTCTTATTGCAGCTCGAACTTCAGCTTTCAGCTCATCAACATTTTTAAAAGTCTTCCAGTAAACTTCATCACTAAGGAAGCCCCCTTAAGAAAAACTCTATCGGTGTAAGGTCTGGTGATCGCGGAGCCCACTCTATTGGACCATGAGAAGCAATTAAATTATTTTGAAAGCTAATTAATTATTTTACCCTCATTCTTCAAACAGAAATAACATCGGTAAACAATTTTGTTCATAATTTTGTTTAACATTTCTGGAATTATTTCTCTTATTGCAGCTCGAACTTCAGCTTTCAGCTCATCATCATTTTTAAAAGTCTTCCAGTAAACTTCATTATTAAGGAAGCCCCCTTAAGAAAAACTCTATCGGTGTAAGGTCTGGTGATCGCGGAGCCCACTCTATTGGACCGTGAGAAGCAATTAAATTATTTTGAAAGCGGTCTCTCAAATATTCCATACTATTTCTGGAATTATGATGATCAGCCCCATCTTGCTGAAACCACATGTTTGTATGTATCTTTCAGAATTTAGTGTTCCTTCATAAATTATGGGTCCAAAAACTCGGGTTCATCGCACCATATGTTAAATCCAAAACGGTGTTGATGTCTCGATGTTCGGACACGATTTTCATTTTATGTTGACCAATGATAACGATTTTTTCTGTTGAAGATGCCATTGTTGTAATAACTTTTGTTCATCCAGAGAACATTATAAGGAAAATAACGATTTTTGTAGCATTAAACCATTTGTAAGAAGTCATTCTGCGCTCGTAATCGCCAGAAAGCAAACTATGACAGATTTGGAATTCATAAGGATGGTATCCTTCTTGACTAAGTATTCTTTGTGTGACTGATTTAGGAACAGCATGTTCCTTTTCAATACTACGAAGTCCTACAGTATCATCTTCTTCTACAGCAAGCAAAACTGGCATTACCTATTCAAGGTGATTTTTTTTTGCCATGTAACACTGGTTTGTTAAACGCAACATGTTCCCTTAAATTTGTAATTTATCTTTGAGAAATGGATCGATTGGGTTGTTGCCGTTTGAGATGTTTTTGAAAAGATTGCATCTCTGCCTGCCGTCAATTCTTATGACTCTCGATATAACAGCAGATCATATCAATATTTCTTCATTTGAATAATGGTCCATTATTTTAAGTACAATAATTAACAAATTTAAAACTAGATAGACTGTTAAATGTCACATCTATACAAATTATTGAAATTGCAAACTAATGAAAATCTATATATACATGGGCAATCATATTTATATAGTCATGGCTTTAGTCGTTCTCTTCATTCGCTTTCCAGGCTTCACCGGTCCTGGGAGACGCTTACTGGCGCTTTGGCTGGCGGCTGGGGGAACGACAAAGTACCAACATGACGCGGATAATGACAATTAATTGATTTTGAGGTAAAATTAGTTAGTTAAAAAATAACAATTTTATTTTATAATAAAATAATGCTTTATTTTTGAGTCACTCTTTAAATGACCCCTACATAACGCACAACGCCAATCAAAAGACTGCCTACACAGTATTTGTTTTAACTAAACAACTTTTCTTTTGACAATTGGAAAATTCAATAACGAAGTGCAATCACGTTAGTTCCGAGAGCCTATTTAGGATATAAAAAGTTACACATATTCAATGAAACCGAATACAAATTCGGCACTAAATAAATTAGAGCGTGACTTAGTCTCTCTAAAGATTTGGATTCCCTCTAAAATATTTGCAGGAAATTATTCTGACCAGTACGTTTAGATATGGACGAAAGCATTCCGACGGATCCCGAGTAATTCTGTTATGTAAATGAACTATTCCAGATTGTTGGATGTTCCGATTACCGACTGATGATAACAACGTTGTCAAACTCGCTCTTATATTTAAATCAGTGACAATGATACTTTTGTGGTTCATAAAATGTTCAAATTTTATTGTTTATTATAATTTTCTGAACATTTTTCATTCTATTTTGATGATACACACACACACACACCCACACACACACACACACACACACACACACACACACACACACACACACACACACACACACACACACACACACACACACACACACACACACACACACACACACTGGAGTCTATGCTCCTGGGAGGGTCACCTCTGGCGGACAGGTCAAGGCAGAGGCCTCAGAATAACATCATCCAAAATCTGCCAACCCGCATTGGACCAGCGTGGCAGATTACGGTCCATACCTTCAACATGGTATTTCAATATGTTAAAATATGACAGTACAACCTCAAACACGGTCCTCATTCCCCGGAGGCCAAGGAGCAACTACCTACAGCAGCGGGAAGACCTGCCCCAAGACAGAGGGTGCTAAGAATCACCGGGTTAGATCAGGCTGCCATTGGACTTTTGACATTGCAACGCTAAATATACGGACTATGAAAACAGAGATCCGATTGCAAGAACTGTTAGTCGAACTTGACAACATACATTGGGATATTATTGGGCTCTGTGAAATACGAAGAAAGGGTGAAGAGTTAATCAAACTGGAACCAACTGGACACGTACTCTACACTCGAGGTACGGAAAATGGCCGATGTGGCGGAATTGGATTCCTCACCAATCGAAAGCTGAAGGACAGTGTGGTAAAATTTGAAAGTACATCCGACCGACTAGCCCAATGCGTCATTCAGCTGAATAAAAAGTTTAGGCTTCAAATCATCCAAGCTTATGCACCAACTATAAGCTATATGGATGAGGAAATTGAGGAATTTTATGATTATGTAGCCCAGCTTTTATACAAGGAGAAATGTAGATACAAAATACTGATGGGTGATTTTAATGCCAGAATTGGAACAACAAGAACTGACGAAAATGCAACTGGCCCATATGGAACTGGTGAGCGAGGCAATAGAAGTGACAGATTGGTTGATTTTGCTGAAGGACAAGAACTATATATTATGAATTCGTTCTATAAGAAAAATATCACCAGAAAATGGACATGGAAAAGTCCATCTGGGCTCACAAGCGAAATTGACTACATCATGACCAACGATATTTACAATATTTACCAATTGTTCTGTCTTTAACAATTTTAATGTTGGAAGTGACCACCGAATGGTACGAGCAAGGGTTCGGATTGACTGTTGAAAAGAGAGCGAAAGAATCGTAAGATCAAAGAAGGACAAGGTGGATTCTGGAAAACTGCTGGAAAGAGGAAGCGATTTTAAGATTGCTTTGTCAAACCGGTTTGCGGCGTTACAAGATCCAGAGGAGGTGGAAATATCACTTCAATATGAAGAAATCGTCAACAATGTACTTCAAACGGCTGCTTCAATAGCACCAGAAGAAAAATGTCTCAAACAAACAAAAATCTTCAGTGAGACCATTGATTTGATGAAGAAACGGCGAGCAATGAGAAATGCAGGTAGTCCTTTTGGCAGTGTTGAGTACACTGAGCTCTGCAAAACTATAAGAAAACGTATCAGAGAGGACACGCTCCGATTCAATATGCAGCTAGTGCAAACACCCCTGGAAGAAAACAAAGGAATTAACAAATTATACTCAAAATGGCCCAAAGAACAAAAAGTACCTGACTTATGGAAAAATGCAGAAGTGATCATTTTACATAAAAAAGGAGCACAGGAAGATTTAAAGAACTACCTTCGAATAAGCCTCCTATCAGTAATGTACAAAGTTTTCACTAAGATAATTTCTAAAAGAATATTAAAAAAACTGAATGACGCACAACCAAGAGAACAAGCAGGATTCAGAAGTGGATTCAGTACAATGGATCACATCCAGGTTGTACAGCAGGCCATAGAAAGGCACAACGAATACACCATGCCACTGTGCTTGGCTTTTATCGTCTACGAAAAAGCATTTGACTCCATCTCAAAGCATGCGATAATGGATGCACTGCTTAGCCAAGGTGTAGAGAGAGCCTATGTAAACCTATTAGAATCGATATATGATGGAGCTACAGCCACAATTCATCATGATGATCTGGATGTGGGAATTAATGTAGAACGAGGTGTACGGCAGGGTGACGCAATATCGCCTATTCTTTTCTCGGCTAGCCTTGAAGAAGTATTCCGTAAACTGGATTGGGAACAGGATGGTGTAAAGATCAATGGTGCAAACTTAAACCATCTTAGATTTGCCGATGATATTGTTCTCATTTCACAAGACCCCGAGGAGCTGCAAAGACGCATACTAGAACTGCAAAGGGCTGGCGAACCACTTGGCTTGAAAATAAACCTGAAAAAGAGTCTGGTTTTATTCAATAACTTCGCTCACGACAGAAGAATTTCAGTTTTAGGAAGGAATTTTGAGATTGTGGACAGCTTTATATATCTTGGGCAGAGGATTTTAATGGAGGGGAATACCGCCCGGGAGGTGGAATGGTGTGTTAAAAGACTCCCACTTTGCCTGAAAAGAAAAGTTTTCGATCAGTGCGTTCTACCCGTTATGACATACGGAAGTGAAACCTGGACACTCACATCGCAATCAATTCAAAAACTTCGGGTGGCATAGAGGGGAAATGGAGATGGGCAGGCCATATAGCGAGGCGATGGGACGACAGATGGACCAAGGCAATCCTAGAGTGGATACCGCTTGATCGCAAATGTCCACGAAGAAGACAGAAAGCACGATGGATTGATGACATCGTTAAGTATATTGGACCCAAGTGGCAGAGGAAAGCCCTTGACCATGAAAGTTGGAAGCATGCTGAAGAGGCATTCATCCTGTAGTGGATCGATACAGGCTGATGATGATGATGATGATATATGATATATATGATATTGTTCTCATTTCACAAGACCCAGAGGAGCTGCAAAGACGCATACAAGAACTGCAAAGGGCTGGCGAACTATTTGGCTTGAAAATAAACCTGAAAAAGAGTCAGGTTATGTTCAATCACTTCGCGCAGGACAGAAGAATTTCAGTTTTAGGAAGGGATTTGGAGATTGTGGACAGCTTTATATATCTTGGACAGAGGATTTCAGTGGAGGGGAATACCGCCCGGGAGGTGGAACGGCATGTTAAATGTGGCTGGCAGGCATTTGGTAGGCTCAACATAGTGTTTAAGAGCAGACTCCCACTTTGCCTGAAAAGAAAAGTCTTCGTTCAGTGCGTTCTTCCCGTTGTGACATACGGAAGGGAAACCTGGACACTCACATCGCAATCAATTCAAAAACTTCGGGTGGCACAGAGGGGAATGGAAAGATGTATGCTTGGCATTACAAGACGAGACAGAAAGTCCTGCGCATGGATCAGGGAACAAACAAAAGTCTGTGACATCATTGGAAGAATAAATCTGGAGTGGATACCGCTTGATCGCAAACGTCCGCGAAGAAGACCGAAAGCACGATGGATTGATGACATCGTTAAGTATATTGGACCCGAGTGGCAGAGGAAAGCCCAGAGGAAATATATATCCGGGGGTCCGTTCCCGGTTAAGCAATCAGTAAAATGCTCATTTAGGCGGAGACGTAAGTTGTTGTTGCATGAGATTGTGGAACCCAGCAGTTGGGTGTATGATTACACTTAGCACTGTGGTCTTATTGGATGCAGTCCAAAGAATTCTAACACTGTATATATATATATATATATATATATATATATATATATATATATATATATATATATATATATATACATATATTTTATCTATTATTATTCACGTATGGGCCCTGGTGGACCACGGGAAGTGCAATTAGAGGCGTTTGTTGTTGTAAGTCTTCCTTTGCGCTAATACTAATTTCATTCTTTCACTATGAGCTTTTTTCCTTTCGTCATACCAAGTTGTTCCGATCTTCCTACATTTTTCTCTCTGGCCAATCTCCCTAGCCTTAACTTTGTGTCTGAAACAGTTTCTAGCCTGAATTTTGCTTTGTGTAATATTTGCTGATCTTAGGTCCTCTTTAATTGCAGCAATCCATTTCATTGTTTCTATTTTAGCTCTACTCCTATGTTCATAAAATTCAACTATTTGTCTAGTTGGCCTACTCGGATTGATCCGTTTTAGTGTGCGTAAAACTTAAGTTTTCTTTTGCTCATATCGCTATGTATATCTGTGTATTGTTTGATTTCTTGGTTTTCTCGAAGTTGGTATGTTGTGCTATTTATTTGTTTGGCGCCTAAGATTTTTCTTATGATATTTTTTTTCTTTTTTTTCAAATTCCTCGATGTCTTTCGTTCTATATAAAATGAGCGTTTCTGAGCCATATAGACATTCTGGCTTAATAACTGTGTTGTAATGTCTCGGTTTTATGTTTTTTGATATACATTTTTTGTTGTAAATATTTTGTATGTCTCAATGCAGTTTCCATTTTTTGACATCTACCCTTATTGGACGCCTTTTCCAACCCGTTTTCCATGATTATTTTACCCAAATATTTAAATTGAGAGACTCGTCTGATGTTATCATATTTTGTTTTTAGAAATGGTGTTTCTTTTTCCTTTTCTGCTGTTTCTTTTAAGATTTCAATCTGTTTTTGTACCGTTGATATATCTTGAGCTAAAATAGCTAGATCATGCTAGACAATCTAATATGATGTTTGTTCTCCCCAGTTTAATGAGCTGGTCAATATTCGGGACCGATTTTTTTACACGCCACTCCTGTATTACTTTTTCTAGAACACAGTTAAATAAGAGTGGCGAGAGTCCATCTCCTTGTCTCACTCCAGTTTTAATTTCGAAAGACTCTGAAATGTCACCCATGAATTTAACTTTTGTCCTTGTGTTAGTTAGCATTGCTTTAATAATTGCCAGCGTTTTCAGATTTAGTCCTTGTTTTTTCAATATTTGGAATAAATATTCGGGGTAGAATTATATGCTTTTTTGAAATCCACAAATGTACAGACGATATTTTTATTCTAGAGTTTTTGATGTGTTAGGATCAACTTTAGATTCAGGATCTGTTCCGGGCAGGATCTGCTCGGTCGAAAACTTGAAGATATTCACCAATTTTAGGTGCTCTGCTGTCCCTGTGCTCTGTCTAGTAGACATTGAGATAGAATTTTGTAACAAACTGGGAGAAAAGATATCCCTCTGTAGTTGTTTACATCCGTTCTATCTCCTTTCTTATGTAGTGGATGGATTAGAGCATCTTTTCAATCTTTCGGAATCCGTTCGGTTCGCCAAACTTCTTGTAGAATTTTGGTTATTTCATTGATTGTACCTGGACCAGCTGATTTTAAGAGTTCAGTAGTGATTCCATTTTCATCTGAAGCTTTGTTATTTTTAAGTCGTTTGATTTGCCTAATTATTTCATCTTTATTCGGTTGTGATGAATCTGGGTTTGTTTGTTTAGGGTTTAGTGTTGGTAATCTGTTTAAGGCCTCAGGATAGTTTAGCAGTTGTTCAAAATATTTGGCAAGCTCTGTGTAAATGTCTTGGTTATTTAGAGCTAAATGTCCGTTTTCCTTCCGGAAGCAAATACTTTGGGGTTGATAGCCTGTTAAATTTAGCGGTTAGCCTGTTAGTTTTAAATGTTTTGTAAAAAATTCGGGTGTTACTTTTTTAGAAATCTTTTTCTATTTTATTAAGTTGATTGTTTTCATATTTTCTTTTAGTTTGTCTAATTAGCTTCGATGTTTCTTTTCTTACTTTCAAAAATATGTTATAGTTTATTTCTGTTTTGTGACTGTTCCACTCTTTGAATACTTTATTTCGGGTTAATACTGCTTGCTCCCAAACTTCCACTATGGATGTTTTCTACGTTTTTGTAAAGAAACCAACTTTAGGGCTGTTTTAAAAATTTTTTTGGTTTAGTTCTTTTTCTGTGCGGGTTGTTTATGAAGCTTTTCTGTTAGGGTTGATTTTATTTTCGTTGGGTAGAATTTTGGAATTAGTAGTCTCTTTTGAATAAGATTTCGAGGTTTACAGTTAAGTTTGATTCTAGTCAAGTAGTGATCCGTGTCTATGTTAGCTCCTTTCCTAACTTGAACATTCAAAACCTCTTTATAATTGGAGTACGAAATGGCGACATGGTTAATTTGAAATTCACCCATGTACGTGTTTGCGCACCTCCAAGTCTTTTGTTTTGTTATTTTCTTCTTAAAATGAGTTGACATTATTTTTAGATTAGGAATATAGTTCAACCAATCTTCTGCCATTATGCGGGAAAACAGCCGACTGTTTTTCTGTACTTTTTTCTTTTCCTAGTTGGGCATAGAAATCACCCAATAGGATTTTTACATGGTTAGAAGACATTTTAGAAATAGTCTTTTCCAGAATCTCCCAGGACTTTATTACTTTTTCAAGATTAGATTTATTTTCTTCGTTAACTGGGAGGTATGCATTGATTAATGTATATTTTTTGTTAGTACACATGCGGGATAGTGTCATAAGTCCTGTGTTTACTGACTGAATATTAGTTATAGAACCGAGAAGGGTTCTTGATATATCGAAAGCAACACCGAGATGTGGTGTATTTTTGAGTATTCTTTTATTCGCTTTAGTTTTAAAAAGTCTGTAGTTGCCGAAGTCCAAGGTGTTATCACCTGTCAACCTAGTTTTTTGCAGAGCAAAAATTTGGATTTTTTGCTGATTTAATGATTGCCCCAATTCGTGTAGTTTTCCTGGGTCCAGGAGTATGTTGATATTTACCGTTCCAAAGAAAGTTTTTGTTTGTGGTCTGAGACGTTGGTCAGAGGTCTCCGACAACCTCTGAAAGATTTTTCGTTTAAACCCAGACGCCCCAGAATTCGAAAGTCCGGTTGTACCTGCAACGCTGGCGGAGGATTGTTCACCTCCTGGGGTAATTTTGTAATTATTATTATTATTATAATATATATATATATATATATATATATATATATATATATATATATATATATATATATATATATATATATATATATATATATATATATATATATACTGTATTTAAATGACACATTTTCTTGATTAAAATGTAGAAATATGTTGGAAAAAATTTTCTATTGGCAAACTGATAAATCTGGATTTGAATTCGGAAAAGAATTGTGTGAAAGTATTTCAATAATTCTAACAAAGTTCAATAATTATGTCGATTATCCGTAAGTTGAATATTGCTATGTAACAAATTTACATACATTTTTTTATTAATTAGTACCAGACAATTATTTTTCAACTTTGATTATTGCCGAGGATCGTTTTGAAATACTGTTAATTTAACACATGAGCAATGAAGTGTCAGCATCAGCAGCAAATATTTACCATATAGATATCGATTACTAATATATAAGAAGAAGATTGTTGCCCCTTTGTTCGAGGATTTTTAATCAAAATCTATACATCTGCATACTTTGTATTGGTCTAATATTGCATCATGTAACATGAAGTTATGAAGACGATATTTGAATTCGATTTCAAAAGATATTCTGAAAATTGAAAATAAAATTGCTTAAAATTAATTTTGATATTTTTAACGTGAAATCTGTCGATGCACATTTCGCTGTTACGGAAATTATTTATATATTACCTTCATAGGATGAAGTGAGCGTCCCCGTATAGCTGCTGGAGAGAAGTCCTTTCGGATTGTTCAAAGCCACCCGTCGACGATTCAACAGCGGTACAGTCGGCAAAAGAAGAAAGAAAATTCATTATAAATAGTTTAGTTTTAGTTTAGTTTCGGTTTAGAGTTGGTCACGATAATATATATATATATATATATATATATATATATATATATATATATATAACATACATGGTGAGAAATAAATTCGAGTGGTTTTGTAGTGTGTTAAATAAATACAGTGTTGACATTTTGAGTTAGTGAATAAACTCTTTTGCGATAGACTGAATGATTGTTTAATTTCACACCTAAACGAACAGAAGAAACGTTACAACTGGTGTCAGGTGTGGGCTGTGGAATTATTAAGGACAATTACAGTGAAAAGAGTTACATAATAATGCCGGTCGCGTTGGTGCGGAAGGTAAGAGCAGCGGCCTGCCGCTGCTGTGCCGAAACCGCACTGGAGCGGTAGTTGGTTCGATTCCAGCGCTCGGATGGTTGTTTTTCTTTCTTTCTTCTGTCTGTTTACTTCCTAGATGTTTGTGATTGTTTGTAGGCAAGAGTGTAAAATCCGACTACGAATTACCCCTCAGTCACGCCAGTTAAAGGCTGGGTAAGGCCGGATGCCTTCTGAGAAGTGTTTTACGTTGGTCACTCGCCAGTCGGTAGGTTTCCTGATAGACTTATGGGTAGGCACATAACCAAGGGTTTATAGCCCAAGGGAGGTGCTGGCCTGGCTGTAGGTCCAGTCGCTAAATAGCCTAGTTGCTGATGCGCCTCTAACCCTAACACTTTACCTTTACCTTTTAGTTACATAATTAAAATATAATGACCACGAAAAAGGTGACACTAGAAGAACTGAAGGTGGTTGAGTTAAAAAGAGAGTTGGAAGAACAGGATGAAAGAACGGCAGGAGCAAAAGCCGTGTTAAAGGCCAGATTAAGGGACGCCCTGGTACAAGAAGGTGAGAATTCAGCCAACAGACATCAATGTACTTTTAAACAATCTTAAAGTAGAGATGTTACAGAGTAATGGTAGTCTTAAAGAAGAAATGAAGCAGAGTAATAACATTCTTGAGGAGATGATGTTTAAAATCAGACAGGATTCGGAGGAACTAAGGGGAAAATTGGAAAATTGAATGGGATAAATGAAAACCGACATAACAACAGAAGTGGAGAGTAAAATGGGAGAAATAAAAATCCAAATAATAGATATGGAAAGTAAGATACAAGCTGTCCAACAAAAACTTGAAAGTAGGATTACCTTCATGGAAACACAGAAACAGTGTACAATAACAAATCTAGCCTGTAGTAGTAACTCAAAAACTACAAAGATTAGAATGAAGCCACGTCAGTTTGATGGAAAAAAGTCTTGGGCTAATTATTTTAAGTAGTTTGAGGCTGCTTCAAAGGTAAATGGATGGTCGCCAGAAGAGAAAGCAGTTGCCTTAACTTTAGTTTTGAGAGGCGATGCAACTGATATATTACAAGTCCTTTCACCAGCCGAGCAGGACGGCTACGAACAACTAGTTAATAGATTGGAGATAAGATACGGCCAATCTCAATTTCAACATGTCTATCAAACTCAATTAAAAAATCGCCAACAAAAATCCAATGAATCTCTGCAAGAATTTGAGGCTGACATTGCTAAATTGTGCCGACTTCTGATATCTGATATTCTGATATCCAAGAGTTTGCAACAGAATGTTTGGCCGTACAAGCATTCTCGGATGGTCTTCGAGATCAAGAGACGAGAAAGGCATTGATCTTAGCCCGACCGAAAAAGCTCTCTGCAGCCTTGGCATGTGCCCTAGAGAATCAAGTCGCTATCGAAACTTCTAGAAGCTGTACACGGATACGATACATTTCGGGTGATGAAGACGGTGGAGACGTGAGTCACCAAGACGCAGCCACGTTCCGAATATCGAAGAAGGGGTCATACGAGGAGCCTGTGCACGGAAGACAGGAAGCAGGAGGCATCCTCACCGAAGACGTTGGGAAACTAAAAGTGGTCGATGATAGGGGTAATCGCTGGCCAGTCATCAATACGCCCCGTCCCGAATGTCTAAAGTGGCATCCATTAAACACCAAGTCGATAGTGTATTTGTCTATGGATTGATAAATGGTAAAGAATACCCTGTACTATTGGACACCGGTGCCACTAAAACCATCATCCGACCCGACATTGTGAAAAAGTCCACGTCACTACAACCAACCAAATGGCAATTGAGGACTGCTACCGGAGAAGCCGCCACCATACAGGGAGAAGTAGACATTAACTTCTATATTGGAAATATCCTTATTCACCATCGGGTATTCTCGCCAACAGAGAAGATATGAGCATCCAGAGCTAATATGAACAGGATATTTATATAAGTTTCCTTATTATAGATTTTGTAATTTGCTTGATATAAATAAAATCATCATCATCATCATCAACCCGTATCAATCCACTACAGGATGAAGGCCTCTTCAGCATGCTTCCAACTCTCGCGGTCCTGAGCTTTCCTTTGCCATTCGTGTCCAATATACTTAATAATATCATCAGTCCATCGTGTTTTCGGTCTTCTCCGTGGACGTTTTCAATCAAGCGGTATCCAGTCCAGGACCGCCCTGGTCCATCTTTTGTCCTATCGCCTCTATGTTGAGCCGGCCAAATACCTGTCAGCCACATTTAACGCGTCCTTCCACCTCCCGGACGGTGTCCCCTTCCATTGAAACCTTTTGCCCAAGATATATATAGTGATCCACAACTTCCAAATCCATTCCTAAAATAAAAATCCTTTTGTCCTCAGCAAATTTATTGTACATGACCTGACTCTTCTTCTGGTTTATTTTCAAGCCAAATGTTTCCCCAGCCCGTTGCAATTCTTGTACGTGTCTTTGCAGCTCATCTGGGTCTTGTGAAAGAAGAACGATATCATCTGCGAATCTAAGATGATTTAAGTACGCACCATTAATCCTTATTCCATCTTGTTCCCAATCCAGCTTACGGAACACTTCTTCCAAGCAGGCTGAGAAAAGAAGAGGCGATATTGCGTCCATCTGCCGTACATTTATTCCCACCCCAAGATCGTCAAGGTGGAGTGTCGTTCTAGCTTCATCATATATCGATCCTAGTAGGTTTACATAGGCTTTCTCTACACCTTGATTAAGCAATGCATCCATTATGGCCCGCTTTGAGATTGAATCAAATGCTTTTTCATAATCGATAAATGCCAAGTACAGTAGCATATTGTATACGTCGTGGTTTTCCTATGACCTGCAGTAGAACCTGGATATGATCCAATGTACTGACTCCACTTCTGAATCCCGCTTGCTCCCTTGGTTGTGCGTCATTAAGTTTTATTAGCATTCTTTTGGATATTATCTTGGTGAAAACCTTGTGCACCACTGATAGGACTTATTGGGCGGTAGTTTCTTTAAATCTTCCCGTGCTCCTTTCTTATGTAAAATAATCACTTCTGCATTTTTCCAGAAGCTGGGTACTTCTTGTTGTTTGAGGCATTTTGTGTATAATCTTGCCAGTGTTTTATGTAAGGTCCGACCACCAGCTTTTAACATCTCCACCGTTATACTATCCTCTCCTGGAGCCTTGCCATTTTTCATCGAGTCTATAGGCATTGCTGTTCTTGTCTGATTCTGGTCCTCATATAACTTTGAGTAAAATCTTCGGACAACCTCTAACATTTCCGCCCGTTTCCTGCATATTGTACCATTCTCACGCATTAAGGAAAACATTTGTGTCCTTTTCCTTCTCAGCTTCTGCTTAGCTTTGTTAATTCCCCTGTTTTCTTCAAGAGGTTTTTGTACTAGCTGCATGTTGAATCGGCGCGTTTCCTCTCGAATACGTTTTCTTATAGTTTTGCAAAGCTCAACTTACTCGACCCTACCAAAAAGACTGTCTGCATTCTTTATTGTCTGGCGTTTTTTCATTAAATTAATGGTCTCATTGGAAATTTTTTACTCTTTGAAACATTTATCTTTTGGTGCTATTGAAGCCGCCATTTTAAGCACATTGTTGGCGATTTCTTTATATTGGTCTGTAATTTCCATCTCCTCTGCCACCTTTTGATCTTATCATGTTTTCGCGTTCTTTTCGGCAGTTTATCCTAATCTTTGCTCGTACCATTTGGTGGTCACTTCCCACATTAAAATGGTTAAGGACAGTACAATTGCAAAATATTGCTTTATCATTTGATGGACTTTTCCATGTTCATTTTCTGGTGATCTTTTTCTTATAAAACGAATTCATAATATAGAATTCTTGTCCTTCAGCAAAGTCAACCAGCCTGTCACCTCTATTGTCCCGCTCACCATTTCCATATGGACCAGTTGCATTTTCACCAGTTCTTGGTTTTCCGATTCTGGCATTAAAGGCACCCAGCAAGATTTTATACCTACACCTCTCTTTGTCTAAAAGTTGGGCCACATCATCATAAAATTCCTCAATTTCCTCATCCCTATGGCTTATAGTTGGTGCATAAGCTTGGACGATTTGAAGCTTAAACTTTTTATTTAACTGCATGACGCATTGGGCTAATCGGTCAGATATACTTTCATATTTAACTACACTGTCTTTCAGCTTTCGATTGATGAGGAATCCAATTCCACCACATTGTCCATTCTCCGTACCTCGGGTGTAGAGTACGTAACCAGTTGGTTCTAGTTTGATTAACTCTTCACCCTTTTTTCGTGTTTCACAGAGTGCAATAATATCCCAATGTATGTTGTCCAGTTCTCATAGTCCGTATATTGAGCGTAGTATGTTTTCATAGTCCGTATATTAAGCGTAGCAATGTTAAAAGTCCAATATATAAGTATATGTGTATATATATATATATATATATATATATATATATATATATATATATATATATATATATATATATATATATATATATATATATATATATATATATATATATATATATATATATATATATATATATATATATATATATATATATATTTACTATACATTTATTATACAGTGTCCCATTAAGGATGGATCGCGGCCGTATCTTGAAAACTATTTATCCCACAGGTTTGGGGGAAAAAAAATTGTACTAAAAATGATCATGAGAAATTCACCAAAAATATTTTTAAGCTTCTAAAACGACCGCAAGAGGGCGTGACGAGCTAAACATTTTTAAAAATCTTTTTTTGTGTGTATTTTCAAGTGTTAACCGAGTAAGAAAAATTCTCAGTTATAATTAGCAAGCAAAGTTATAATTAGCATTAGTGGTAGGACGAGTTTGAAAAACAAGGTCTTTTAGTCTTCCCCACAAGTAAAAATCGAGGACCGTCAAATCCAGTGAGCGCACCGGCCACGAAAATAAACTACCCCGTCCTATCCAACGATTTGGAAACGAAGCATCCAAGAAGTTTCGAACCACCTACGAGAAGTTAGCAGGGCATCCATCATGCTGGTACCACATTTGTCTTCTTGTTTCCAACGAAACATCTTCCATTAGTTCTGGCAGTCCATTTTGTAAAACATTTAAATGTTTCACTATTCAAATGTCCATTAAAAATAAAGGGACCAATAATTTTGTCTCCCAAAACACCACACCATACGTTCACACTCCATCTATTTTGGTGGTTGATTTCTAACATCCAGTGTGGATTAGCAACTGCCCAGTAGTGCATATTATGTAAGTTAACGCCTCCATCACTGCTAAAAGTAGCTTCATCAGTCCATAGCATGCGTTTTAACAATTGTTTATTTCCACTACACATATTTTTTAACCAGTGACAATAGTCTAACTGTTTGTCGAAATCGTTATCCAAAAGGGCTTGGTGTAAGACAACATGATAGGGGTGCAGCTTGTTATCTCTTAAGATTCGATGAACGGATGTCTTGCTAATACCTAATTCTTCAGATATTTGCCTGATACTTAAATGGGGGTTGGTTTCAACATAAGCCAGAACATTTACGACATTATCTCCATTACGAATCGAACGTAACCTGGTGCGGACTGGATCTGGATGCACAATTCCTGTTTCTCGTAAGCGTCTTGCTAGACGTGTAAACACCTTCTTCAAATAATGCCTTCTTTCGGGATATTGACTTGCATATTGCCGCTCTGCAATACATGCATTTTCAAAACATTGGAAATACACCGCCAACATGTCATAGGCCTTGTTATTCGTAAAAGGCATTGTTAGATATTATTATAATAATTATTAATAATCAATAAATGCAATGTTGAAAATGTAATGCATTTCAAAACTGACAAGTTAATTTGACTGTTTTTGTTTGTTTCCATGGTTCCCTTCTTACACTCTTTGTGTAATGTACCAAAGGATTGCATGCGTTTATTTGGAAACCCGAAAACGCATAATTTCATTCATCCATTCATTTAGTTTAAAAGAAAGAGTAGGTATATTTATTAATGACTGATTTCAATATTATGTCAAGTAGTATTTAAGCATCACAAAAGAGAAAATGTAACAATTGGGGAAAGACATTTTTTCCGCTTATGTAATTAAATTAGAAAATAGTATCAAGGTCAGGATTAGAACATATATGATGATTGATACTGAATAGATAATTTTATTTTTTAAATAAAATTGTTGCGGTTGCGATTGCGACCTAAATATTAAGACCAATTTTTAACTTAATATTACGGTAAAAATTAAATCTAACTAATTTTTTTCAGAAAAATCGAAATATCTCTTGACATGTCAGAGATGTCGATTTCGGATTTTCCATGGACGATTCCTCTTTAAATTACCTTTCTTGCCATGTAGTAGAAGCTGTACCATTCTATTTGAAAAAACTGAACAAAACTTCAAAAAAACTATTGTTGAATGTAACGCCAACTCGCGGTTTCATTTATAAACTAAATAATTTATCTCCCAGATTATCTGATTGTCCCAGCAATTGGCTTTTAAATGAATGCAAATTGAGGAAAATCGGTTTAGGCAAACGGACATTAGACCACTTTTTATCTAAGTAGGTAAAACTCCCTCCCACTTCTTTATTCGCGAAGACGACAAAATGTCATAAAACAAAGTTGTAGGAGACAGTTTGCTAATTATAACTGAGAATTTTTGTCACTCGTCACGCCCTCTTGAGGTCGTTTTAGAAGCTTAAAAATATTTTTGGTGAATTTCTCATGATCATTTTTAATACAATTTTTTTCCCCCAAAGGTGTGGGATAAATAGTTTTCAAGATACGGCCGCGATCCATCCTTAATAGGACACCTGGTATATATATATATATATATATATATATATATATATATATATATATATATATATATATATATATATATATATATATATATATATATATATATATATATATATAATAAATTTGTGTGTAAAATATTAAAAATACTGACATGCTCCAACAGCCATTCCATTTATGTTTCCAAAAGAAATGGGTATAAAAATCATTTAGGTGTCTACCTGTAAATAAATTAACAAATCTATTATTAATTAATTGATTTATAATTTATAAGATTGGTAACTTAAGAAGTATATAAAAGTGATGTTACTTAAAAGGATTACAAAATTTGTAATCAAAAATATTTATATCAAGCAAATTACAAAATCTATAATAAGGAAACTTGTATAAATGTCTTGTCCATATTAGCTCTGGAAGAATTGAAACATTTGATATTAACATATGTATTCACAATTTTAAATTACTGATAAATAGAAATGACAATACTTAAAATAGATTTATTCAAAAGCATAGACTATATTAAAATACATAAAAAAAATGATCCGATATAAGAACTCTATTTCATATAATCAAGTGTTTCAATTTTTTTTTTGCAATTCATCCTATGAATGTAATATATAAATAATTTCCTTAACCGCGAAATGTGCATCGACAGATTTCACGTTAAAATGCCTAATATTAGAATTCAAATATCGTCTTCATAACTTCATGTTATATGATGCAATATTAGACCAATACAAAGTATGCAGATGTAGAGATTTTGATAAAAAAACTTTGAACAAAGGGATAACAATCTTCTTAAATATTAGTAATCGATATCTATATGGTAAATATTTGCTGCTGTTAACAGTATTTCAAAACGATCCTCGGCAATAATCGAAATTGAAAAATAATTGTCTGGTGCTAATTAATAAAAAAAATGTATGTAAATTTGTTATGGAGTGAATATTAATAATCGCATTGAAGCAGCAGTAATAACAGAAACAATAATAGTGATATATGGACTTTCAAAACATGAAAAATCGTAAACAAAAGATATATTTTGGTATCACATGAACATGATATTAGAGACATCTACGGAAAAAAACCTAACCTACGGAAAAAAAAAAAAAATATATATATATATATATATATATATATATATATATATATATATATATATATATATATATATATATATATATATATATATATATATATATATATATATTCCAGATATTTCATTTATCGATCAAAGGGTATTCTGTATCTGGACAATAATTCGTAAACAACCCTCGTATTTTCCTGGTTCTTTATTCATTTCAATTATAATTGTTATTTGTTATATGTTATTTTATATGAATTAATATTTAATTACCTCGCATCGTGTTTCTTTTTCAAAGTGAATTTGTACATCAGTTTTGTTATTGTTTTATGTTAAACTTGATATTAATATGTTGATGAATAAATAATTATTACTAACAGTAATTGGACCACACACGCTCATTACGCTTGTTACGAATGCTTTTAAATGTCAAGATATACACATTAATTGAAAAAGTTAATTAATTTTGCATATCAAAATAAGTTTCAGGAGAAAATTAAATTTTTGTAAACTCATATCATATTTAAAATTATTTCATTCTACACGGAAAGGTCGTATTTCCATGTAGATTTTATAAAATTGGTAAGTATATGGAATCGTATGTACAACTTATTATGAAACTGTTTGTTACGTAAAGAAATAGAGAAAATTACCATATGCCGATGAATAAAATTTAGGGGTTTACGCAACTTTATCGAATTATCATTACATTTTTTAAGATTTATTGATTAGTGTGGTTTATAACCTGGAGGAGTTATTGATCCGTAGTTTTTTGAAGATGAGGTTGGTACCAGGTGTTATTGTTGAAGGGTTTGAGTAAGAGGTTGATTATCTAAACCTGCAAAGGACGATCAAATGAGTGATATCATTTTCAAGGCTTAAACGGCAGTTACTCGACTTTTGAATTAAAATAAATAACTAAAATAACTATTTAAATAAAAAAAAATCAGAAGAATTAAAAACACGCTTAAGTAAAAGCTAGATCTTCTAAAATATATATTCTATGTTTTATCGTTAATGTAAACATTACTATATTATTAATTGTAATTTTTTTTTAAGATGGTCAGTAATATCTTGCGATATGTAAAATCTGACCTATATCCACAAAATGTTGACATATGACAATTCGTGTTATCACAAAGCAATAGCGATCATTCGTAAATGGGATCATTAAAAAATTCTCCTCTATAGGCTGATTTTTTTATTGCGTTTGAACTTTAAATTCAAATGTACAACAATAAAATTAGATGTTTTAAAGTCAGTTATTTAATGTGAAATAAGATTCAATGGCATTAATGTTTGAAAACAATTTCGGACGGCGCGGCTACTTCTGACAAAGTGCATTTTGTCCAATTCAATTTCCGACCACTTTTTCAAGCAGTTGGGGTCTTTTGTCCGCAATTTTTCGAGTTATGTTGAGTTCAAAGGCGGCAGTTATCAGGTATATCGGTATAGACCACAGATTTAACATACTTCCAAAAATAAGGACGTTAAACCACATGACCTTGCTGGCCAATTAACACGTCTGTTCCAAAAAATCATTTTCTTACCGAATTGTTCTGTCAACAAATCTCCGTTGGCTGTATGACATGTGGGGCCATCCTGTTGGAACGACATCTCCTCTAGATCAATACCATTCAAATTCAGAATTAAATAATCATTGATCACTATCCTGTAGCAATCCCAATTAACAGTAACGTGCTTGCCCCTTTTTTTAAGAAATACGGCCCAGTGATGCCACCGGCGTAAAATCCGCACCATATAGTGTATTATTCTAGATACAAAAGTAATTGCTGGATTATTTGCGGATTATTTTCACTCCAAATGCAGCTATTTTGTTTATTGACGTAGACATTTCGCCAAAAATGATCTTCGCCACTGATTTTGGGCCCATTCACCGAACGTACGACGCAAACGATGGTCTTGCGGCTGGAGTTCATCATTATTCAAAAATTTTTACGTAGTTTAATAACAACGCCCAACTTCCTGCGAATGACGACGAATTGATAAATTTGGATCTTTATTAACACTGCCAGCAATAGCGCTGATATTGTCTTTGGAATGTACAGTTTTTTATCTTGTTTTTGTTTTAATATCGAGCAGCGTAAAATGCATTTGATATTTGACGATAATTCGGCGAATATATTGCTCGGTTGGGCGATTATGTGCACTATAAAAGTCAGGAAGTGCTCTGTAAGGTTGGCGCACAGAATACTGAATTTTATATTATATTTTGACAATTTGCAAGCATTGCTGTGATGTTAAACGTTCCATGATGATTTTCCAGACTATACTGAATAATTTTGACAATAGAGGCATGCTAACTAGTTTGTTTGACAGCAGTCCCTATCGGAAATTCGGACACACTAAAAAATTACCCCTTATATATTAAAGGATTAGCTCATGCGCTTTATGATAAAAATGAGTCATATACTAGGGAACATCGCGTAAAATGTATTAGGAAATTGTTAGGAAACGGTGCCTTTTTGAAGATGTCATTTCAGTTTTTGAATTTTTCTTAAATGTTTTTAAACAGTTATATTAATGTAGGTTCATAACCCACATGTGTGGGTTTATGAACCCCCAAAGGTGAAACAATGGGAATCACAAAGTTAGAATTCTTTCAAACTCAAAATATACTGCTCTCATCTTAATCTCTACAACTTGGTGAAGTATTACCAAAAACAACCAATTTAGGAGACAATAAACAAAATGACTGGAGAAATGTTTGATTGAAACTCTGTTTATCTGCATGTTCATTAGCTTAAATTTAAGACTACCTCATCCAATCTGAAATATGCATGTCCATTAGATAATAAAAAGCAATTAGTTATTAAGTGACATATTACTAGAAACCATAAACCTAAACAAGATTAATTTTTATATTTACTTATTTAACTCTTACTGGCAATTTTACTTTAATTCAGAATGGACAGGAAATATAGTAGGTAAACTCAATTTGGCATTTAATGCTAACATAACATATCTACATATAAATAACCTGATGTGAACAACTATAAATAATAAAACCTCCTTCAAAGGGATTTGTACAGGGTCGTTATTACATATGGAAACAGTCAAATATCTCGAGAATGCTTTGAAATTACTTAATGAAATTTTGTACATAAACATCAGGAAATATTTGCCATTTTTTGGGCATATTGTGACCTACTATTTTCTCTTTTGAAACAAAATAAAAAATATATAGATCACAGCGACGGCAGCTGTTCGCCGGGAGCACCGGGAAGAAGGTCCAGGACAGAATGAAGCCACGACAAAAGTTGAGCGCCACCCGGTTACTTCATATATCGGAAAAGACCCTGAAACCGGGAAGGGGTCTATCTTAAATAAAACGGTTTACTAGAATTTTATACATATATATTATAAAAGCACACTCAAAAAAGAACGACACAAAGCACACAAAAAAAGGAATAACTAAAACTATCAAACAAAAGACACGGGAAGGTTTAGGGAAGGTGGATCTCCAAACCTTACCGTGAAAGAAATCAAAAATCAAATACACAGTTCTGAATTATACCAGCTGGTCTCTATGTCCCTATACTTACAAATTAGAGGTTATTTCCTCTATTATGACAATAGTAAAAAGATAAATATATAACGCTAGGGTAACCAAGAACGGTCAGACGGCAAATAGATACAAAATATAAGATGATAACGTGACCATTATCAGTATAAGAAATTATGGTAATAATGTATTTGTGAAAAATAACTGGTAATTGCAATCCTTAACGGTACATGAAAATATAATAAAAAAGGTGTTTATCTGGCCTTATTTCCTGATGTTGTCTATCTTTGCCTATCCGGTACTGGGTATCCAAAAACACTGAGTACGACTGCGGGCAGTCCGGTATCCCTATGCGGGGGTCCCGAAATAATCTCGATCTGACCAACCGGTTACTGTGCCATGTGGCCCCAAAAAGGTATAAGGTTTCCACGATGGTCGGGCTCTGTAGTAGGTGGTCGTTCAATGGCCTGATGTCTGTTGATCGGATTCTCTGCTGCCGGGTCGTAAAACCCTCTATAAGAATATCAGAAAAATCAACCCAAGCGTGACTTGGCCAGCAAACCTACATACCTCGGTCGGAAGGGTAAGGCGCGAAAACGTCCGCTCACCTGGAGATTTGGAGTTAGACTGTCCTGCCTTATCCGAACGATACCGGAGCTCGTTCAGTTAAGAATTTGTCCGAAATAAACCTGCCAGTGGTGATCAACAATTTACGAATGCTACCTGTAGCGATCAAGAATTTGTGAACGCCACAATATTTTTTTTTTCCTGCCGTATATTTAAAATTCAACGCTAACTTGTTTTTTTTAATGATAACAGTATTATAATTTGGTATCGTTGGAAAGAGCATTTTTTCTGAATTCAGTGATATAGATATTGTAAGGTTTTTTTTCAAAATAGATTTAAAATAAATGGTTAAAAAGTGTTTCGGTCCGTTTTATTGTAAATATGTTTTTCATTCAGTAGGCTATAAAACTATAAATGTCAGATTAAATATTTGATTACACTTGACAACTGTTAACGTCAATCTTTATATGGAATTAATATGTATTTAACTAAAAGAAAAATAATTGAAATACTAACAATTGTTAGATACGGTGACAGAAAACGCACTTATGTTGAAATTTGCCGACTATTTAATGAACTACATCTGAATAAAAAGTCAATATTTGTTGATCTCTAAGTCAACAGTTTAAAAGACCATGAAAATATTCAATGATACAGGCAGCATTAAAAGTTGCCCATAATTAGGAAGATAAAAAAACAAAAATTAATGACGAAAATTAGTTGAATGTTTTAATTGATGTAGTAGACAAACGTAAGGGTTTTGTGCAAAAATTAGTTTTAAATCAAACCATGAGTACATGCTCAGTTCAAAAAATAATACAAAATATTTTTATTCTTACAAAACACAATTACTACAAGAATTAAGCGAAGATTATTCTGATCGAAAAGACTTGAGTTTTGCGAAGTTATGTTGGAAAATTAAATACCAATCCAAATATTGTTTCAAATGTTATTTTCATAATTTTGTTTAAATGGTCATGTTAACAGACACAACTGTAGATACTGGGTTGATACTAATCCGCACTGGATGGAGCAAGTTTATACACAGTTTCCTCAAAAGTTAAATATTTGGATGAGATTTACTGGCAAGAATACTATAGGACCTTTTTTTATTGATGATAACTTGACAGCAGATAAGTATTGGAAGAAAATATCATCCCTCAACTTTTACGTCTGTTTCCAAATTTAATTAAACAAAACTAGAAAATATGGTTATAGCAAGATGGTGCACCAGCACACTATGGCATTAACGTTACAAATTTTCTTTTTTTTTTTCGTTAGTTTTCCAAACCGATGGATAGGTTGACGCTATAGAATGGCAAGGTCACCAGACTTGACATCACCCGATTTTTTGTTATGAGGCTATTTAAAAAGTTGGGTTCATGTTAATAGGCTGGAATATTTCGGAGATCTTAAATTACAAACTCGATAAGAAATTGCCTACATACCTCTTATCGCGTGGGAAAACGCAATTTAGCCTTTGTCCGACGTATCCATTACTGTCAGGAAGTTAATGGTGAACACTTTGAACACCTTTTGTAAATAGTTCTTTAATACAAAAAAAATGTAATTTTTGATATTGTGTTTTTTTTAAAATCTGATATTGACAAAACATACCAAACACCTTTTAGCCATTTTTTAAAATTTAATTTGAAGAAAAAATCATACAATACAGAAAAAAAATGCTGTTTTCAACAATGCCAAATACAGTAGGCATTAAAAAAAACAAGTTAGTGTCCTTCTCTACTTACCCCCGTATATATGTATATATATATATATATATATATATATATATATATATATATATATATATATATATATATATATATATATATATAAAATCATACAATACAGAAAAAAAATGCTGTTTTCAACAATGCCAAATACAGTAGGCATTAAAAAAAACAAGTTAGTGTCCTTCTCTACTTACCCCCGTATATATGTATATATATATATATATATATATATATATATATATATATATATATATATATATATATATATATATATATATATATATATATATATATACATATATTTATATATCACGGGCGTAGCCAGGATTTAACTTTGGGGCCCGGGGGATGGGGGCGGGGGTTAGTTTGAAGTAAATAAAACAATAAAAATATACTTACATGAAAATAAATGACAAGAGATGGCGTTACTGTGCGCAACGTCCACTAGTTCGGATATATATTCAATTCAAATGTAATAATCTAACTCTCTTCACTCCTCGTATTTTTTCGGTATAATATTAGGTAATATTTGACTTATTTCGGGGTGGTTTGACCCCCCCCCCCCCTTGGCTACGCCCGTGTATATATATATATATATATATATATATATATATATATATATATATATATATATATATATATATATATATATATATATACTCACATATATATATATATATATATATATATATATATATATATATATATATATATATATATATATATATATATATATATATATATATATATATATATAGGGTGTAAGGGAACGTACTTTCGTAAATGTAAATAACTGTTTACATATTTTTGAACACAAATTTTCCTTAAAACATGTATCCACAATCCAACCGTTTCCATGTACAATCCAATGGAAATGAAAGTTTGTCGCGCAACATTTCGAGTCCTCTTCAACGAGATGCCAAATGAAGCGGGTTTGAGTGCGAGTAAAATCAGCCGGTAAGCGTACTTGTATTCTTTGTACATCATAAGGGTAGAATAATTGCTCTTTTAGTATACTGTGTATATTCCATTGAGATACTGGAAACGGAAACTTGTCACGCACTCACATACATTGAATTAATTTTTGTCGCTATTTTAAAATAACATTGCCGACGCTAGCCGTTGCCACATTGCTATTGGCTGATAAAGGGTTTGATTCATAATTTAAAAAAAGTGTTTTTGAAGAACAATGCTCATTATACGTAACACAGCATGTTATGAAGGTCGGTGCAAAGCCATGACGGGGTGATAGGAGTGGTCATTTGAAATACATTAAGCCAAATATGACTTAGTATAAAATCTTCCGATTTTTGGGTTATTTGCGATTTTCGATTTATAATGAAAAGATCAAAATTTTCATATTTAGACTCTATTAGCTTACTAATGGAAAGTTACACCATTGTTCATATTTTTTTTCTTATTTTTGAAACATGTATCTGCTTTGTTAACGTCATTAAAAAAGATCTACAGTGACGTACACGTTGAATAATGCCGTTTCAAACATTTTTGTTTTATGCCCTTTCGAAAGATGTGTCACCTTTGTAAACAACTAATACATTCTTGGAGCAGTGTCGTGGTGTATTCGTTTGCCTTTCAATGGCTTGTTGGATAACCTGGATTTGATCCATTGTAATAAAGCCTCTTCACAATCCTGCTTGTTCCCTTGGTTGTGCGTCATTCAATGTTCTTAATATTTGTTCTATCAAATATCAATGTATATTAATCAATGTTCTAATTATTTTTAGGCATCTCCAAATAAATTGAGAATGAATTACTGGATTCAATGTTGCATGTTTGTCGCGATTTATTTAAAAAGGAAATTCACACTTTTAAAAAAATTCACAATTTATTATCGGATATTTTAAAAATGGTGAAATTTCCGATACATTATGGGGCTTTTAAATACCAAAAAATCACACAGTAGATGGAATTGCAGACGAAATTCTGACGGTGCTAAGCGAAAGAACTTAAGAAACTCATAGCCCAAAGTTATGATGGTGCTTCCGTGATGATAGGTACAGTGGGAGGAGTACAAGTCAAAAGTTAAAATATTTATAGGAATGCACAGTATATTCACTGCTATGCTCACGAATTAAATCTAATAATGGAATGGTGTTGTACACTAGTAAAAGGTGTAAAGGTGTTTTTTGCAAATCTGTCTACATTTCTCGCTTTCTTTTCTCTATCATCTAAAAGGACAACTGTTCTGGACAAAGTTACGTCGTAATGTGTGAATACTGTTTTCATTCACAAAGAAGGATTGCAAACATGCCTTGAAGAAATTACGGACGCCGAGTCGGATAAAAATTCTATTAATCAAGCTCAGGGGTTAATACATTATTTGGTGGATGATAAATTTAAATTTTGGTTGTTTTTCCTCAATAAAATAATGCCTCACAACGACATTCTCTTTGATCAACTGCAAACTAGATGCACTTAGATCAACTAGATGCACTTAAAGTTAGGAAGAATTTGGTAACTTTTTCAACAGACATTTAAAATATTAGAGACAATATAGAAATACAAATTAATCAAGAATTTGGCAACTAACTAACTGGTGAAGAATCTACAACGATCATAGAGAATCGCAGAAATAAACGGAAATTTACTGAGAAGGAAGACCCCAATTCGAATGTCAGGATATGCAAGGAAATCTGTGATATCTTAACCATACAGGTTCATGAACGTTTTAGTTTCGATGTATACCTAACTGTTGCAAATTTATTTAAAGCTGAAAAATTTGGTGCATATCGAGCCGTCTTTCCAAATGAAGACATTAAAATTGTGTGTAACTTGTTTGTAAACGTGAATTACTTAAAAATAAAACATCAACTCTCGGTAATATACACACGGGACTATTTTATGAAACACAGTGGGGCTGTGCCACTGTTACAAATGTTTATCCAAAACCATTTAACATTAACATTTAGATAATCTGTAGAATTGCAGACTGTTTTATGTACCGTCCATATGATGACTGTGGAATGCGAAAGATGTTTCTCTACCATCAAACGAATCAAAGATTTCTAAGAAACACTATAGGTCAAGAACGGCTGTGTCCGTTGGCAATGCTATCTATTGAAAAAAAAATTGTAAAGTCAATTTCAAATTTTAATGATCAAATCATCGACCACTTTTCTGCCCAGAAATTTAAGAGGATCGACACACGTATAGCTACGAGACTACAAACAGATTTAATGGTTATGGTCCTATGGTGAGTTTAGCAAAATTTTATTATCTAGGTACCTATTTGAAAATTTGATGTCTGATAGTTATACTCGTATTTCTACACATCAAAGTGTGTGTATGATAGTAAGAAATGTAAAATTTTTGGTTGCGACGCATTTCCTATCCCCATTCCAAAATTTGATTATACATGCCCCACCTGTTTTTCCCCACGAACCGCCTCTGCGTTACATTATCTTTTCCTGGAGTCTTACCATTCTTTATCAATTTTGTAGCATTTGTTCCTCACCAGGAGATACAGTGTGCGGTACTATGTTTGAATCTATATCACACGTTTTAAAGCACTCGTATAATTTAATTTGAAGATAATAAATGTATGTTTAGCCATAGGCATCCTAATTATAATAAAATATCTAGGTTAATATTTGTTTTAAAATGTCCAGGAAAGTTATCTAAGGAACAACTATGTCAACTCTGTAGACGAAAGAAAAAATATTTCTAATGGGATAAGTTGGAAAAGACGACCAACTATGCCTCTATTCGGAAAGTTGTTTAATAATAAATTAAGATTAGGTATCCAATTATAGTTACAATATTGAATTAGTTGTATTGTTTAAGATATAAAACATTTGCCAGTATACAATTTCAAAGAGATTTGAGTAATTTATGTTTAAAATTCAAATTGAAAGTTTTTTTTACGCTATTTTAGAAAACCGGTGGATGACACAACCTACACAATATTTAAATTTATGAAATTGAAATTTGCACGTAAAATTTGAATTTGCATATAATGATATCTTCAAAAAGGCAAATATCGCATTTTTCTATACATATAGATTCAAATTTTATACATGTCTTGAAAAGTTTTTGGAAGTAATCCTTTTTTAAAGCATTAGCATTAGATTAAATCTAACTTTGGACTATTTATATAATCTAATAATAAACGTTTCCGATGTGGGTGGTACCGCCCACAAGTGGGTGCTGGAGCTTTCCATGGAGATGGTAGCGGGTCCAGAGGCAAATGGGTGGCGTAAAGAATTTTTTTTTTTTGGGGGGGGGGGGGGGGTTGTGGCCGTGGCATACCCATCTATTAAGAAAATTAATATAATAAAATAAAAATACCTTCTTTGAAAATACTTACTGTTTTTATGAGTAAATATTTTATCTATCTATATGAAATTTTTATCTTATTTTTATGGTTTAAATAAGCATTACAAAATTAAATTAGCCTTAGGTATACGTATACCTAATTCGTTCGCAAAAAATTCGTTTCCCCCAAAATTCTTTAAATGGGAAATCTTGTAAAACTGAAAAAGATGTGAAAAACAACTTGTTGACGTTATGTGTTATGTACCTAAAACTACATTGGTAAAAAGTTGTAAATAATAATAGTAGTTATATAACTGGCTAAACAAACATATGATAGTTGTGATAGCCGCGGTAGTTGAGGCGGTGTTTTATAACTTAGTGGGCTCTTTGTTTGTGTATTCCAGGCAAGACTGAAAAAACAGGCTGTATGCCATTTAGGTTAAGTAGCCAGGTTGCTTGGAACTCACAAGGTTCAGTGGCTAAATATCATTACCAACGATGTGCGTCCAATTCTAAAAGTGTACTTTCTTCTTCTTCCTATTGTACTATAGCTCATTAATTAGCCTTGATCTCCTTCAACCTACACCTTCAACCTGATCTATATATTGAATCAATCCAATATGAGACTGTGTACCACGTACAAACAAAGCAATGAAACTGGTAGTGTAGCGCTTGAACACTCAACACTGTAGGCTTCCTGTTTGAAAGGAAGCCATATCATCACTTTATGCATATTTACTAAAAGTTTGAACTCCCTAGAGTTACTTGGTGGTCCTTAAAAATTCTTTTTGTAAACCGGATTTTTTTAGTGGCTTTAATAGATCAAAGAATTGGGCATGAAGAAAATCTACGCAATAGTGGATCAAAAAAATCGTTCGCAGAATGAGCAAGATAACCGGAGGAAAACATGTCTTGACTTTTTCAGGTAGATTGAAAATGAACAGAATTGTAATTTTAATTGGATTACAAAATTTTTAAAAATCAGTTTCCTTACTTTACCTATACACCTCGCATTAGGTTTCATAGAAGAATTTGTTTTTCGGGGAAAATTCCCACTCCCAAAAAACGCCATTTGAATTGATAAATAAAATAAAAACAAAATATATTATACTTACCAGCATAATCCAATGTGTATACTTCTCTGAAGACGTCAAAATAATTAAAAAGAATAACAAAAAATCCCATTCTAAAATTATAGTTTGCCCTAACAGTTTCTCATTGATCAATAGGAAAAAGTTGTGTGAAAAAAAGTGAGTTTTGAGATGGATAGGAGAAAGGCAGAGAAACAAAAACTATTTATTTAATCCCGGTTGGAAAAACATTATTGTTTGCAAATAAACCTTGTTTTGTTTTTTTAAGGTTTTAATGAATATAATCCCGCTGATATAATCATTGCTGCCTTCTTAGATTCAGTAGAGACACTGAGAGGCTATTCTTTATAAAATATATAACTATGCACTAACGATTTGAACTTTGACAGCATTCTCCGGATTTCAGATAGCAATCATTATCATTATTCAGTTTAATAAATACAAATATCCTTGTTCGGGACAGGATAAAAGGCTGGTTAATGGTCCAGCACTTAACGTGTTTACTGACCTTATGATTATAAATTGATGCTGACAGTTTTAATCATTTATATTATAATTAATAACTGTTACGAAAGTATTCTAAAATGTGTTTTAGTTTTTCAATAAAGATTGTCGCAAAACGATGAGGCAAATAATGGAGAAAATATCAAATCAATTTAGAATTCAGCGCTTTTTAATGAAGAAAGCATTATTTTCATGTCAGTTCGGATGGTAGACGGTATGTGAGAAGACTAGTTGGTGTGGGAATATTTTTGGTAAGGAAAAAATGAATTGTTTCTAATACAAAGACTCATCGTAGAATACCAGTGGCGGCAGGTTAGATGAGGCAACTGAGTTGGCGCCTAATTAAAATTATAGTGGAAAATTTTTAAAAATTGTTGCACATTCAACTAATAATACTAGGAATACGTGAAAAGTCAGATATTTTTCCGATATATGGCGGTGCGATGGTAAAGGTGATCGAATAGTTGCCTAAAGTAATTTCCTTCTAGTAATTCGTCATAAATTTCGCGTTCTTACGAAATTTAATTTTATTTTGCATCTTCGAAAGCCCTTAAGTTTGAAATATTAGTTATCGTGGAAAAAGCGAATGTTGTGTGTTGATTAAGGACTACTTTTGCATGTAAATGGTTTATTAAGATTTGATGTGGTCCTATTAAAGTTAGTACTGAGGAAATAGTCAACAAAATCTACGATGTTGTATTGGTCTATTGTAGAATGAAGGTCACAGAGATTGTTAAGATAAACTTACAACTTACTCGAAGATATATGTATGAGAATGTCATCAGCGCTATGATTCCGTGTTTACTTATCACGGACCAAAAATGCAATCGATTGACCACTACACAGTGGTGTTTAGACATGTACGAAGAAGGTGAGGGCGCTTCTGTCGGCTAGAAAAGCCATGGCCATTGTGTTTTTTATTGAGTGTTTTATATTGAGTTTTAAACTTAAATTATTTTCAATATTGTTCATGTAGTGGACTGATATTGTTGATTTAATTTTTTAGCTTCTTTTATTAACACACACTTGAAAAATATAACAGCTCGATTGATAGAATATCATTGTACTTCGTCTGTTTTCGGTGCTGATATTTCTCCCGCTTTCCTCCTGAGCAGTAACGTGAATATTTCTCCCGGAGTTAAAAGAGTTGATTTTCTTTAACTGGTAATGGACACAGTTTGTTGACTGCGCGGGATATTATGTCATCAGCAGTGGCCATATGATGAACTCCATCTTTGCCGGAGATGATATTTAATATGCGACCTACACGCCATTTCATTGGAGGCAGACAATTGTCCTTGTTCTTCCATTTGTGCTGTTGTTGCAGTTTACTGATGTATTCTGTAAATCAATCTGTTTCAAAACTCTTGAAACATAGCTTGTTATTTCTTGAGCCTAATTATATCTTCCTTTTATGTAATAAAAGTGAAGGTTATTACTACCATATTAAAAACTATATTTGGTGAAATACACAAAAATTATTATAATAATTATGTTTTAGAGAGTAATATCGTAAGTCTCGAAAATATATTAAGTTTTCGTTTCATACTGAAGCTGTCTCTGAGGCAATCATTTGATAATTAAGTCATGATTAATCGCGCTCAAGCGTTTAACTTTAAAAGAATGCGAATTGATGCAGACGCCTTAAAGTCTTTTTAATTTTTCACTTAAAGTCACGACGGCGGAAACCTACTTCAACGTAATTAACATAATCCGATTAGCTGTCGTGAAGAACGATTATAAAATTAAAAGAATTAAAATTTAAAAAAATGGACAGAAAATAACTGTAGCAGCACTGACATTATTTGTATACTTATGCCCCCTGTTTAATTAATTTAACTTAAATTTTAAACTTTTTACAAACTTTAGGGCATGTATTTATTAATATTACCCGTTACCTATAAATATAATGTTACTGTGTAATACTGTAATAATTTTTAATGTATGACAATTTTAGCCTCCTTTTTCGGAACTGAGCTTTTCAGTTTATCAAAACCTATCTAAAATCTATTCATAATGTTATACCTAATCCCTTGATTATTAATGATCCCTCTAAATTGAAATACTTGAAAACAAACTTCAAATTATATTCTTATATCAAAATCAACATATATTGTTAAGTGTTGTCTTTTTATTTCTTCATATACAGTTATACTGGTATACTGTTTTGAATAGTTCATTTGTGACTTATCTGCATAGAATTTCTGTTTTTTCAATTCCTGTTCGTTCGTAGTGTTTCGCGGATGGAAGAATACATTAGACTATTAGTCCGGGATTACATCCGATGTACTCCCGGATGTATTCTCTGACTAATAGTCTAATATATATATATATATATATATATATATATATATATATATATATATATATATATATATATATATATATATATATATATATATATATATATATATATATATATATATATATATATAATTATATATATATATATATATATATATATATATATATATATATATATATATATATATATATATTTATATAAGTTATATCTAAGTTATTTGTCTTCAATCATTTATTTTACTGATATATTTTCTGATAGAACTTCCTCCTTAAAGTTGTATAGGTTTAACATATGCGATTGTAGACTTTTCCATGAATACATTACCCAAAAACACTTTTTTTGTAGGTGGAAAATATCTCCTAAAATACAGCTGGTCTGAACAGCGGCCAGCTACTGTGGGATTCAGTTCATCTTGAGGCTGCCTACCGACTAAAAAACTACTCACTTTGGTGGTGAAATCTACCAGGAATGGTTATTGGTTATTGGTCTGCCTCTCTCTCTCCTCTGTCCAGTCTCCTCTCTCCTCACTTTTCTCCTCTCTTCGATCTTCTCTTTTCTCTCCTCTCTCCGTTCTCCTCTTTCCCTCTCCTCTTTCCACTCTTCTCTCTCATCCCCCCTCTCCTCTCTCCTTTCTTGTTTTGGTTTCAAAACAGATTAGTTTCACAAAGCAATATTCTCTATATTATTTCTATATCTATTTTCTATATCTTTATATCTATATCTCTACATCTCTATATATCTATATCTCTATATCTCTATATCTCTATATCTCTATATCTCTATATCTCTATATCTCTATATCTCTATATCTCTATATCTCTATATCTCTATATCTCTATATCTCTATATCTCTATATCTCTATATCTCTATATCTCTATATCTCTATATCTCTATATCTCTATATATCAATATTCTCTATATTTATTTTCATTCTAACAGTTTTAAAGGTGAAAAAAAATAGACTCAAAATACAATTAGCAAACAATTTTATTCTAAACTTAAAGCTAAAACTGAACTGAAATCTAATCAGAGATGTACAAGATAATTCATTAAAAGTATCTGGAATACAAGATATAAGATACTTTTAAATAAAGTATTTGAGATATCAGATACAAGATATTTTTTACAATGGTATTTGCATCTAATATCTGTGTGATTAATGGTATCTTATATCTGATATCTCAAATGCATTACTTAAAAGTATCTTGTATTCCAGATACTTTTTATAAGGTATTCTATATCTCTGGGTATCTGTGTATCTGTGTATCTATGAATCTAAAATAACATACAATATTCAGTGTTGTAATTGCAAAAGTGATATATTGGGTAAACTGGAAGGTATTTCAGACAAATGCTAAAATAACATGGAAGCCATCAAAGGAATTATTGTTTAAAAGCAAAGTCTATGGCTTTGGTAAAGTATAAAATATATACTCGACATAATTTTGATATCGACAAAGCTACAATTTTAGTAACTCAACCTAATAAAAAGTGATTATTTGGAGAAATGGTTTAAGTGGACAAAATAATAATAGTGTTAATACGAGAATGCTATGTGTGTTAATGAAACCTGTAATAATTATATTTGTTCTAGCAAGTGAAATAGTAACCTGAATGTAAGTACTAATTTATGGTTGACAAAATAAATATATATTATACCTGGTTTATGATTGAAGGGGATTAAATTATATATTATATATTATATATATATATATATATATATATATATATATATATATATATATATATATATATATATATATATATATATATATATTATATATATATATATATATATATATATATATATATATATATATATATATATATATATATATATATATATATATATCTATATATATATATATATATATATATATATATATATATATATATATATATATATATATCTATATATATATATATATATATATATATATATATATATATATATATATATATATATATATATCTATCATCATTCATTATTCATTATCATCATTCAGCCATCGTCGATCCACTGCAGGATGAAGGCTTTCCCAGCATGCTTCCAACTTGCGCAGTCCTGTGCTCTTTTCTGCCGTTCGGGTCCAATATACTTGATGATGTCATCCATGCCATCGGGTTTTCGGTCTTCTTTGTGGACTTTAATGATCAAGCGGTATCCATCCGCAGACTGTTTTGGTCCATCTCTCATCACATCACCTCGCTATATGATCTGTCCACCTCCATTTCAATTTCTTCAACGTTCCGATGATTTTACATAATTTCGTTTATTCTCTGATTTATGTCCATTTTTTTCTGTCCTGATTAGCAATGCCAAGCATACCCCTTTCCATTCCCCTCTGTGACACCAGAAGTTTTTGAACTGATTGTGGTTTGAGTGTCCATGTTTCACTTCCGTTTGTCAAAGTAGGCAGCACGCACTGATCAAAAACTTTTCTTTCTTTAGACAAGTGGGAGTTTGTTCTTAAATAATATATTGAGTCTGCCAAATGCCTGCCAGCCCCATTTAGCACACCATTCCACTTTCCGGGCATTATCACCTTTAATTGAGATCATTTGCCCAAGATATATGTAGTACTCCACAACCTCTAAATAGCTTCCCAAAATAGAAATTCTTCTATTGTCTGTAAATTTGTTGAACATAACCTGACTCTTTTTTAGGTTTATTTTCAAGCTAAATGCAAGCCCTTTGCAGCTTTTGTAATGTGCTTTTGTATCTCACCTGGGTCTTGTAACACGAGAAGGAATCACCTGCAAATCTAAGATGGCTTAAATATGCACAGTGGATTTTTATTCCATCCTGTTCCCAATCCAAATTACGGAATAACTCTTGAAGGCAGGTTGAGAAAAGAATAGGCGATATCAAGTCACCCAACTATACACCCTGTTATTCACTGATTTTAACTTGGAGATCATCCATGTAAACTGTTGCTGTAGGTTCATCATACATGGTCCCCAGTACGTTGATATATGCTCTGTCTATCTCCTGGTCCAAGCAATACATCCATTATGCATATCATATCATTATGCATATTATACCAACTGCATATCTGACACATGCTCTGCCGTGGTAATTGCTGTCTTTGACGTTTGCTTAGTTTGATCGCTTTTGGCTTGATTGCTTGTTTCTGATCTTCATATAACTTTAAATAAAATCTTCTGATAACCTCTAACATTTCCGTAGGCTCCCGTTCATACTGTGCCATTTTCATGCATTAAAGCGAACATTTTGTCCTATTATTTCTTAGCATGTGTTTTGATTTGTATATTTCCCAGTTTTCTTCTAGTGTTTTTTTGCACTAGTTGTATGTTAAACCGACGCGCTTCCTCTCGAATACGGTTTCTTGTAGTTTTGCAAAGCCCAACGTATTCGACTTTGCCAAAAAGACTCTCTGCATTCCTCGTTGTCCGCCGTTTCTTACTTAAATCAATGGTCTTATTGGAGATTTTTGACTGTTTGATTTTTTGGGTTTAGTGTTTTAAACTAAAATGAACCTAATAGCTAGGTTGGGTTAGCTCATTATTTTTTTTATTATACGTACTTATTCAGATTAAAGTCACTATGAGGATCATTCACCTTAAACACTTGACTAATTAGTGAATAGATCCACCGTTGGTTTTCACACTGTGTAAATTTGTATTTTATTCCGCAATATTGTTCAACAATCATTACAAAAGTATCATTGTTAACGACTTCCAATACTGTTATGGTTTTCTATCCATTATTAATTAATTAATTTGAAAGCTCTATTGAACAAGTGGACTGGAGTTGTCAGAACTTGTTATCTTTCTTAGAAAATATTGATAAAGAAGTGTTTTTATCCTAGAGGGAATTCGGACAACAGAACAGCTTTTGTGTTTCTATCCGCTTTCTCTTCTAAGAGGGTTTAAAAATATCGCAGTCAGTCAGCAGTTTATACTGGTAAAAAAAAATTCGTTTTTTAATATTCGTTTTTATATAGTCCACCCGTAAAATATTTTTTTGACAAGATAATGGAACATTTCTTGAAGAATCATAATAATTTGAAATTTAATTTTTGCTTATTGTAATTAATAATAATTAATGCTGTATTGAAATTTTTGCATTAAAAACTTTTAGATATGATTTTTGTATAAAGCATAAAATTTTATTTTCATTCCCATTTTGAGAATTTTCCATATAACATCTTACCATCTTACAAACATTATCTTAACATCAACTTATAAACATCTTACCAAATACCCGACATGTTTTAAAATACAAATAGTGTATTTTTTTGCGTTAAAAATATTTAAATGAAAAAGGTTTGCCCGATTTTGGTATACTATCGCTGAGTAATACCCCGCGCTATATACAACAAGAAAATTTATCAACTGACACTGGAAAAAATTGTTGTTTGAATGCTGCCAAATATAAACTTGAATAATATTTATGGTTATGGTGTATGATTATGATCCATGATTTAAAGTTTTATGTTTGATTTCGAAAATGTTATTTTTATCTCTAAAAATCCATCAATCAACAATATACCACACCTGCACTGATACGTGGACAATTTTTTTTTTTATATTTGGAATGGTACGAAAAGAAATTTACTGGCGTTTTTAGACCACTTGAATACCATAAACAAAAATATTCAACTCACTATGGAGATTGGACTTTATCATGAAATTAACTTCCTAGACATAATGATAACTAAAATATTTAATAAATTTCAATTTGATATTTACAGAAAACCGACTACAACAGACACAGATATACACTTTAGTTGTAAACAATCTTTGCAAATCAAACTCAATCAAATCTCCTTTTCATAGTCTAATATATAGGGTAGTTAGTTTTCGACTAAACAAAGATAATTTTAATAAAGAGCTCTATACCATCAAACAGATAGTAAAAAACAACGGCTACAAAGTAAGATTAATTGAGAAATTGTTAAAAAATAAATAAAGAAACTTGAATTTACTAGAATTCTATAACATTAAAAAGCAAAAAGACAAATCGATTAAATGTATTAATTACACTTCTAAACTTAGTAATGCGTTATGTAAAAGATTAAATAAACTAGATTGTAAGACTATTTGTATAAATAAACTTAATGTGGGTAGAATTTTAGTTAATAATAAGGATCAAACGGATACTTTAGATAAATCGGGTGTATATAAAACGAACTGTGAGGATTATGAAACGTTATATATCGGTCAAAGTGGCGAAGTATAGGTTGTAGAATAAAATAACACAAAAATATATCTTAAATAATATAAAAAGCACCGGACTGTCAATACATTGCATTAAAAACAATCATTTTATAGATATAAACAATGTTAAATTATTACACTCAGAAAAGAAAAATAAAAAATTTGACCTACTAGAAATTTTGGAAATAAAAAAATCCTTAAGAAATAGTCATATAATAACCACGAATGACCTGCTAAATTTCCAAAACACCTCGGTAATATTTTTGATGAGATCGCATTGTAATTGAATAGCCTGGTTTTTACCAGCCGATGTTTAGTTATATTAGACATGACGTTAAAAAAACAAGAAATAAAATAGAAATAATGTTACCTGCATACTTGGAAACACCGTGTTTGACCATTAGTATTAGTTTAAGTTACTCTTGAGAAAGCCCTAACAAGACGAATCATATGGAGAACAAAATCTGTAATAAACGTTTGAAACAGAAAAAATCTACAAGTGTATTATTTAAAATCCTAATATAACTCCTTTAATTCAGATATAGATCAAGCTTAGCTTCAAGCTAATCCTCTAAGTCTACAGGGTTTAACAATCAAAGACGTTACAATTATTAGCTTGAAACCTGACTTGATGTTTACACCAGAAAAAATGTTGAAATTAATGATAACTCTAATGGGGAAGAAAATCTTCTACTTAGCGTTTTGATTAAAAAATACAAAAGTAAAGAAGCATCGATTAAAAAAGTTAAAAATTAAATTAAATTTTAATAACCGATTAAATTCGTTAATCTAAGTGAATCTGTTAATCTAAGCTGATATATCATTTCATGATATAATTTTTTGATATACATATAGTATAATACGACAATATCTAGAAACACACTACGCAAGGGAAGTATAAAATATTGTAGAAAGTATCAAAACATGAGATATCTAATAAGAAATGATTTGAAGAACAAAATAATAGCACTAAAAGATTCTAACCAACAGGAAACCAGAAATTGAGACGAAATACTGATGAGCATAAGTCAAAACTTATTTTTTTTTAAGAACTTACATATTAATCTCATTTAATGTCAAAGTTGAAATTTCTAGCACAAATTTTTCTCATAACACTTTTTAAATGATTCACGTCAGATTAAGGAAAATATGATTAATTGTTTTGTTATATTAAATGTATATTAAATGTCCATTTAATTATAACTGCATTTTAGTCTATGCAAGCCTGGCATCATCTAAATCCATTTTTCCGATCACATTGAAAAAGTGCTGGTACAATCAGATTGGCAACAGGTTCTTCGTAAATAAGCAGCATATATGATCTTTCTGGTATAATGCGATTAGGAGCAGCTTATTCGTAAATATGAAGCATATTATGATATTTGCGTACCAAATACAATTTTGGTTTTAAATGGAATTTAAATACACACACTGACAAATACTGAAATATATTTTATTTCTAATATATATATATATATATATATATATATATATATATATATATATATATATATATATATATATATATATATATATTACACAGTGATTTTAACACCCTTTATCGCGAGTATGTTAACAATGTTTATTAGTTTCTTTGTAAAATAGTAATCAATTATTATTTGCCAAATATGTTTTTACAAATATTTGCTTAAAATGATAATTCTTATCATAGCTTTACGATTGGTGATTTAATAACTTTGCTTGTTTTTCGCGGAAAACCTTAGGTATTTTACCTTTGTTATAAGGAGCTTTTTTCTTTCAAATGATGTGAAGAATCGTTGGTTAAATTTACCAAAGTTTTCTCCGCTACATTCTGTATAGTTCACAAATAAGTAAACCACTCAGAATAAAAGAAGCTGGGAAGGTAATGAATGTCGGATTGGGAGGGTTTCTTGAAATAAACGGACAAGAAATACTGAACGCTCTTAAAACAATGAAAAATAATAGGGCTCTTGGAAGTAACGGCCGGAATAATAACAATGAGATAATTAAAGAGGACGCGGATATAATCGTTCTGAAACTAAAGGTACCATACAATATGCATGAAAACATGGTTGAAAAATTGGACGAATCAATCATCATCTTAGTGTGTAAAAACCCCTCCCTTCTATCAAATTATAGACCGATTAGCCAGTTATCATAATTAATCAAATTATTCACTATAATCATTGCAAATAGAATCAATAAGAAACTTGATGATTAACAACCTGTAGAACAGACAGCTTTTCGAAGAGGGTTTAGTACTTGTGACTATCTCTTGTCATTGAAATTTTAATCTGTAAGTACCGACATGCTAATTGACTTACATAAACACCGACATGAGTCTGACAGTTCACCTTAGTCTAGTTAATATAACAGTGGTTTTTCGTGTAGTTTTCTATAAACGTTGCTTCCACATAATATCCATACATCTTTATCTAATAAAATGAAACAAAATAAAAAGGGTTACACATTTGTAATTAATTATGAGCATAACAATTACAGTGGACTGATTTTATAGAAAAAAAGTCCTTTATTTAATCCACACAAATTTTAATTCAACTTTGGAAAACTGTGGACAAAAAAATTACTTATTTAAATTACTTTACTTAATTTAAATAACTCTAAATAACTCTATTTAAATAAGTCTTCGAGTTGATGTCTTACGTTTTAGTCTTGAGAGACAGATATGACACAATTTTCTGGGTTGATTACCCTTCACTTGATAGGGTGGAAGTATTAGAATTTCATTTCCATGTTCTCTTACTAGCTCATCAATTATATATATATATATATATATATATATATATATATATATATATATATATATATATATATGTATATTATATATATATATATATATATATATATATATATATATATATATATATATATATATATATATATATATATATATATATATATATGTAATATATATGTAAATTTTTCATTACATTTAATATTATTGGCGTTTAACCAAACAGTTATTTCAGCCTTTGTGGAGGAACTGCAGGGCTGTTTTTCTTGAAGTACACTATGATACTGGGTATTATGAATTACTATTAGAAATGGCTCTTCTAAATTTGAGATTAGCTGTGTTATCATCCATTTTTGAAATATGGTCTTGTTCATTTCATCATGGTAATCGGACATGAAAGATTTCGATGCGAACACTAAACTTGCACCCTGAACAAATCCTTTCAAAGAGCCGAATTACTATAAAATGTTTTTCATCATATCCTTCTGGCTTACGGACACTTTTAAGACCACTATGTTGACAATAATTTATTTTGTTTACTTTTGAATAAATCCAGGTCTCATCTAGGAATTTAATTTGGCGTCTGAATGTGCTGTTACGATTTTTCATATATTTGTGAATAAAGAAAGTTCTTAAGGCAGAAATATTGTTTCTTTCGATTAGTGATCTTCTATTGTCATCCTAATTTTGTACTTAAAGCCTAGCTCCTTCAGGAGAGTATTGAGCGATGAGCGAACCATACTAACAATTTCCTTTCTTCTTAACTCCATATTAAGGCTCTTCATAGTTACATACTTTCCTGCAAATGAAAAAATATGTTATTACGAGACATAGGCTATATCATATTCTAGTTTTAGTCAACATACTTGTGTGTATACTGTGTACATCATACTATGTGTATACAAGTAGACCTCAAGCTGATTTATTTTTGGTAATGGAATGTTTTGGTAAAAATTAATAATTTCTGGTTCTATAATAATTATTGCTAATACCTTAACATTTTATTATTTACCAGGAATAGCAGGATATGTCAAATATTTGTGCTAGATATAAGTAAGATAGGTGTCAGCTCAAGATTTTATAGTTTTCTAATAAATTGTAAAGCCAAAATGTTTGCGAATGTGAAAAATTAAAAGGCATATTTATTACAACTGTCAAACAATTAATATATATTCATTATATTTAAATGACTTACTTTATGTGTACATATTGTACAATGTAGTTTGAACTTCCATTTTATTTCCTTCAGGTAAGTGTGTTGTTTTGGTCTTCGCACGAGGTCTGCTTGTTCCAGGAGGAGAAATAACTATTATATTCTTTTCTTAATAAAAAACACTGTTTTCCTTGATATTTTTAATGCTGCTGCAACTCTCTAAAAAATATATTACAATGTGATAATGCAAAATAAGTAAAATGTGATCAAATTAACTATTTTTTACCTCTTAAATGGATGGAAGAGACTCCAAAGGTCCCCCATTCCTTTTTTCCATTTTAAAATGCTTATAAACATTGAGTACAAATTGTTGGGCTTGCGATTTCAGTGCTTTTTCGACATTATCTGAAATCACACAAAATGTTTAATTAAATATACATACCTTAAAAGTTCGCACTTCTATATTTCCGTTATTATTTTGAAATGGTTGTTTATCTTTCAGTATGTTTTTAGAATTAGCCAATATAAATTCTGTGTTTGCTTGCTTGCTTGCTTGCTTGAGGTCACCTGAAGTGGACCTTTTGGCTTTGCTGCGAGGCAATTGCCAGCTCAATTTGTTAGCGACCCAGAGGTTGTCTGGCTCTTAGGCCATATCCAGGCCACCGACTATATACTTATTGTAGACGGGCTACCAAAATACTACTTCAATGACTTTCGTCACTACTTTCTCTCGATAAAACCCGCCCGAACAAAACAAAAATATTACGATATTGAAAGATGCACGTGGATTTCACGGCGACTGACTCTCGTCTTGTTTTACACGATGCGCACACCATGAAAAACGAGACGGAAGTGAATTCTGTTTTTATTAAATATTTGTAATAAAATGTTTTTGGTTAGGTTAGAATTATTGAAGGAACTAAAACTTTATGAATCTTTACAAATATTTACCGATAATAAAATAATCAATAATAGTAGTTTTTATAAAAACTTATTTTACAATAAAACTGGACTTTACAGCACAAAATTTCACTAAATCACAATAACAAAATATGTCATATGACCAAAACATGACTGCTGAACTCAATAGAGGAACCTTTAACGACCGGTACGAATAAATACCTTAGTTATTTGATACTTTCTCTTTCTATCCCGCTGTAACGCTATCGAATTGCTGTAACGAATTGCTCTTACCCGAAGACATACGTATTGAATTTTATCTCCTCTCACGTTCGGTAAAGAAAAAGAACATATTGAAACAATGTCTATAATATAGGAAATTAATAACATCATTTTATGACGCATGGGTAATCTCTCGGCGGTTCAACTTGTACTTGCATTTATGGCATTAAGATCTAGCATGCGAAAAAACTTCGTGCGTTATTGCACAACGTTATTGATCAACGACGGGTTCTTTGATAACTGTTATAAATAGAACACATTTTATCAACTTCGTCGACAAGCCCCTTTGTCGAGTTATAATATGATATTATTTCCAGTTTATTAATATCTTCATTTATTTCTTCTTGTGGTGCATAGAGTAACTGTCGGTATAAACAGTTCACTCTTGCTAAGAGAGGAAGAGCTAGCAAGAGCTGGGGCACCCACTTGCCCTTAGGGCGAGAAATCGTCCTTAAAGGCGGAGGAACCAGAAATTGGTCAACGGCAGGAGGCTGGAGTGGCAACGGGAAACCGCTACAGTAAAGATCTACGGATATCCCTAGTAAATCTACCATGGAATGGCTAATCTCAAGATGAAATGTTCCGGAGTAAGAAGTCCTCCGATCGGATCTCCGGGGAGGACGGTTTTGAGAGTTACCAATAAAGACATAAACAGGGAAACAACTAACTTATTCAGAACACAACTTAGAATAGGAACCTGGAATGTGCAAAGTATGTATCAAGCAGGGAAAACTCACAATAGCATACAGGAAATGGAAAGGCTACATATAGACATTCTGACATGCACTGAGGCAAGATGGCCAGGAACAGGGCAATGTCAAGTGGGAGACTATAATATATATTATGCGGGCGAAGATGGTACACACCATCGAAACGGTACAGCGATAATAACGCATAACCGAATAGCAAATACACTGCTAGGATATTTACCCATCTCAGACAGAGTGGCAATAATGAAGATCAGAGCCGTACCATACAATCTGAACATAATAGCCTCATACGCACCAACAACTCAAAGTACAGAGGAAGAAAATGAGCTTTTCTATGAACACCTCAAGAAGGCACTCCAGAATACAAAAAACAAAGAAGTCACCATTGTAATGGGTGACTTCAACGCAAAAATAGGACAAGGAGCGGACGGCGATGTGATTGGTAAGTTTGGTCTGGGTCACCGAAATGAAAGAGGAGAAAGACTGGCTCAGTTCTGTAAAGAAAATAGATTGTCGGTCATGAACACATACTTCCAACTACCCTCCCGAAGGCTGTATACATGGCAAGCTCCAGGTGAAAGGAATATTAGAAACCAAATTGACTTCATAATGGTCAACAAAAGATTCCAAAACTCGATAACATCCGCAAAAACGTACCCAGGAGCTGACATCGCCTCGGATCATAATCTACTACTAGCAAGGGTCAAACTGAGACTCAAGAGAGCGACCAATCAACCACAGAGACCCAGGCGCCCAGACATGAATCTATTGAAAGATACAACAATTATCGAAAGGGTGAAACAAGAAATAAACAACAACTTAGCTACAATTCAAGTATGTCCAGCCGAAACAATAAACAACAAATGGGAAAGCATAAAAAGTATAATAACAACAACAATAAACAACAATTTAAAGTCTCAGAACAACAGAACAAAGAACAAAAAATGGATGAATAACGAAATCTTGGAGCTAATGGCAGAGAGACGGAAACTAAAAAACAGAGATGAACTGGAATACAAAAAATTGAATATAACGATCAAGGAAAGAATAAAAGAAGCAAAGTCAGAGTACCTGCATGAACAATGCACCGAGATAGAAAACTTAGGCGCAAAGCATGATACACTGAACATGCACAAGAAAATCAAAGAAGCAGCTGGCGTATTCAAAAGTAATGGGAGAACGCTACTTGCAGACAAGCAAGGCAACATAGTCTGGGATCCCACAACTCGTTTAAAAACATGGGAAACCTATATAGAAACACTTTTTGAGGACACAAGTAGAGGGGATATAGCAACGAACAACGACATAACTGGGCCTTATATCACTCGAGAAGAAGTGATCACAGCCATAAAGCGACTAAAGAATGGAAAGTCCCCTGGTCCGGATAACACCTATATAGAAGTTATAAAACTTATAGACGAAGAACATCTGGACACAATAATACAATTGTTTAACCAAATATATGATTCTGGATCAATCCCAGAGGAATGGTTAACCTCGACGTTTATACCTATTCCTAAGAGTACACGGGCAAAAAAATGTGACGAACATCGCTTAATCAGTATAATGAGCCATTTCCTAAAGATCTTTCTGAAAATAATACATGAAAAGGTATATAGGAAAATTGAGGAACACATAGGAAACACTCAATTCGGCTTCAGGAGCGGTTTTGGTACAAGAGAAGCCTTGTTCAGTATACAGGTACTCATACAAAGAGCAAGAGATGTGAACACGGACGTATACGCATGTTTTATTGACTTTTCGAAAGCATTCGATAAGGTCAAACACGATAAACTGTTAAGTATCCTAGAAAGAATCGGAATAGATGGACCTGAAAGGCGTATAATAGCCAACTTGTACTGGCGCCAAAATGCAACGATCAGAACAGGAAACATAACTTCGTCTCAAATAAACATCCAAAAAGGAGTTAGACAGGGGTGCATTCTGTCACCCATGCTGTTTAACATATATTCAGAGGAACTGTTCAAGGAGGCACTCGAGGGAACAGACGAGGGACTAATTGTTAACGGAGTAAACATCAATAACATCCGCTACGCCGATGATTCTACACTACTAGCAAAGACTGCAGAAGAACTGTAAATACTAATCAATAGAATAGCAGAAAAGAGCAAAGAATACGGTCTAAGTCTCAATATAGAGAAAACAAAAGTTATGATTATCAGCAAACAGAACATAATCGCTGATTTCTACTTGCATGACAGGAAACTAGAGCAGGTACAAAACATTACATATCTGGGATGCAACCTGAACGCAGATTGGGACCACGCTAGAGAAATAAAAATCAGAATTGAAAAAGCACGAAATGTATTTAACAGAATGAGAGGTGTATTATGCAATCTAAAACTAAACATCAGACTACGAATTAGGACTCTCCGATGCTATGTTTTCTCAATATTATACTATGGGGTGGAGGCATGGACCTTGACAGAGAACACTGTAAAACGACTTGAAGCATTTGAATTCTGGTGCTACCGCCGTATACTTCGAATCTCCTGGACACACCACGTTACCAATGAAAAGGTTCTGGAGCGGCTGAACAAGAGAAGAGAAGTAATTGTCACCATAAAGAAACGAAAAGCATCTTATTTTGGACATGTCATGAGAGGAGGAAAATACTCTTTACTACAAGTTATACTACAAGGAAAAGTAGAGGGAATGAGAGGACCTGGTCGAAGAAGGATATCATGGCTGAAGAACTTGAGGCAATGGACAGGAATGACATCAACCGAACTATTTAGATCAGCGGCCAACAGGATTAGATGGGCCATGGTAATTGCCAACGTCCAATGAAGATATGGTACCCTCAAGAAGAAGAAGAAGGTGCATAGATGGTAGTAGAACAGCTTTGCTTTTTGTATTGGCACGTGAGAGACAAGGGTAATATCTTTAGTAAAGCTGCACTCTAAAACCAACTTCACGACTTTTTTTGGCAGATCAGGTGATAATTTCCGCTTATTTCTTTTCAGAGTACCCGTAATCGTCAATTCTCTTTTTTATTGAGCTCTTCAGCACATTTTACAGAACTATACCAATTACCAGCATTTATGTTTCGATTAGTACCGTGCAAGTCCCTAATTTCAATACACACTGAGTGGCTCTTGAGGTTTATTTTCTTCTTCTGTCAGTCTTCTTCTGAGGCAGTCTTTTTTTCTAGAGTATTAATAGCCACCGTAGAAATAAAATATCTTCGAACCACAAATTGCTTGAATTTTCAAATTCTACTTTGCAGGTTTTGGGGGAGCAACATCTCATCAATGGCTGCATTGTAGTATGCCCATATTGTAGTTTTTCGACAGTTGTTTACTAACAGATTGAACACAAACAATATTGCTGCAGTTTTATCTTCTATTTATCTTTCAGGTCTTGTGTAAGGGTTATCACCACGCAATCAATTCAGAATATACATGAATCTGTTTTTTGACATGCCGCCGGTACCATTAATTCTAAACAACAGATTCGAGTCCTCGTGATTGGACTTGCATGCAGGTACATATAAAAGAAGTCCCAGCACAACATTTTTTTTTTTCAATCACGTATGAATTATGCAGTTTTGTTTCAGTTTTGAAAGGTTCTCTGTATATCTTGCAACTTCACATTGGTCAAAATAAGAATCTCTTGAATTATCGAATCATCAAAAAATGTACGCCATTTGTTGTAAGGATCTTTCAGATCAGCTTCAGAGAGGTTTGAAGATGATACTATAGATGCTGGTGCAATGTTGAGTCGAGGTGTTCGCATGTTGTTGGAAAATATATTGACTACATTTGAATCGATCCTTGACGAAATAACATCGCAATCTATTGGCCTCGTTCGGCTCGATTTCTTGCTCCTCGGACGTCATATTTTCATTTTGTGATGCTTTGTGTTCAGAGTCCGTGTTATAATCATTCTTCTACTGCACTAAAATTTGGTTCAATTACTTCAGAATCGGACTCACAACTGTCTTCTAATCATCCTACCACAGTTTCTTCATGCTGGCTGTTATGAGGGTGTATTTCAAATCCTCTTTTAGTGACAGGATCAATATTATTATTATTTGACGTTGCCCGTTTCATGCCTGAAGAGCCTTGCTGATTCGTTGTGATGTTAAACTGAAAATTACAAATAAAAAATATATAATCTGAAAAACGTTGAATCCAAAAAAGCTACATAAGTACTGACGAGTGGTCTGGTAGGCCACATGTGATCTTATGAGAGCTTATGACAGATGGGAGACAGAGGATAAGATCGATTGGAGAACCAGTTCCACGGTGGTATAATCACATTAAAAGTGGTGGAATTGTTCCTCATACAAACTGTTCGAAACAGAACCATTTTTTTTGAATAAAAAATAATTATCTATTTTTTACTTTATTTTAAAACTTTATCATAAATAATATTCATAATCCATATGAAAAACTTTTAAAAAACTTATTATAATTAATTATAAATGAATTAAAATGTATAAAATTAAAAAAAAATCATGAGACTACGAATGCGCCGCGATTGGCTGCTATGTTTGTGACGTCAGAATACTAAAGTATTTTCACGTCTGTATTGTCAACGGCTTCTATTCGTATATATTCTGTCAAAATTATTGTTGGTTAAGTGCAAAATACAATATTGTTGATTACTAATTTAGTTCAGTAATGTGTGACAAAGGGTTCATAAAGGCTAATTCTGATAATATACCTGCTGTGGATATTTTTATGGTTACAGATTTTCTGAAAAATGACATTCGGTTCAATTTAGCTGAAGTTCGAGGTGCTAAAGCATCGATGGAAATTACATTAATAATCACTACCCAAAATTATATACATATTTGTTTGATTGCTTTCATTGAAGTTTGCAATACTTTTAAAACCACACCGATTTTTCAAACCACCACACTATACTCTATTAACAATATTTTCAAAAAAATCCATCTATATTCATTATTGCTGTAGGTTGCTATATTAAGGTACCACATTAGACTCTTAATAATATTTGCAAATATAAATAAATCTGGCCGCCAACTCACTTTAATGCATGACTTTTTTGAGTGGAATACTTTTATAGCCGAAGTGTCGAACTCTCCTGTTAAGGTCTACCTACTAGAAAATCACTATGTATCACAACATATCCTGGAACCACTGTCAGCCTACCATCAGTCTTCAATTCCTATAATAAATTTCTAACCTTTGTTTAAACATGCCTTATCGAATAAATATGTTCAATTAATAGATGAAATGTACCAAAATCCTGAAAAACACTAAATATTTTAACTGTTTTGTTTTATTAAGAATAAAAATATGTCATTTTCTTTACTTTTTGTTTGGATAGTAGGTTTGCTTTCCTATTTTTCTTTTATTTTGCATACTCCTTCATATGTTTGTTTTGATTCCATGGAAAACTGCTTTGCCAGTCCTTAATTTAACTAGTTGATGTTTATCCAACTGATCACACAAATTTCTGTACTCTCCGACCATCTCTAAATTAGATTATCCTGTAAAACTTTCATAAGTATAAGGCTTTTCATATACCATTACCTTCCAAATTGGTAGTGGAAATTTGTTCTTGTCTATTCTTGTCAAATTCTTGAATATTATTATTCGTATATTACAAAATAGATGATCCTGTATGGCTTTCTCATTGTTACTACCTTCGGTTGTGTTACTACATGTAGAGTAGATTCTTTGTGGACACGCAGGAATATTTCTTCTTATAAATTTGGCAGGTCAATTTGTTTTCCGTACATGAATTAAATAATATAAATAAAAGTTATAAAAACGAATGCAAAAAACAAAAGGAACCCTAATCTGATTTAATTCTGAACTTACATTTGAGCCTCCATATCTTATGTAAAGGTATATGAGTATAACGTCGAAAACAGCACCGAAAGCCTAAATAACAATTAAAAGCAAGTATGTTATCAAATCGATAATTTCGAAAATTTGGTAATAACTTCCGAATTGAATCTGAGGTTACAATGGTTCGGGTTTTTTTCGGGAATTGTCGGCGTGTTATCGGTACTAGGTTTAAACATTTATTTTCAATTTGATATAACTTTTTAATAATAAAAAAAGTAAAAATAGATTTGTTATAAAACTTATAAATTATTTTTCCATTTATGACAAAAAAAATTGTTCAAAAGTCCAATTAGAGGGAACTAGAGTGGGAATTGGAGGTCTATGCTGCATTCTAGATGCAACTCGGCTAGAAGAAGATATTATATTTTTAATAATTATTATTTAGTTTCTAAATAGAATATGTCACGGACTTATAGTCTCTATGGCACTTTTTTAATAATCAGGATAATATTAAAACACTTAGTATCAACAACAGCAGTTTAAAAATTGTAATATTTCTATAATATGGTATATATATATATATATATATATATATATATATATATATATATATATATATATATATATATATATATATATATAGCTTTTTTGGATTCAACGTTTTTCATGTTATATATTTTTTATTTATAATTTTCAGCTTAACATCACAGCGAATCAGCAAGGCTCTTCAGGCATGAAACGGGCAACGTCAAATAATAATAATAGTGATCCTGTCACTAAAAGAACATTTGAAATACACCCTCGTAATAGCCAGCATGAAGAAACTGTAATATTTACTAAACTAAAAGAACTATATATGAGCAATATAACTATGAGCAATGGTTAGTTGCTTGACCGGGAGAAAGCCCCAGCCATTCCTTAGATCGGAGGGCACATGTTTCGTCTGTTGGTGGTTAGACTCATCAGGGTACCGACAACTAACCATTGCTCATTATGGCGGAGACGCAGGTTGTTGTTCATTCCACATGATATTGTGGTACCCAACGGTCGGGGGTGTATACCTGACTACTGTTGTCTCGTTGGACGTAGTCCAAAGAATTAAAAAAACTGCATATAAATATATATATATATATATATATATATATATATATATATATATATATATATATATATATATATATATATATATATATATATATATATATATATATATATATATATATATATATATATATATATATATATATATATATATATATATATATATATATATATATATATAGACGGTAAGAGCAGCGGCCTGCCATATATATAGACGGTAATAGGCGGTAAGAGCAGCGGCCTGCCACTGCTTTGCCGAATCCGCGCTGGAGCGGTAGCTGGTTCGATCCAGTGCTCGGATGGTTATTTTTCTTTCTTCTGTCCGTTTATCTTTCCTAAATGTTTGTGATTGTTTCTAGGCAAGAGTGTAAAATCCGACTACGAATTACCCCTCAGTCACGCCAGTTAAAGGCTGGGTAAGGCCGGATGCCTTCTGAGAAGTGTTCTACGTTGGTCACTCGCCAGTCGGTAGGTTTCCTGATAGACTTATGGGTAGGCACATAACCAAGGGTTAAACCAAAGGTCGGAAGCTGATGACCGTGGTTCGGAACCCACGTTAAGCTGTAGGTCCAGTCGCTAAATAGCCTAGTTGCTGATGCGCCTCTTACCCTAACACTTTACTTATATATATATATATATATATATATATATATATATATATATATATATATATATAAAGTATATATATATATATATATATATATATATATATATATATATATATATATATATATATATATATATATGTATATATATATATATATATATATATATATATATATATATATATATATATACATATATATATATCATTATAAAATATCGAATCACTTTTTTTTTATGAAACATCGTTGAAAAAATACATAAAATGTTTGCATTGACTCAGAGGCATTCATATGTGTCAAACATCTTTTTGAATTCTATGAATAACTATGGCTAGTATTATAGCTAGATAGATAATTTTTTGCTTTTTAGGGCAAAATGTAAAAGTTTTAAATTTGTTATCTTTGGAAATATATGTTCGGTATCTGCAAAATTAGAATTCTGTTTCTTTAGCACGTGCGCAGATTATTGTTCTTTGAAACTGATTTGAAAACTTTGGCATGTTTACCGCACATAGCAGTTACTGCACTGGTTGCAACTAGGGATTGCAATCCCGCAGCTCAGCAAATTCAGCTCTTCTCCCCGATGATTTTGATCATCAGAATGCACAAGATCCTGGATTTTGTAAACAGTTTGTTGACACTATGCTTAAGTCTGAAATAAAACTAGATAGTGTACCGTTGCACGAAATTGTTGTAACTAACTTAAATTCGGTTCACAAAAAGTATTGCTATGGGCCACCACGTGACTCTAGGCAATTCAAACTCGTACTGAAGAAGCATAAGATGTCAACCTGCCTCATCTAAAAGAAAGCCAACTGTGTTGCCAGATCGAATGTTACGTCATCGGTATCATTACTTTATTGACACATTACGTTTGGTTAAATAGTCAAGGATGCCCATGTTTGCTAAACATACGTTTATTATGCATACGTTTTTATCCTCTACACTTAATAGTAAAAGAGAGATATATATGCTCTTTATATTATCAAAAAACTTTTTTTTATTTTGAGCTGCCATATAAAAACAAAAGCAATAAAGAAATTTATGTCAAGTAGATGTCTCTAATATGCAAATATTTCAAGGAAATTTTGTATGAGCTGACATATCCGGAATAATTTAAAATCACATGTTCGTACTTTATATTCCTAAAGCAGTTTCTCTACCAAATACATTTTTTATCGGCATTCGTATAAAAAATAAATCTACCTATTCGAGTTTTATAGAGCGTATGCGTCAATCGAAGTAATTTTTTTCGGATAAATTTGTCGAGATGATTGGTTCAATGATTTGATTTTTTTACTGAATATTTCCGAGTTGAAACTTCTTCATTATAATTACAAATTTCGCATTTGTCAATTTATATATATATCATTATCATCATTCAGCCATTGTCGATCCACTGCAAGATGAAGGCCTCCCCAGCATGCTTCTAACTCGCGCGGTCCCGAGCTTTTCTCTGCCATTCGGGTCCAATATACTTGTTGATGTCATCCGTCCATCGTGTTTTCGGTCTTCTTCGTGGGCGTTTATGATCAAGCACGGTATCCATTCCAAGATTGCTTTGGTTCATCTGCCATTTCAATTCTTTCACCCTTCCAATGATATCACATATTCTCGTGCGTACAGGCAGCATGCACTGATTAAAAAACTTTCTCTTCAAACAAAGTGGGAATTTGTTCTTAAACACTATATTGAGCCTGCCAGCTACACTTAACACGCCGTTCCACTTCCCAGGTAGTATCACCCTCCGTTGAAATCCTTTGCCCAAGATATATGTAGGGGTCCATAACCTCTAAATCGTTTCCTAAAATAGAAATTCTTTTGTTGCCACCGAATTTGTTGAACATAACCTGAAACTTTTTTCTATGATTTTTGCATAATGATCTGTTATTTCCAACTCTTCTGGGTCTTGCAACACAGCAAAGCGGTTTGGCAAAGCAATCTCAAAATCGCTGCCATTCTGCAGCAGCTTTCCAGAATTCACCTTGCCCTTCTTGGAACCTAAGCATTATTATACGTTCTCTTCGACAGTTTATCTTAACCTTGCAACATTAAGATTGTTAACGACAATAAAATTGCAAAATATTGTTTTATCGTTTGCATGTCAAATGTAGTCAATTTCACTTGACCAGATGGACTTTTCCATGTCCAATTTTTAACGGCTATTTTTCTTATAGAACGAGTTCATAATATACAGTTCTTGTCCTGCAAAATCAACTAGTCTGTCACCTATCTTGCCCCGCTCACCACTTCCATGTAGGCCAGTTGCAGTTACACCAGTTCTTGTTTTTCCAATTCTAGCATTAAACTCACCCATCAAGATTTTGTACCTGCATTTCTCTTGTCTTGTCTAAAAGCTGGGCCACATCATCATAAAATATCTCAATTTCCTCATCACCATAGCTTATAGTTGGTGCATATTTTTGGACGATTTGAAGCTTAAACTTTTTATTCAGCAGAATGACGCATTGGACTTGTGTATTTACTGCTTTTGATTATAAAAAAAAATAAGCCTGGTATTTTCGGCAGGGTATCTTCTATGAAGAAAGAACTAGAGGATGGATTGAGATGAATGGAGATAAGTTTCATCTGTTGTGAATAAGTACTAAATCCTTAATAGTAATTAGTTCTGTTATTGTTGTCTACTAAATAAATATTTTTATACAAGGTAGGTCTATTTAATTATTAATAAAAAGTAAGTTTTCTGGAAAACGGTATATCCTAACGAGATGAAATGAGAGGAACTTTTTGACCTAAAAATGTTTGTTATTCAATAATTTAATTTAAAAAAATAAAAAATATAACAAACAAAAATGTTATGGCAGCATTTACTAAGGAGGTGCCCTCGTATGTGACGCCCCTGACTAAAATATTCAATTATTAACACAAACACGTTTTTCCATTTCAACTTATTGAAGTATACTGAATTTCAGGATTTTAGCATAAACCAACACGAAAATATCACAAAAAACCATTTTCAGAGTTCCGCCTTTAAGTGACTCTAGTCCCTTTAAGAAGCAATTTTTGGGGTATGTTTATAGGAACTTTTTTTATGTTTTAATCCCTAGAGTTACCTCCCAAAATATTTCGACGTTATTTCTGGACACCCTATATATATATATATATATATATATATATATATATATATATATATATATATATATATATATATATATATATATATATATATATATATATATATATATATATATACCATTGATTCAACATACGCATAAACGAACAATGAAGTCTATGAGTAACTGAGTAGCTTCTCACATTATCCATCCAGCGTAAGTCTAACATTAAGTTATTGAACGTGTTGAATATTTATCTCGTTAATAAAGTTATGTTTAAAAAATCTCATTCCACGAACTTTAATTAATTTCGGTTATCCACTATTACTTTTAAGCGTCTGAGTGGTTCCGTTTATAGCAACAAAACTTTTTCCAATCTTTCCTATTTTTCGTATGTCTTTTAGTTTTATTTCATGTGATCCGTCAGATTTTTCCATTCCGTTAGATTATAATAAATAAATCGTAGACCCTAAACAACAGGTCCAAAATAACATCAACAGAAATGACAGTACTGAGAAAAATTGAAAGAGTTACAAGGTTTAATAAAAGTAGAAGTAACAATATAAGAGAGAGAGATTGAAGGTCGAGCTGATAACAGAAAAAAATAGAATAATGTTAACTAAGTTGATTTGGCTATCTCGCAGGCATGGGGCAAAATAATTTAGTAAGGAGATCTGGAACGGGGGGTGAAAGATGAATATTATGCATAGTTATGGTATATTATGACAGAAATAGAACTTAGGTCTATAAAAAAAGAAGAGAAAGAATAATGACTAATAAAATGCAATCATAACATATTGCATAACCACTCCCATAATCCCTTCACCAAACATACGGTCTCTACAAACGATATCCCCCGGATTCTGTTCTTAGCCATGCGTTTAATTAAGTTTCAGGTAGTGCCCATAGAGACAGCCTTTTTAAGAGTGTTTTTCTCCAGGTTTACTTTGATCTTCCCCATTCTCTCTTTCTCTCTGGGTTTCACTCTAATATCGCCCTAGTGATGTTTTCTTCTTTTTGAAGGATATGGCCCATCCATCGTCGTTATTTTGCTTCGGTTGAGTCCATAGGTAATGATTTCTGATTTAATTTAGCAAAAATATTTCGAAATCACTTATTGACGAAAACCTGTAATTGCTGACTTTCCTTCTTCTTTAATTCCACTTTTCAGAGCCATACAATAAAACTGATTTTACGTTGCAGTAAAAAAAAAATTTATAATGCAAAAGTTTTGATTTCACGAAATAAACTTTAGATGATAACTCAAAATGCTATTGGAGCTTTTCAAATTCTGTTTGTAATGTCCAGTTTTAAGCCTCTTGTTTCATCTATGCATCTATGCCTAGATATATAAAGTTATTCACCCTCTCAATTCTCTCTATTCAATACATTTACCATTAATGTGGTTATCATGGATTAAACATCATTTCCTTTGTTTTTCGAACATTTATCTTAAGACATACTTTGTTGGCTTCTTTAGTTAGTCTGTCGATGTACTAATTCAAATATGTAGGGTGATTTCTCTTGACTCTTCCATTGCTTCTCCTAAAACTGAATCCAGTACTGTGTTCAAACGTAAAGGAAAGAGAGCACATCCATGTCAACCACCGTTTCTAACTTGAATGGGGTCATCGATTATCCCTTTATGACCGTGCATGTTGCGATGTTGTACAACTCTTTGATTATGTTTATAATTTTGGCAGGTACTCCTCTTTCGTATAAGCATTTCTAGATAACTGAAAGTTTTAATGAAGCGAATGCTCTCTCAAAGCCAATGATCACCAAATAAATCGATGAGTTAAATTAGGTAGACTGTTCGGTTATGATCCACACACAACTGACCTGATCTAACGCCAGCTTGCTTATTTCTAAGCAAAGGTTCCATGGCTTCTGTTAGTTTCTTGTTATTATATTATTTATTAAATTAACTGTATTAAATTATACTGTATTAAAATTAACTGTAATGCCCCACCAGTTTGTCAATAAGACATTCTCCTGCAATATATTAATTTTCTCTATATGTTGTAATTATTAGATACAATAACTTTGAGGTAGTAGCTGGACAGGCCTTGAATATTTCTGGTGTATGTTGTCATTACTTGCAAATCTTCCATTTTGGAGTTGGTTTATTACCTTTTTGATTCCACTTAACGTAGGTGCCACATAATTAATATTCTACTATACATGACTACTAAATATATGACAGCAACATATTATTGTTGGCTAATGTTAGCACGTTTTAGTTTACATTACCACGTTCATATATTTATTTGTCGTAGATAAAATATTAAATCACTAATCCCTCATTTGAATCTAAAACTATTAAATTATTACCCGCCCAGTTGTCCTGTTACATCGATAATTCAGTTCAATATTTTTGTTAGAATTTTACTACTTACGGAAAAGGATACGAAGGTCGTTCAGTAAGTCTTTAACCATGTGTTACATAATGTGTTAACAATTAACCATATGTTTATTAATGTGACGTGAATCGTTTAAAATGTGTTATACTGTGAAAAATTAGTTTCAATTCAACTTTAACATTAAACGAGAATAATGTGTAAGTTATTGTCGTTTAATGTCAGAGTTGAAACTAATGTTTCACATTATAACAAGTTTTAAGCGATTCATGTCACTTTAAGGAACACATAATTAATTGTTTTATAAAATTAAAGAAGCTTCGTCGCTTGGTAAAATCTTGAAAACAAAATTGAATTGCTTTGTTTCTGGTCATTCACAATATTTTTGCCCTTGTGGAAAATGGCTATGAGTGCTTGTATCCTTTGTACATGATAACGGTAGAGTAATTCCTTTTTTACTATTCTATGTATAATTCAATGGGAAACTCCAACTCGTCGCGCAACAATTCGAGTACTTCTGGTAGAATCTTCTTCAGCAAGATGAAAAATTTTGATTAGTTGAAATTTTGAAATAGTAACTTTGTTGTGGTGATATTTCGATGTTGTCACATTCTTCAGGGCTAAAGTTGGGCATGATTCTTAATTAAAAAGAAATTGTTTTAATGCCAAATATGCTTTTTTATATGTTTGCTCACATTATTAATTCTTACCATATTTTTTCAATTGGTGATTTAATAATTCTACATTTTTATCTCTGGAGCACTAAGGTTTTTGACCCTTATATTTATATCTACATATATAACACTTTTGTTGGTTTTCTTATCCATATGTAGATTTTCTGTCCCACTTTGTAATGTCAAGTATACATCTTTTCATTACTCTCTGTGCTACCTGAATTTTTTCAACTGATTGTGATGTGAGTGTCCAGAGTGTCGTGGGTCACGGATGGATCTCGTCGGCATATCGACCCAGTTCTTCGAAATTAAAAAAATTAACCCTGAAAATTAACTGGGAAAAAGACTTACCTACTTCCAAAAGATTGTGTTAACTGTAAAATTATTTAGTAATCACAAGCACAAGATCAGAGACAAAAAAAAACAAAATTAAACAATTACAACATACCCTACTTAACTAGGCATAATAAAGATGAAAGTGTTCAACATTAAACTAACAGTATTAAAGTAAAAGGGCTCTTATCTAGCGTTCTTGAAAATCTTAAAATTATGGTAAAAAAATAGTAATTGAATAATAAATGGGTAATAATAGTTAAAATAATAATAAAATAAAGTCAAGCCTTTATCCTTTGTGGTGCTGTTTAAATATCCGGCTATCGAAAAGACCCGTAACTAAGATGAGCGGTTACAGACATGTACGGAGTCGTACGTTTGGTACCATAAATGCCCCACATCAAAAATGTCTGCTGACTAAAATATCCCGCATCTATATATAATGTCCGGGGTCTAAAATGGCCCCGTATCCAAAATGTCCGGAGTCTAAAATGTCCGGATTCTAAAATGCCCGGATCCTAAAATGTACATAGTCTAAAACCTTTTAAAAATACCAGAAAAATAAGCCTATGCAGGCCTTGCGCCACTAATAAACATACCTATAATGCAGCGGTTCTCAAACTTTTTTGGCGACGACAAACTTTTTTGACGACGGAACCCTTTTGGAAACCGAAATATTTGACTGAGCCATAAAATAATTAAAAACTGGTTTATGTGTATTCTTTATTAATAATCATGTTACATAATAATCATGTTACATTATAATAATGTAACATAATAATCATGTTACATAATAATCATGTTACATAATAATCAAATATCTAAAGGGAGGTATTAAGCCTTTTTCATGTATTGTTTGATATCAGGCTGGATAGAAGAGAGTTAAAGTCTCATATTAAGTTCGGCATCCAGTCTGTTGCGGTATTTTGTTTTTGTAGCTGCATAGGTTGAGAATCCTGTTTCACACAAGTAAGTTGTTGAGAACGGGAGAAGAACATTCAGGGCCTTTGTGGCAAGAAGTGGATATTCATCACGGATCCTATACCAAAAATCATTTAGGGGCATTGTATTGAACAGTGACTCCATACTGGTGTCTGATGACATTTCCAAAAATGATTCGTATATATTCTATAGGAGATAGACTATAGGAGATATATTTAATAAAGACAAAGCTTGATTGATAACTGGTAATTGAGTACCAAGACTCAATTGTGTTAAGGAACTTAATTGATTTATCGCCTCTTCACTTGATAATGATGTTAATCCTAAAATACAAGAAAAAATAATCAATAACATTAATTTTTTTTAATAAAAATCTAAAAACTGCTATTTTAAACCAAAAATACATGTAGAATTGCAAGCTAATATTGGTTCAACTACCTGATTGTTTTCAGTCATAGTGTTAATGTTCTCATCATCCGCATTATTATCGTTTACGACATCATTGAGATCAATACTATCAGCTACAGAAAAATCGTTGTCTTCAACATCGTGTCCATGATCACTTAAAACATTTGTACTCTCAATATCAATTAAGTCAGATGAAGTTTCATTCATATGACTTCTCTCAGTCACATTATTTAAGGTAGATGTAATTGTTTTTAAAGATGACAATCATTTGCGTCACTTTGCACACAGATAATCGGAGCGATTCAAACCCCATGATTGCTGTAATGGTTCACTAGCTGATCTTAAAGTTTTCTTCACTCGATAGCTTTCTAACTTTATAGAATTACAACATTCATTGTATGATACTTCATAATGATTATTTAAGATGGTTAGGTTAGCAATTAAGATACAGGTTAGCAATTAAGATGAAAATAAACGATTGGATTGTCTGTATCGTAGAAAATATTAACCTCTAGGTTTTGCTCAACAAAGAAACAACTAACAGCGCCACCATGCAAGAGAGAAAGTATTCCAACTGCGTGACTATTTTTGAATAGCATAAAAGATATTCTGTTGAGTTAATTTGAAAAAAGGGGTCATGAACAAAAAATAATTCTTATTATTGCCCTGTAAAGAACTAAAACACGAATTCTTCATTTATAAAACCAGTTAATATTATATTTGTAGAAAAATAGATTCAAAATGACAAAAAAAAAAGATTACACAATGAAGAAAAGTAATTTTAAGAATGGAAAACAGAGAAAAAAAAAATTTAATTTTCAAAAATCGGAAAAAAAATGTAATTACGATAATGCCACAATCTACTTGGGCTTAAAATTTGTAAAATGAATAAAAGCTTACCACCAAGAGTTCATACAGTTTAAAAAACGAGATATAAATTTTAAAACTTAAAAATCGCATATTAGAACACTTTAAAGATTTTTTTGTATTTTCTTCTAGAAACTACATAAAAACCAAAAATAAAATAAAAAAAAGTTTTAATTTGGACCATTTTTGAAGAAGTTGTGATTAAAAAACCGGAAAAAGCCCGATTTTTTTGAAAATTCGATATCTCTTGAACGGGTAATCAAAAAAATCTCAAAATTCGCCAGGAAGAGTTTTTGATGGGTTCTAAAAAATGTTAAAAAATTGAGGAAATCAAAAATTAAAATTTTTCAAAATGTCCCATTTGGTATATATATATATATATATATATATATATATATATATATATATATATATATATATATATATATATATATATATATATATATATATATATATATATATATATATGTTTCTAAATCATTCCTGGTGTCGATCCGTTGATTCTGTGAAGAGTTACGACATTTCGGCAAAATTTCATTTGGCATTCTCAAGTGTTGTCCGCTTCGACTGAAGAGTCCAACTTCCGTCGAAGCGGATAACACTTGAGAATGCCAAACGAGATTTTGGTGAAACGTCGTGATTCTTCACAGAATCAACGAACCGACAGCCGGAATGATTTAGGAACATTATCTATCATCCGTGAAAATATTAGATGTAACATTAGATGTGCCCAAAGAGAATACACCCGATAGTGCTTTGTCGCTTTGTATATATATATATATATATATATATATATATATATATATATATATATATATATATATATATATATACATATATATTTGAATTATATCATATACGAGAATTTAATTGAAATATATGAATGAAACACTAACAACATATCCTGAATTTTCTATACGTTGAGGAAGAAAAAAGTGAAACACAACTAGTAGACATATTTGAATTTTCTTGGGTTTCTGTCGGCAGATGTTAGATATTTGCCAGGGTAAACTGTTCAAAATATTTGTTTTTATCTTATTGTAAGGTTAATTCTTTTATTGGAACATTTTTTTACATTAACACTTTCTTGGTAAACCTTGTCCATTTTATCAAGATTTTGTTTCCCTAGTTGTTCTGGGTGTACACATTAATTTTACTTGTTGAGATTATCGAAGTACAATTGTTATTCATGACAAGCTACAATTTTTAGATGAAACGATTCGTTACCTTTTTATCCGACATTTTTTTCATCGGGTATTATTTCAGCCATAACTTTTGGCACTCACTTTTGGCAGTTGAAGGGTTTTTTGCCTCTTAGAATACAATGATTCATAAAATTAACATAAAATGTTTAAGCCCCTCTTTTTCATAAAACTTTTTTTTATGAAAATCGTACGAATTACTGCCCATAACCACAGAATTATGTCGTCAAAGTTTGCTTCAGGTTCATTAAATCATTCTGTGTAACATAGCTGATTAATTTACGATTCTCATAGGCTACAAATGGGTAAACCTCACGCACAACGGGACATTAATAGTGACGCTGTCAATTTCAGCCCTTGCTATATTGTTGAAATCAGAAATAAGTAATATCGGTTAATCAATATTTCCGACAGTGTCAGCGGTAAGAAGTTTTAAATCTTCTGATATTACTTAGGGGGGCCCACTATTATTCAATTAACATCGAGTAAAATGTAAAATAATGAATTAATGGATTACATATTTTTATTTAAACTCAAAGAAAATTATATGAGACATCTCAAAGAATTGAATGTAGGTGTGATCGTAAAATCGCCAAAAAGGAAATATTATTGACGTTGGAAAATTGAAGGTCCATTATTTATTACGTGTGCCTTATTAGTAGTGGTATAAAAAATTAAGGAAAATAATTCTAGGAGTAATAATGGGACCCGTAAATGAAAATCTAAGAGTGTACCCATTGGATTATATGCCAACAGCTCTTACAGACATTTAAACATTAAGCCTTATTCTGGGACAGATTGCCGAACAAAATAAAGGATTATCAAATAAGAGTGCCAGTACTTTAAAATTAAGCATAATTATCAAGCTACAAGTGATAATCTCGTAATTTAAATTTTGTTTTGATGAACAAATAGTGGCATTATGATCTGAAAATAATGCCCTTCAAATGTTCCCCTCGGGTTGGTCTGGTGGTATGCATTTTGAAGAACTAATTTTCGATTACTCTTTCGCACATAGTATATGTAGTATATTTTCAGTAGTGGACTGAATATTTTGTTTATGGCTAAAAATTGTTCGAGGTTCGACCAAACCTAACCTCACATAAAATAATCCCAGGGCGTGAGCGTATGATTTTGATGGCCAGTTTACATTACCATATCGCTATATATATATTTAATGTTGCTGCCATTACGTTTCAAAATGCAGACACTCTTATTGGAACACTTTTAACCCTCAAGAGAATCATTTCTGTGCTTCCCTATTCAGGAGCACATAAATGGGAGCACAGGAGTTTAAAATTAACAACATTAAAATCTTTTGATTAAATTATACAATTTAATATTTGTTTTTAAATTTAAACCTCAATTAGTGTAGAAAAAAACTGTACCTATAGAATATTCCAAAAAATAATAGTATCCCTAATACCACCGAAAAAATCAGTAATAATTAAATTTAAAAGGGAACTTAATATATTTTCACTTATTACATAATTTAGCTTTACTTTAAAAAATATATTTAGTTAGAAAAAGTTCACTGGCATGATGCTCTTCAAAAACTGATTCGGTCTCGCTTTCACTCTCTTTGTCGCGGAAATATCAGCTGCCTCATATAACTTCAGATGTGTGTTCATTTTGAGCTAAATAGAAATTGAAAGAAGAAACCGATAAATAAATAAATGTTAAAAACATTAAAAATCAAAGTTTTCAATAAAAATACAATACAAAATATAATATTTATGATTTGCTTACCACAAACTGTGTCAAGATCGAAAAAAACACCCTATTTGTGCAAAAAGGTTATTTAACGGTTTTATTTATTTTCCTCAAACTCAAAGCCATCCCCTAAAGCTGACCATTTATAAGGGAATACATTTTTAATTCACCCCTGGGTATCTCCTATCCAGTGCTTCTCTTGAGGGTTAATACACATAAAAAATACCTATATAAAAACCCTTACGCAATTAATTATAGGTTTCGAAAGAGCTTTTGAATTTTGAAAATTCTGAATGTATTTAGTATACCAGAAGTATATATACGGATTATACTTATGTGATGTGACAACTCTAAACCCAGAGCTGAGTACAATGATCAAACAAATTTAAATAAACAAGGGTATAAGATAAGCATGTGTTCTTAATAGAACGCATTATTTGATATAACGAGATAATATACTGTATACCTCTATTTTCTTAATTATCGGAAGACATTTGATACCATAACATGGGAGAAATTATTGTAAGTTCTGCAGGAAATCGTAGTATTAGATTACCTGATTGGTTTAATTTGTCATCTATACAGGAAAAACAGAGTAGTGGTGAAAATTAAAGATCGAACATCGTATGAGTTTTGCGTCAATAAAGGAACCAGACAGGGATGCATCCGGCCACCAATGCTCTCGACAATTCAACAGGAGGTGTCAGTATTGGCGACACTAACACAGCTAACTTAAGATATACCGATCACACTACACTTCTTGCAAGATAGGCTAAAGAACTGACCTTAATCATAAAAAAAATAGGGGATGAAATCCAGCTTTGCGGACTGGAAATAAACGAGGAGAAAATGAAAATAATGATTATCGACCTCAGAACAATAATATTCGCCACATTAGTCAAATAGGGCAATTTATGGTAGTGTGCCATTTTGTCTATCTTGGCGCTTTAATATCGAACGAAGGCAATAACACTCATGAGATTAGAAGAAGATGCGAAATGGCAAGAAATACAATGCGGAATTTGCAGAAGATATGGAGAGATAGGGATATAACACAAAAGACAAAGACGTAGATAGTAAAAACCTTAGCTTTCCAGTGTTTCTATATCCCGCTGAAACATGGACCATTAAAAAGAACACCTCAAATTAATTCTTTTGAATTTTGATGCTAGAGACGGGTCCTTCGCATTCCATTGATTGTCAAACGAACAAACGCATCCGTTATTCAAGAAATTGATCAATCCATTAGTCTATCTCAAATTATTCATGAATGAATATTAAGATTATTTGGCCACATTGAACGTAGGGGCGGCAATAATCCGAATAGACTGGTTGTACAGGGATGGATGGAGGATCACGCGGCAGGCCACCAAAAAGAACAGACCAAATTAAAATCCTAACTGGTACATTTCTGCAATGTGTAACCAAGGAAGCCAGAATTAGAGAACACTGGCGAGAAGTAGTCTGGATAGTACTCGAACGGAATGAGTTTCCATAGGTCGACTCTTCTGTAAAAAAGAATATGAAGAAGAAAAAGAGATAGACAAATTGGCTCAACACCTTTAAATTGACCTATTTAACTGATGTTAAACATGTTGTTTGGATGACGGATTATCTCCTTTTACTCCTCGTTTATTTCGAGTCGGCAAAGATGGTTTTTATCCTTTATATTATTGATAATTAATGTTAGTTCTTCGACGAATCTCGCAATAAGTGTAGTGTCATCTGCATGTCATAAATACGAATTTGTGGGAAATATCTTACGTGAATATTTGTGCATAAAAAGCCTTAAAATACGGTAAATGTCGTTTTCATGTAGGAACATTCAAGATAAATATAAGGGAATATTTTAATCGATAAATTATTATTCTGGAAACATGAATTCATCAAGCTAGAACTCGGACAACGTTCTCAAACTGGGGATGAAATCTGATGAAAATCGATCAATATGACCAATAATGACCAATACAACAGTTGGATTGGAAAGTTATGGCCATCACATTTTAAGTTACACATGGAACAAAGCTCAGGAACAACACTTAGAGGAAAATGACCACATTTGACGAGGAAATTTTTTTTAAGACAATACATTTATTAAACCCATAGATAATTAATGCTAAATACCAATTACTTTTTGAAGTAAAAACTTCTTTAGCCGCTTTGAGCGATTTTCGGTAGGGGCAAAACTTATGGGTTCGCGTCACCGACATGCTAGTGACGTGTTGCGTCAGACTGTCGACGCTAATTGTGTTTCAAATGTGTTTTAATGTGTTTTAAATTAAATTGTGTTTTAGATAATCATTATTTTAAATGTTTAATTGTAGAATCACTGTGCAGTACAAGAGTGAGTACTTAATATTTTTATTATTTATTATTTATTATTATTATTTATTAAAAACAAAGCATTTATTTACCAATATTTCTAATATACATACCATAATTAATTTAAAAATTAAAAAAGACACATAGTTATTCCAAACTTTTTTTCCTGTTTTTTTTTGAAAATTCGAAGATTCTTTCAATAATTTTCTAAACTTCTTTTATAATTAATCTATCTACAATATTGTCACTTCCATACCAATGTTTCAATAGAAGAAATCAAACACACTTGTTCATGAGTGAAGAATGATAATGGGAAAATTGTAGCAGATACGATTCAAATTGCTTCTTGATTTACCCTGCTCCAGATGTGCTGCCTAGGAACTTGTGTTTCTTGAATTACATAGATAGCTGCATCATATAATAAAGTACGCGAATAATATAGGCGAAACATATACATTTTATAGAGTCTAATAAAATGAGATACAAGAAACGTATAATAATTTTGAAAAGTCGAAAGATATTATGTCTAAGAATAAAATTAGAAATAATGTGATTTCTTATTAATACTGAGAAGTTTTAAGCCAATGATGTATGTATCGTTCAAAACAAAAAATATTTTTCATTAACCTGTTGTCCCATATTATTTGATATCAGTACTATTTCTAAAAAAAATGTATTAATATAATGTCAAAATTTTTAATGTACCACCCAGAAAATCATCGGATTACATGCTAATGGATACATTTGAGGGATATTTGCTTGAAAAATGGATTCATTTTGTAGATAGGCTCAGAGAGAGGCATTTTTTAGTAATTGAAAAAACCCTTTCAAGGTATATTTCCAGAAATAAATTATGGCCTGCTCCATTATTTTTTTTTGATATATTCGTTCAACGGATTTATCGATCGACTTCCGTAAAACTAATTAAGATATTGTTTGGTGACGTATCATATCACTCTATTTAAGCAACTAATTAGCGAGTTATAAGAAATATTTAATTTTCAACATAATATTATTAAAGGAATTTTAATTCGTTAAAAATATTGCTTGAACCGAATTTCTTAAACAATGGAATATTATTTGTAAAGTGTTTTAAAAATATCGGGGTATTGAATGTCATAGACAGTGTCAAATGATTTTCACCAATTTTCCAGAAAAATTTTTCTTTCCTTTTTGAAATAAAAAAATGTTTTTTAGCAAATTCTAAAATGAACTGTTTTAAGAAAATGAGAAAAGCTAATTTCGAAGAGATTTACAGCCAAACAATAAAATCAGTTTATTTCGTTTTTCGAATGTTTCACTAACCATGTTAGAAGCATTATGAAATGATTCAATTTAATTCAAAAACTAAGCTATATTCTATTTATATGATAATCGTACCTAATGAAGCATCTAAACATCATAAACCGTGAATTAACCAAGCGTTATATTAATAATTGGAAAAGTTGGTTGAATGGAATAGATTTCTTCTGGGTTCATGTTTTTTTCATTCTGCTATTTGAATGTTTTCATATGCATCTAAAGCCTTATTGTTATTTACACTTTTAACAAGTCTTAAGTTACTAATATTTATATTATGGTCAATCCGGAGTACAAGTTGAGCTATATAAGTTATCTCGTTTTTCGCATATTTAATTAATTACCCAGCATTGCTTTGATTACAATTTCCGATTTTTCATGTTGCTCTACTTAATCCTTTGGATTAACCAGGATTTTTCTTAACTTATTATATGGTTTGTAGACTACTTTAATGTCCATTTTCTGGTATTGATTGGACATCAAACGTTATTACCATGAATTTGTTTTTGTTCTGTCCTTGTCCTTTTGAAAAGTCGAAAATTTTTTCAATAACTTTTTTAACTTAGGTTTCCTAATTAATCTATTTATATTGTTCATGTTATAATCTTTTACTTTGGTCACCTCCACACCAAAGGTTCCATTAGAAGAATTGTAATACACGTCAGCAGTCAATATTTAATATACAATTGAGAAAATCATCAAACTATATGTTAATGTATATATTTGAGGGATATTTGATTGGAAATTGGATTCGTTTTGTCAATATGGTCAAAGAGAGGCATTTTTTGCAACTAAAAACCCTTTTAAGCCATATTGCCAGAAACATTTTATGGTATGTTCAATTATTATTTTTTTGATACATTGATTCAATGGATCTATCGATTGACCTGAGTAAAACTAATTATGATATTGTTTGGTGACGTATCAGACTATTACTCAATTTAAGCAATAAATAGCGACTTATAATATTTAATTCCCAATATAGTAACAACATAATATGATTATAGGAATTTTAAACAAAGGGGCTTTAATTTCTCGATATCGGATATCATATATACGTGAAGTGCCGACTGTTTTTGACCAAGTTCCGTGCAGTTTCTTCTTTTTTTCTTAAAAAAATATATGTTTTAACAAATTTTAAAAGAATTATAAGAAACAGAAAAATACAAAAACATGACATCAAATTTAACTTAAGTTAAGTAATACAGTAAGAAAAGTAATACATTATATAAATCCAAAAAAAAAAACTAATATACGGACATTTCCTCATATATAACACATCGGTCAATAAGACCCTGGTCTGACATATAAATGACATATAAAAGGTCACTTAAGAAAAATCCTTAGTCTAGAAAAAAAATGACAATCAGTTTGCTAGTTCCTCAGTTGTTGTGCGTTAGGTGATCGTACTTTTGTTATTTCCAATACAATGGAAAAAATAATTTTGTGTGTTAATTATGCATTGCTTTCTGATGAAGGCAAATACCGTTGAAACAAAAGATTGGTTTGATAAACATTACCCGGACTCTGCTCCAGGAAATTAACCATAATCGATTGGTATACTGAATTCAAATGTGGCCGCTAATTCTAAACGCCCTGGATGTCCAAATGAGGTGGTTACACCAGACATCAGAAAAAATTACAAAATTATTTCACAAAATCGTAAAGTAAAGCTGCAGTAGATATCTGATATCATGAAGATATCGAAAGGAAGCGTTTACCCCATTTTGCATGAACATTTGTGAATGTGTAAATTGCTATCGAAATGGGTACCGCGTTTGCTCACAGCCGACCAAAAACAACAACGTATTGATAATTCTGAGCAATGTTTGGAGCTGTTTAAGCGAAATAAAAAGGTTTGTCCATGAGGTATGAATGAATGGAACATGGATTCATCACTACATTCCGGAGTCAAATCGGCAGTCAGCTGAGTGGACAGCAGCCGGTAAAAGCCGTCCAACGCAACCAAAAAACAACCAACCAGTTTCGATCCAGTGAAGAGGTAATTTCCGAAACTGAAGGAAATTTTCAAGGCAAATAGAAATCATTTTATAAAAAATGTGTAGAAATGTTAAAAAAGCATTGGGATGATTGTATTGCTCTTCAAGGAGCATATTGATGAACAAAGTCGACATTTGGGATAAAAGTGTATTTTATTTGTCAGACCGGGGACTTATTGACCGACGTGAAACACTAAACTCAAAGATATTTACAATTAAACATCAAATCACTTATCTTTAATTTCTTGACGTGCGTTTCGCTAATCATGTTATGTTGATCCGCTAATCATGACCTCCTGATGATAACATGGTTAGCGAAACATGCGTCGATAAGCTAAAAATAAGTAATTTGGTGTTTAGTGGCAAATCTTGAGTTTAGTATTTTAATTATCTTTATCTCTTGTTGCCTTATCAAATTTCACTCTTCGAAAACGTATATATCAATGATTCTTTCAGAACATAAATCACACCAACCAGTACCTTTTTGAGGATAAATTAGTAGTCTGATAATTTCTCTTGCCTTTAACATATGTCTGGGCAAAAATATCTGTGAAAAATCGCCTCGTTGTAAGGCGACAGCGTTTTTATAATTAGCAACTAATTTTTTCAAATGTTAAAATGAAAATACACCAGTCAAATATGTATTGTAATAGCTTTAAGAAACATTTTCAGAAACTTCTAAAGAAACATTGATATACTCGAGAAACTCGAGAATGACATATTAAGTAAATCTCTTAAAACGCCAATAATATGGCTTAGATATGTTGATAACATTTTTGCTATATGGTAACATAGCATTGACCTAAATATGTTTTTACAAGATATAAATTCTCGAGAGCTTACAATTAAGTTTACTTTAGAGATGGAGATAGAGAATATATTGTTATTCCTCGACATTTAATATTAAAACAAAACAACACACTAAAAACTACAGTTTACAAAAAACCGACAAACACAGATACGTATCTCAATTTCTTTTTCAATCACTAAAAATCAGTCAAAATAGGAGAAACTAAAAGTTTATATGACATAGCAAAACTTGTTTGTACCGACAGTGATACACTACAAAAAGAAACAAATCACATCAAAGGCATTTTAATAAAAAACAATTACCCAAAAAAATTCATAGATAAATGTTTTAAAAGTTTTGATACCAGACAAAACAGACAAGTTATTAATAGCAATAATAAAAATTCTGAAACAATTAACCTCACAATTCCTTTTAAAACAAAAAATACTCTTAGATCTATATTAACAAAAACCTAACCAAACACCGCACAGCAGAATACCAAAAATGTGGTTTAAAAAATTCTCTGCGAATGTGGCAAATGTTATACATGTGAGACATTTAGATCGTCAGATGTTAGAATAAAAGAACATAAAAGCCTGCTTAGAAAGGGCGATTTTAATAAATCTATAATTTGTCAACACGCATGGGAATCGGGACATAAAATCAATTGGGATAATTCCAAAACGGTATTAAAAGAATCGATAACAAAATACAGAAGATTAAAAGAAATCTCTATTATTAATTTAAATAAAAACAAGTGTATTGCTATGCTTTCGGTAGATTTAAATTCAATATGGTTCCCAATTCTAAAGAATAGAATTAAAAATGTTTAAGTATTTCAGCACACAATAATCACACAGTAAACCTCACCTGCATATTTTTTTGGTAGTATGTCACTGTCATTAAAAACTATTATTGTCTATGTAAGTATCATTGACATACACAAAATATATTTACTTCCAATCTTTGTTTTATATTTTTTTTATTATATTATATTATATTTTTTTATTATATTAATTTTTATATTTTTTAAAATTTTGTTCGTTAGGCAAATTTATTACAGAAAAGAATCACTGAGAAATTTGTCTGCGTTTGGTTTTTTGATTTTACCCAATGATTATTTACGTACGAATAGATATTTTTGATATTTTTTGAGTTTTAGATCGTGGCGAAAAACAAAAAAAAATATATAACCACGCCACAATCATTTAGACATTACTAAGATTAAATAATATTTTTGAGATAATGTTTTCTGATTTTGCATTAGGGCTTTAAATATGTCCAAAGGGTTTTAATATAGAGAGTCTAAAATATTAAAGGTCATTCAGTATTATTTGATGTTGGACATTTTTAGTACCGCTTGGTCAAGAATGATTATCCACAAAAATTATTATTTCTATAATCAGTATAACTCGATAATTCGAAATGTAGGAAAAAATATCGTGTTGTCTGAAAAGTGCGTAGGGACTTTTTATTAAATATTCTATTGGAAACTTCGTGACCTCACTAAACTCTAAGAGATTTATCACGAAACACCAATTTATTATTTTAGAATTCTCGACGCGCGTTTTGCTTACCATGTTAGCATCATCAGGAGATGATTCAATTCAACAAATTCAAAAATTGAATTGAAAATGATTGAATCATCTCCTGATGATGTTAACATGGTTTTATGAAACGTGCGTCGAGAAGTTTAAAAAAACTGATTTAGTGTTTAGTAGTAAATCTCTTGAAGTTTAGACTTATTATGCAATACAAAAATCCGTATTGCATAAGTAATGTTTATTTACGTATTATTGATTGGTGTGTCTTTATTTATCTAGAAGTTGGCAATGACAAATGTCGGTGATTGACATTGTCAATACGATGATGTATTGACAATGTCGGTCAATAACTTGCATTTAAGCCACATTATGCTTTTTTATTTCAAAAAAGGCAAAATCGCAGTCCAAACAAAAATCAAGATTTGTGTCATTTGCGGAGGAGTTCTCTTGGAGAGATCATAGTGCAAAAGTGGTTTGGTCGTTTTAGGGGCGGAAATTTTGATTGGGAGACCGGCATTGCTCTGGCCAGGCTTCAAGCATTAATGTCGAGAAAATAAAGGTCATAATAAGCACAGACTACGGTAAAGGAATTGAAATGAAGATGGACGAGACAATGTGACGAAAGGTGGATTAAAGTAATCCTGGAGTGGATACCGATTGATCATAAATATCTACAAAGAAGGCCTAAAACACGATGGACTGATGACATCGTCAAGCATATTGGACTGCGGGATTTAGAAACATGCTGATGAGACCTTTATTATACCTTGCAATGGATGGACACTGGTTGAGTTATGATTAAACATATTAGTTGTGAAGATGAATGCAGAATGTCAAGCATAAATAAGAGTAGGAGAATGATTTGAACTGGACCCAGGAATATAATATGAAGACTCAAAAGATTATGAAAAAGATAATCAGGTAAAGGTTACTTCATAATAATGACATAATAATTACATAGGCTTCAATGGGTTCATCTGGCTTTAAAAATTGACGACCAAGCAATTCTTTTTCTTTCTCCCTTTAACTCGCAGTTGCTGATTGGGCGTGTCGCCAAATTAATTAAAATTACCACGCAATTGATTTTTAATATTAAAACAAAAAAATTACATGTTTATAAATGAGAAAAATAGGTATATTTCTTCACATTTTATTACATTTGACCATGAAGTAATTAACGAAAGATCTGAACTATCAGAACTGCCCAGTTGCAAAAAGCTTTAGAAATGATCTATGTAATACTGCTAGGATTTATAACCAATGACCATATTTATGACCACAACTCTATTCAGGAGCTTGGACAAAATGAGTCAATGCTCATGAATGATTGTGAAACCTAGTCTCTTCAAATCAAAATCAGGTTGAATATATTGCTTAAAATGGTAGGATGCATGCGGTTGTTTCAAATTTTTGACCGAAACTGTTTCTGAGATGTATTGTATGCAACTATATGAGACAGCTTTATGAGATTAAGTTTATACAACTTAACAATTACCACGCTACAAGCATCAGAGTGATCAGCAAACCAAATTGGTTCAAGTCGAATAAAACGATTTTATACTTTGTTATCTATCATTTTTATTTTTAAATTTGTGTGACTATAGATTCGTAAAACGATTTTACATTCTCAAACACTAATTTAAAATACTAGTCACACAAATTTAAAAATAAAAGTGATAGATAACAACAATCACAAAGTAACGGACAAGTCAATCAACATATTGGTTCAATTACCGGTTTATTTTTTATTTATTATTATATTTTAAAGATACCGAAGCATTTGGTCGTCAATATTAATATATAAAATAAGTATCAATAATAGAACATATCAATGATATGGAATACTCTACGAGGACAGAGTGAAATGTCAGATACTTTTCCGATAGATGATGGGGTGATCGCAAAAGTGACTGCATTTCTAAAGAATAGCTTCATTACTAGTAACGCTTCAGGAATTTCAAACCAATATGATTAGATTTGTTTTGCCAGTCTTCGAAAGCATATATGTACGTTCGATATTTAACATATCGTGGAAAAAGCTAATTTCGAGTAAATCGCTACTGTTGCTTGGTGGAAAAACTATGGCACAAACCGAAGAAAAGTGCATTATGGGCACTCTGCTTCTTTACATTTCACAGTTCGTAAGTGGTTTACTCAATTTTGATGTGGTCAAACTAGCACGAGATACGCTTCATGCTCAGGGCACCTCGTTAAGGTCACTGGTGAGGAAACGATCCGCATAATCCATATCGTATTGGCTGATCACAAAGTGAAGGTAAAAAGGATTTTTGAGGTAAAAAATAGCAGAAAATTTAGAACGCTTGATTGCTCACTGCGTAAACAGCAACGAAATCGAGTAACAACTTCACAGCTGTGTTTAGACATGAATAAGTGCAACCCAAAGATGCTTAAGCACACCAGAAGCAAACTAATGGACAAAAAAGTGTGGTTTACCTGGGGAATGTGCCCTGAACAATGCGAAACCATTTTCGTTGGGCGAAAAAGTAATATTCACTATTTTCTGAGATTTGCAAGGTATTATCTTCATTGACTATTTACAAAAGGGAAATACGACCACATAAGCGGCTTATGTTGCATTAGTGATCACATTTTATGTATTTATATCAGAGTTGATAAAAAAAATTGTTCAGTGAGCTGTTTGACCACGACAATAAACCCGTTCATATGCCGTTACAACAATGAAATTGATCAATTGGAGCTACGAGTTGATGCCGCATCCATTGTATTTTTGGACTTTACAGCCGCCAGTTATTTTCCATTTCTGATTACAGAAATTTTTCATTATTTAATACAGTCAAAACTCAGTATTTCGTTGTTCGCGGATCCAACACTCATGATACATATTGTATTTTTAGAATAATATATATTTATTTACCAGTTACCTTTCAAAACAATCAATTATCAAAATATTTATAAACAAACAAGTCTTATTGCCGCTTGGCCGAAAGTTCGCCGGGTTTCGCATGACACCACGACATTTGATAAAAGCCGCCTTCGCACGATCTGTGTCGAATCCTTTATTTTATTGCTTAAACTTGTCATTCGGCGCAATAATTTCGAGTGAATAGCACGTGTCTATTTTTACTTTGTTCCCCATTTATAATGATGAGTAAAGCAAAGGAAAATTAGTTCATATACGGAAAAAAGTCTTGTTGTCGCTTAAGGTAAAAAATAAATGCTTGGCCGTTTACGCGTTGGCGAATCGTTTGCATCCAGATTACGTTTTTTTAAAGTCAGTGAATCAACTGTACGATCCATTAAGAAATCAAAAGATAAAATAAGGAATTCTACAGCTTTAACCTCACTATCAGCAAAAATCTCGTGATTCAGCAAGTGAAAAAATGGAAGCTTTATTAACATTATAGATTGAAAACTGTAGCCAGAAGAGAGTACCCCTAAGTAGTGGTATAATCCGTTAGAAAGCTTTACGCACATTTTAAAGAACCTGTTGATGAACATACGTGTAGAGGATTTCAAACATTGGAAGGTAGGGTCAATAGTACAAGGTTCAGTAGTACAAGGTGTGGCAATCACTGCATAACATCAAAATTGTTGGAGAAGCTGCATCTGCAAACACTTCAGCAGCAGCAACATATCCAGAAGAATTTCCATAGTTAATTGCTGATGGTGGATACAAATCTGAACAAGTGTTTAATGCAGACGAAACTGCCCTGTGTGGCAAAAAAAGGCTAAACAAAACTTTTATATTCAAAAGTGAAAGTCCGCCTCTGGAGTTACACTGCTGCTCTGTTCTAGTGCGTCAGGAGATTGTTTAATTCAGCCACTTATGCTTTACAGATCGCTAAATCATTGTCCTATGAAAAATCAAAACAAGGACAACCTACCGGGGACAACGACAACAAACCAGTGTTTTGGCGTGTGACAACCATACCAGTGTTGTAAGTATCGGTTTCTGTGACTGGTTCCGGGATTATTTTATTCCTGAAGTTAAAACTTCCAAATATAAAGGCATCTAAATACATTCTTGAGCATCCAAATATAAAGGCGATATTTTTGCTTCCTAACACGATGGCCGTACTCCAATATATATGGACCAAAAAATAATCCAAGCCTTTAAGCTCTATTACAATAGACAAACCTTTAAAATTATACTGGACACCATGGAATGTGATCCTGATATGAATTTTATGCAATGCTGGAAAAAATTTGACCTAGCAGAGTGCATTGTAAATATAAAATAATTATTGCTAGAGCTGAAGCTATACATATTGAAATCGTACTGGAAGAAACTGTGGCCTGATCTAACTCTCTGTAATGGTGAACAGTCTGTGCAAATTCAAACATTAATTGAAAACATTGCTCAAGTTGCGAATAGCATATAACGAGATGGTTTCGAACAGATAGAATCAAATGACATTCAAGAATCGCTCGAATTGCAAGATGAAGATTTGACTGAAACCGACTTGGAGCAAATACTTAATCCACATTCCATTGAAGAGGAAGCCTCAACGAGTACTGAAAAGATGATATTAAACTAAACAAACCTGAATGAAGGTTTACGAAGTGGTTTGATGTTTACTGGTAAATTTCTTCAAGTTTAGTATTTTACACCAAAGGTTCCAATAGAAGAATTGAAGAAAACGTCTAAAAAGCAATTGAGATTTTTTGAAATGCTCGATATTTATCTGGCACGCCTATTCAATAGTTGATTACAGCTGATTAGCACTCGTATATCAGCTATAAGTAATACCAAAAACGCTACGCCTTCAGTTTCAGTACTTTATTTAAAAACCGTAAAACGTAAAAACGTATATATATATATATATATATATATATATATATATATATATATATATATATATATATATATATATATATATATATATATATATATATATATATATATATATATATATATATATTAACAAAGGATCTGAATTTTTCACTCTTTTCTTATATGCCTGTTATACTACTCATATGACCTACTAACCTCATGTGACAAAATTGAACATTTCCCACATAAATATTTCAGAGTAATTGTCTTTTAAATCAATAATGACCATCTATTGTTCTTATTGGAAATATGGAAAAAAATTGTTTTACTTGTACACATTTAATTTAAAAATATTGTTGTAACGCATGATAATAATACTTTGCAAATTATATCTTACATGCGCTCTTATGAGCATTGTTCTCGACTTATATATGTTGGATATTAACATCAATCAGCAAGTACTTACAATAATACAAATAAAAAGCTTATTTATAAATTTATCATTGTAATACTTATTCAGAAAAGATGTGTACTCTTTTGTATCTTCACAAAAGGCATTCTTATCGACATTGAAAAAAGCTTTGTATAAATAATTTTTTTTAAATCTGTGTTAACTTGACTTTAAAATATATTTCAACATGAAGTTACTCGTCAAAATTATTCTGAAATTCGAAAGACATCTGAGTTGAAAGATAATCTTGATAATTTCAGCCATATTAGATGCTCAGTTGTTGCTTAACAGTCATTCAGCGGCGGTGCGTGGGGGAAATGTGGGGTGGGGCACGTATAACCAAATTTTGGAAGGGAGATAGGGAAATGCGTCGCAACCAAAAAATTTACATTTCTTAGTATTATACACATACTTTGCTGCGCAGAAATATGAGTGTAACTGTCAGACATGAAATTTTCAAATAGGTACCCTGATAATAAAATTTTGCTAAACTCACCATAGGACCATGACTATTAAATCTCTTTGCAGTTGAAATCCATCCTCCTAAATTTCTGAGTAGCAAAGTGGCCGATGGCTTGATCATTAAAATTTGAAATTGACTTCACAAGTTATTTTTTCAATAGATAGCATTGCAAACGCGCACAGCCGTTTCTGGCCTATAGTGTTTCTTAGATGTGCTTTGATTCATTTGAGGGTAGAGAAACATCTTTCTCGCTTTCCACAGTCGTCATAGGGACCGTACACAAAACAGTCAGCAATTTCTAGATTCACTAAATGTTGATGTTAAATTGTTTTGTATGAACATTTGTAACATTGGCACAGCCCCATTGTGTTTCATAAAATCGTCCCATGCCTATATTACCGAGAGTTCAAGTTTTAATTTTAAGTAATTTACGTTTGCAAACAGGTTATATAGTTTTAATGTCTTCATTTGGAAAGATGGCTCGAAATTTTTTAGTTTCAAATTAATTTGCAGGAGTTAGGTATACATCAAAACTAAAACGTTCATGAACCTGCTAAGGTATTACAGATTTCCTTGCATATCCTGACATTCGGATTGGGGGCCTCCTTGTCAGTAAATTTCCGTTTCTTTCTGCGATTTTCTATGATCGTTGTAGATTCTTCATCAGTTACGTTACCAAATTCTTGATTAATTGGTATTATATATATGTCTCTAATATGTAATAATATATTGTAATAATAATAATATGTAATTTGTATTGTATATATGTTTCTAATATTGTAATATTTATCTTAAATATTTTGATTTAAATGGCTGTTGAAAAAGTTACCAAATTCTTCTTAACTTTAAGTGCATCTAGTTGCCTGGTTTCCAGTTGATCAAAAATAATGTCGTAGTGAGGCATTATTTTACTGAAGAAAAACAACCAAAATTTAAAATTATCATCCACCAAATAATTTATTAACCTCTGAGCTTGATTAATAGTATTCACACATTTAGACATAAAGTTCTATCTGGTAGGGGCCCCACGGGGTAGATGCTTTTTCGCGAGTTTTGAATGATAGAGAAAATGATCGAGAAATGTAGACAGGTTTGCAAAAAACACCTTTACACTTTTTTCTATTGTACACCGCCATTCAATTGAAAATAGCAGTGAATATACTGTGCATTCTTATAAATATTTTTAATTTTGGCTTATACTCCTCCGACTGTACCTCTCATCACGGAAGCATCAACATAACTTTGGGCTACGAGTTCCTTAAGTTCTTTGTCTATTCCTAACTCGCTTGCAATAGCATCTGCTTTGTGATTTTTTGGTATTAAAAAGCCCCAGCATTTGTATCGGTTGTTTCATCGGCCTGTATGGCAACATATTTTGCTGTGTAAATTTCCATTTTTAATAAATCGCGACAAACATGCAACATTGAATCCAGTAATTCGTTCTGAATTTGTTTGGAGATGCATAGAAATAATTGATTTTTAGAGTCTTTTACATGAGCCAAGATCTGCGAAGATCAAGATCACCCGTACTTACTGGTTTTCCGACTTATGCCAAAATGCACGGAAAACAATAAAATTTATTTGTTGTTTCGCATCCACATAATCACGAATACTTTTCATACACGGTTTTATTGAATGTGCGTTTGTATGTTCGTTCTTGAGTAACATTAATTTGCTGGATTTGCAGAATCGGTATCGGCCGTCCAAGATTTTTAATGATACTTGAGGACCGAATGTCCTCAAATGTTAATGTGACATTATTACTATTCATATTTCATACTGTGCATTCTTATAAAAAATATACTGTGCATTCTTATAAATATTTTTAATTTTGGCTTGTGCTCCTCCGACTGTACCTCTCATCACGGAAGCACCAACATAACTTTGGGCTATGAGTTTCTTAGGTTCGTTGCCTATTCCTCGTTTAGCACCGTCAGAATTTCGTCTGCAATTCCATCTGCTTTGTGATTTTTTGGTATTAAAAAGCACCAGCATTTGAGTAGATGTATAGGTTGTTTCACCGGCCTGTATGGCAATATATTTTGCTTTGTAAATTTCCTTTTTTAGTAATTCGTTCTGAATTTGTTTGGGGATGCAATAATTGATTTTTAGAGTCTTTTAAATGAGCTTCTAAAATATTGTTTTTTTGGCCATCAAGTTTCTAGCCCTCTGAAAATGCCAGGATTTTCTGAAGTGTAGGTTTCGTCATACCCACATAGGGCAGGCTCAAATGCGCCAAGAAATTTTATACTGTCAATTAACTTAGACAATATGTAACGATTCCTATCAGCTTTTTAATAGAGTCCCGATGCGCACCACTGAGTTGAGAACGAATGTCTGTCTTCCCCAACATACTATTTTGTAGCTCATTTTTCAAATGTCTTTGTGAAATAGAATGCGATTTTACCTTTGCGTCCAAACGTCTCAAGTCATTAACACCGTGTTTAATCCAGCCAAGATCAAAATTGCCCGCACTCACTGCTTTTCCGACTTGTGCCAAAATGTAAGGAAAACAATAAAATTTATTTGTTGTCTCGCATCCACATAACCACGAATATTTCTTATACACGGTTTTATTGAATGTGCGTTTGTATGTTCATTTTTGAGTAATATTAACTTGCTCGATTTGCAGAATCGGTGTCGGCCGACCAAGATTTTTAATTATATTTGAGGACCGAATGTCCTCAAATGTTAATGTAAAATTATTTTTATTCATATATTGCACTGAATTCAGCTTCACTGTTATAATCGTTCAAAACATTCACTTTACAACCACTCGAAAAGTCGAAAAGCGCGATGGCAAAAAACACCTAACTATTGAGAATAGGGCAGCGCTTAAGATATGATGTTATAAATGCATTTAATCTCCGGGTTATTAGCGAAGCGATGCATTGCTGTCTTTGTTTTTCGCACGCGATAGTAAAGTAAATAGTAGCGGCACAAACTTGTCTGTGCCCAAAGCACGTGTTCTTTAATTGGTGCGCTTCGGCAACCCACAACCTATTTGGTTACCGCGAATGCCGTTATGGATGTTAGACTATAGAAGTCGCAAGAAGCGTGATCATAGACAGAACAGATAATAAATTAACATAAAATCTTAAAATATTTTTTCCACTCCATTTTTTTGTTTTTCTAGGCAGGACACGTGTCCACGTGCCCTTATGGGCCAACCGCCACTGTAGTCATTTATATCAGTCGATATTAGTGTTTCTGTAAAGATGGAAAAAATCGAACATCCAACTGTCATTAAATTCTTGCATTTGAAAGGCAATACGCCTATGCAAATTAAACACCGTGAAATCTTGGGCAGCTGAATTTAATTGTGGCCACACTAGCTTGGTTGACGATGATCGTTCGAGATGGCCATAAGCTGCAACCACTGCCGATAACAATGAATAAGGTCACCAAATGGTGCCAGACGACCGTCGAATATTAAGTTTAGAGAGATAGCAGAGGCTATAGGCATCTCGAAAAAACGTGTTTGTCATATATTGACTGAAGATTTGGGCATCAAAAAGTTAACCGCACGTTGGGTGCCGCGATTGTTTACTCAATATCAAAAATGCATTCGAATGAACATTTCCGATGCCCTGTTAAAGCAGTTTAAGCGAATCAAGTCGAAGTTTTAGGGTCGATTAATATCTGTAGATAAAACTTGTATACACCACTACACTCCTGAAACCAAGGCACAGTCCAAAGAGTATACTGCGAAGAGTTACTCGATTATGAAAAAGGAGAAGACGGTTCCATCGGCTGAAAACGTGACGGCGATTGTTTTTTGGGATAGTCATGGAGTTGTGTTAATCGACTCTCTTGAAAAGGAAAAAACACTAACAGGGGAATACTACACATCATTACTTGACAAGCTGAAGGCCGAAATTGTGGAAAAACGGCCTCATTTGAAGAAAAGGTTTTGTTCCACCAAAACAACGTATGATATCACACTTCGGTAGTTGTACATGGCAAAAATTCACGAATTGGGATTAGAATTGTTTGCCCACCTTTTTTTCTCTTTCCTAGGCTCTAAGTTTCGATAGGAGGATATAGATTTTCATCAAATGAGGAAGCCATCACATTATCACATTTGTAAGCTTAACTGATTAGCCAATACTTGATGTTACTACAGTTATAAGAAATAATAGATACGAAAGCATTAAAGGGAATATTACATTATCCATATTATAGAAATATGATTTTATTAGAAATATCTATTTTTTAAAAATGTGGATTGAATAAAAATCAATTAGATTGTGATATAGTAAATGATTATTTCAGTCATCATAAAGTACCAAGAAGAACAGCAAATTAACAAATATTTATTGTAGAAATGGGTTTCAATCAACATAGATAGAAATGAAATGGAGATAAAATATTATTTTAAGTTAAAGAAGTTTATACTAGTAATGAGTAATAATCATTATTATGTTTAGGCAATACCTGGGAAACAAATGAATTGATATATCAAAGTTGAACATGAAATTAATTATTTAAGAATCATTGGCTGAATATAAATAACTAAATAAATTACATTACGAATATAGGCAGGGAATACAAGCAAATTAATATTAGGATAAAACACAAAAACATTAAGTTAGCTGAAATATTGAGTGACTATGGCTAGAGAGAAATTAAGAATTTAATGTTGAAAAAATACCTTAAACCAGTAACAGAATACAGAATATCCTATAGGAACATTTTGGCATGAGGAAGCTTAGAACGTTTGATTGCTCATCGTGGACAACAACAACGAAATCGATTAACCATTTCACAGCTGTATTTAGGCATGTATAAGTGCAACCCGAAGGTGCTTAAGCATACCAGAAGCAACGTAATGGACAAAAAAGTGGGATTTACCCGGGGAATGTGCCCGGTTGATATTTCAAAGTTGAACATATGAAATTAATTATTTAAGAATCATTGGCTGAATATAAATAAATAAATTACATTACGAAGATGGGCAGGGAATACAAGCAAATTAATATTACGATAAAACACTAAAAACATTAAATTAGCTGAAAAATTGATTATCCAAGAGCTACTATGGCTAGAACTGGAAATCAAGAATTTAATATTGAAAAAACACTTTAAACCAGTAAGCTGTAGACTAACATGAAGAGAAGTTCTCTTCATGAAACCGGTCTGCTCATGGATTCCGGGGGAGGAGAGTATTTAATGAAATTAGATACAGGCACATATGACTTACCATCAATGAGTGAAGATATCAAAAATATGGCGAATTAAAAGGAGCACTTTCAAAAATTAAATGAGAGATAATAGGTCCCGCAAAAGTAAGGAGAAAGGAAGAACAGATAATACAATTGAATTCTGAAAATACACGTTACTATAGGGGCAACGTCAAAGACAGTAAAGGTGAAGTGGAAATTATTATCAATAAAAGGGCCACCAAACATATTCAAGGTATTAAAGGTGTTTCAGACCAAGAAGCTTTCTTCATACTTAAGCTAAAAAGAACATTTTTAAACATCGTATAGATCCATGCACAAACCGGTATATATGCGGAAGAGGACAATGAAACATTTAATGAAAAATTAACAACTGCTTTGAAAGAAAAGAAAACCGTGTAACGCTATTAATAGGACACTTGAATGCCAAACTGGGAAAAATAATGAATACAGAATAATTAAAAATAGGAAACTACGACTATAACAGAAGAAATGATAAAGGATCTACTTTAACGAACTATTTGTAAGAAAGACGCCTTTATGCAATGGATTTATTCTTCAACAAAAAACCTCAGAGAAAATAGACGTGGATAAGCCTCAATGAGAACACAAAAAATGAAAGTATTACATACTTTCCATACAAAAAGCTATCGTTCAGGATGTAACTGTAATTATCCGTTTTATCGCGGGCAGTGGCTACTGACTTGTTTATCTTATCTTAAAATCATTTTTTTAAAGTTCTGGACACGCGTTTCGGTAACCATTTTAACATTTTCAGGATATGATTTAATCTAATTCTAAAACTAAACTATGTTCTATTTATATGGCAACCATAACCTAAAGCGTATAAAAATCATAAACCGTGCAGTTAACTTAAGCGTTATATTAACAATAGAAAAAGTTGATTGAATAGAACAGGTCCTTTATCCCGGTTCCGGGTTTTCTTGTATTTTTTTGTTTATTATTATTCACACTTTTAACAAGACTTAAATTAGTAATATCGATATTATTGTCATGTCCGTGTGTATGTTGGGCAACACAAGATTTTTCATTTCTCCCATATCTAATGTGGGCAATGTGTTTTTTATATCCCTTATTATGGATTTTTTAGTATGCTCAATACACCTTCGGTCTTGAGAACTAATTTCCTAAATCTTCGACTTTCCATGTTGACCTACTTTATCCTTTGGATTATCCAGGACTTCTCTTAATTTATTACGTGATTTGTAGACAAACTTACTGTCCATTTTTTTCAAAATCTTCGTCTTCCTGTTAATTGGGCATTAAACGGTATTACCGTTTATTTTTGTTGTGTTGCTTTTGAAGTCGAAGATTCTTTCAATAATTATCTAAACTAATGTTTTCTAATTAATTATTTACAATATTCTTATTATAACCATTTAATTCAGACACCTCCCTTATTAATTATAATTCTTTGTTATAATTATCTCTGTTTAAAGGAAAATAGATGAACCTATTTACCATAAACTTTAAACTAGCCACCTTATTTGGAAGCTATGATTCGAATCGTTAGGAATGTATCTCGAAGTGATGGTTTTTTTTTATAAAAATATCAAAATGTAAACTATTTTTATTATTCCTACTGACTAATACATCTAAAAATGACAATCTGTTATTGTTTTCGAGTTCATAAGTGAATGTTATGGCTTTGGATTGACTATATAAGTTTCTAATAAAATTTTCTTTTTAGTTTAATTTTTTAAATCGAAAATTACAAATACTCTATTCAGATATCTTAGCCACACTCTCGGAAAGTAACTGAGTTTATCCTTCGCCTGGATTTCAAATTTTCTCAGGAATAAGTTCGCTAAGAACGGTGACAAAAGATCGTTCCTTTTGTTGTTCGTAAAAACTCTTATTAAGCTGAAAACAATATTGCTTCTTACATAATCTCGTTAAGTACAATGGATCTCGTTAATTTTCCTGGTTTATGTATAATTTTTTTGGTAAAGCATATAATTTTGCTACTTTTAGATATGAAATATGCAGTTTGTAGTTTAGAGAATGAGAAATTATAACTGTTACAAGATTTCATTGTATCTCTGACTTCATTAACCGTATATGGACCGCCTTGAATACATTTTTCAATACGTTCAAAATAATCAGTTTTATCCATTACTACAATGGTATCGCATTATCTGCTTTTAAATAAAAGCAATTCTTCTATCGCAGACGTTTGACAATCTTGGAAACATTTGGCATATTTTGACTTTTATTTGAAATGTTTTTGCAATTTTGCCTTTGCATGTCTCTTTGGTGAAAGCTTTGGAAGACTCCGATAAGTGATTAATACCAGTTTCAATACTGGCTACCATATCCTACAAGGCGTTGCGGTTTATTTAAGAGATCTACTTCTTGCTTGTCGAATGACTGCGTTGAAAGATTCTTTACTATGTTGATTTGATTTTCTACAAGTTTGAACTTTTTGAATTTTTTAGTTAAAGATGGTATTTTTTTTAATAAATGTTATATTTCACTGCTGTGAACATAATGCTTTGAAAAGTCAGGAAAATTCGTGTTCTACATTAGTTAATTTGTAAAGATTGTACGCCTGAATTTCAAACATATTTCTTTTACTTTACAAATGTTTGATTTCTAAATCAAACCATTTCTGTTTTGTAAAATTAGTTATTTTGTTAAATTTTGGAATACTAACTTTTATAAAATTGAGAAATATTTTATTAGTTTTGTATGACTTCAAGAAATCAAGTATTTGCTTCAATAATCCTAATATTGGTAGTGTACTTACGATAAAGATTTAGTTCCACTGACTGTGTAACCATCCTGCATCAATTTTCTACTGGATCCTTTGGTGTGAAATATTAAATTTGTAGAGATTTACCAGTAAACACCAAATCCCTTTTTTTTCTTTTCAAGTCCAGTCCACTTTTCGATGCTCATTTCACTATGTTAGCTTCATCAGGAGATGATTTAATCTAATATAGATATTTGTAATATAAGATTTATTAAAAGCGTAAATAATAATAATAAGGCTTTGTATGCGTATGAATGTATTCAAATAGGAAATTGTAAGAAAACCATGAACCGTCATAAAGGACCTATTCCGTCCAATCAACTTTTTCAATTATTAATGTAACGCTTAGGTTAATTGCACGGTTCATGATTTCTGTATTTTCTATTAGGTACGGTTGTCATATAAAACGACATAGTTTAGTTTTAGAATTAGATTAAATCATCTCCTGATGATGCTAACCATGGTTAGTAAAATGCGCTTCGAGAAGTTTAAAAAAGTGATTTGGTGTTTACTGGTAAATTTCTTCGAATTTAATGTTCTACACTGAAGGTTCCAATAGAAGAATGTAGTAATTTTGAAGTAAAAAAGAAAATGACTGATACATAAAAGTTAGATATAAAAAAAATTAAACGTAATAAAGAAGCACATAAAAAAAAGATAAATGGAAACACACCTAATAAAGGTGATCTTGAAAATAAATATAACGACGAAATAAACACAATATCAACTAATACACTATTACTAGCAGAGAAGGAAATCGCACATGCAACAACTAAGAAAGATTACTATCTCGACATAAAAATAATTTAAGAAGCATAATATGAACGCTGCTAGAACGGGGGAAAAGACATACTCTAGAATACACAGCAATTAACAAAACTGTCATGAACTATCAGAATATCAAGGAAAGCAAATGGAGGTCATAAGAAGTGAAAATAGAAGGTGATTGAAAAAATACGAGAAATCTGGAAAAGTGAAAGGGAGGTCTATATAGAGGGATGGATGTTTAAGGTTGATTAGATGGATATATAAAACTAATTGTGTGGATAACAATTTATAGAGGTGGGAGAAGGCAATATTTTTAACTAAAATATGTTTTAAACGATTCAAATTTGTATATTATTATTTATTTTATGCTTACTGTTGTTAGAGATTTAACGTAATTATGATATGATTTATTTAATGAAATGATCTCCGAATTATCAGCTAAAATGGTTCATAATAATCTAATGTATTGCTTAAAATGTAACCATTGATTGATAACGATTGAATCACGATAGGTCTACGCGCCAACATGAAATTCTGCTGGAAATTAAAGGTATTGGTATCGAGTACTTTAAGATGTTAAAACAACTAGAAATTAGTTTATACTATATAAATTATATATCTTACTTAATATTATAAACCAAATTTATATTATAAACCAACCAAATTATAAGCCAAAATATGTTTGCTTGGATGTTTGTCCTTCAATCACGCTCGTACGGATGGAAGGATTCTAATGAAATTTGGCTTAGAAGTCTATTATGTCGCGGAATAGGATACTTTTTATAAAGCTATGTATATACATTTATATGTATATATAGACTCAATCTATCTGTCTATATATATATATATATATATATATATATATATATATATATATATATATATATATATATATATATATATATATATATATATATATATATATATATATATATATATATATATATATATATATATATATATATATATATATATATATATATATATATATATATATATATATATATATATATATATATATGTATATATATATATATATATATATATATATATATATATATATATATATATATATAGATATATATATATATATATATATATATATATATATATATATATATATATATATATATATATATATATATATATATATATATAGAAGAGCTTGATAAACAACCAGCACAGAACTGGCAAGAATTGAAACAAAAAATTATTAAAACGGCCTTAAAGTTGGTCCCTTTACAAAAACGTAGAAAACATCCGTGGTGGGATGAAGTTTGCGAGCAAGCAGTATTAAGCCGAAGTAAAGCATTCAAAGATTGGAACAGTCAAAAAACAGCAATAAACTATAACATCTTTTTGGAAGTAAGAAAAGAAACATCGAAGCTAATTAGACAAACTAAAAGAAAATATGAAAACAATCAACTTAATGAAATAGAAAAAGATTTCCAAAAAAATAACACCCGAAACTTTTACAAAACATTTAAAACTAAATTAACAGGCTATCAACCGTAAAGTCTTTGCTTCCAAAAGGATAACGGACAATTAGCTCTAAATAACCAAGACAATTGCAAAGAACTTGCGAAATATTTTGAACAAATACTAAACTGTCCTGAGCCCTTAAACAAATTAGCAACACTAAAACCTAAACAAACAAACCCAGATTCATTACCACCGAATGAAGATGAAATAATTAAGCAAATCAAGCGGCTTAAAAATGACAAGGCTTCTGGTGAAGATGGAATCACTGCTGAACTTTTGAAATCCGCTGGTCCAGGTACAATCAAGAAAATAACCAAAATTCTACAAGAAGTTTGGCGAACCGAACGGATTCCGGAAGATTACCGTTTATTTTTGTTGTGTTGCTTTTGAAGTCGAAGATTCTTTCAATAATTATCTAAACTAATGTTTTCTAATTAATTATTTACAATATTCTTATTATAACCATTTAATTCAGACACCTCCCTTATTAATTATAATTCTTTGTTATAATTATCTCTGTTTAAAGGAAAATAGATGAACCTATTTACCATAAACTTTAAACTAGCCACCTTATTTGGAAGCTATGATTCGAATCGTTAGGAATGTATCTCGAAGTGATGGTTTTTTTTTTATAAAAATATCAAAATGTAAACTATTTTTATTATTCCTACTGACTAATACATCTAAAAATGACAATCTGTTATTGTTTTCGAGTTCATAAGTGAATGTTATGGCTTTGGATTGACTATATAAGTTTCTAATAAAATTTTCTTTTTAGTTTAATTTTTTAAATCGAAAATTACAAATACTCTATTCAGATATCTTAGCCACACTCTCGGAAAGTAACTGAGTTTATCCTTCGCCTGGATTTCAAATTTTCTCAGGAATAAGTTCGCTAAGAACGGTGACAAAAGATCGTTCCTTTTGTTGTTCGTAAAAACTCTTATTAAGCTGAAAACAATATTGCTTCTTACATAATCTCGTTAAGTACAATGGATCTCGTTAATTTTCCTGGTTTATGTATAATTTTTTTGGTAAAGCATATAATTTTGCTACTTTTAGATATGAAATATGCAGTTTGTAGTTTAGAGAATGAGAAATTATAACTGTTACAAGATTTCATTGTATCTCTGACTTCATTAACCGTATATGGACCGCCTTGAATACATTTTTCAATACGTTCAAAATAATCAGTTTTATCCATTACTACAATGGTATCGCATTATCTGCTTTTAAATAAAAGCAATTCTTCTATCGCAGACGTTTGACAATCTTGGAAACATTTGGCATATTTTGACTTTTATTTGAAATGTTTTTGCAATTTTGCCTTTGCATGTCTCTTTGGTGAAAGCTTTGGAAGACTCCGATAAGTGATTAATACCAGTTTCAATACTGGCTACCATATCCTACAAGGCGTTGCGGTTTATTTAAGAGATCTACTTCTTGCTTGTCGAATGACTGCGTTGAAAGATTCTTTACTATGTTGATTTGATTTTCTACAAGTTTGAACTTTTTGAATTTTTTAGTTAAAGATGGTATTTTTTTTAATAAATGTTATATTTCACTGCTGTGAACATAATGCTTTGAAAAGTCAGGAAAATTCGTGTTCTACATTAGTTAATTTGTAAAGATTGTACGCCTGAATTTCAAACATATTTCTTTTACTTTACAAATGTTTGATTTCTAAATCAAACCATTTCTGTTTTGTAAAATTAGTTATTTTGTTAAATTTTGGAATACTAACTTTTATAAAATTGAGAAATATTTTATTAGTTTTGTATGACTTCAAGAAATCAAGTATTTGCTTCAATAATCCTAATATTGGTAGTGTACTTACGATAAAGATTTAGTTCCACTGACTGTGTAGCCATCCTGCATCAATTTTCTACTGGATCCTTTGGTGTGAAATATTAAATTTGTAGAGATTTACCAGTAAACACCAAATCCCTTTTTTTTCTTTTCAAGTCCAGTCCACTTTTCGATGCTCATTTCACTATGTTAGCTTCATCAGGAGATGATTTAATCTAATATAGATATTTGTAATATAAGATTTATTAAAAGCGTAAATAATAATAATAAGGCTTTGTATGCGTATGAATGTATTCAAATAGGAAATTGTAAGAAAACCATGAACCGTCATAAAGGACCTATTCCGTCCAATCAACTTTTTCAATTATTAATGTAACGCTTAGGTTAATTGCACGGTTCATGATTTCTGTATTTTCTATTAGGTACGGTTGTCATATAAAACGACATAGTTTAGTTTTAGAATTAGATTAAATCATCTCCTGATGATGCTAACCATGGTTAGTAAAATGCGCTTCGAGAAGTTTAAAAAAGTGATTTGGTGTTTACTGGTAAATTTCTTCGAATTTAATGTTCTACACTGAAGGTTCCAATAGGAGAATGTAGTAATTTTGAAGTAAAAAAGAAAATGACTGATACATAAAAGTTAGATATAAAAAAAATTAAACGTAATAAAGAAGCACATAAAAAAAAGATAAATGGAAACACACCTAATAAAGGTGATCTTGAAAATAAATATAACGACGAAATAAACACAATATCAACTAATACACTATTACTAGCAGAGAAGGAAATCGCACATGCAACAACTAAGAAAGATTACTATCTCGACATAAAAATAATTTAAGAAGCATAATATGAACGCTGCTAGAACGGGGGAAAAGACATACTCTAGAATACACAGCAATTAACAAAACTGTCATGAACTATCAGAATATCAAGGAAAGCAAATGGAGGTCATAAGAAGTGAAAATAGAAGGTGATTGAAAAAATACGAGAAATCTGGAAAAGTGAAAGGGAGGTCTATATAGAGGGATGGATGTTTAAGGTTGATTAGATGGATATATAAAACTAATTGTGTGGATAACAATTTATAGAGGTGGGAGAAGGCAATATTTTTAACTAAAATATGTTTTAAACGATTCAAATTTGTATATTATTATTTATTTTATGCTTACTGTTGTTAGAGATTTAACGTAATTATGATATGATTTATTTAATGAAATGATCTCCGAATTATCAGCTAAAATGGTTCATAATAATCTAATGTATTGCTTAAAATGTAACCATTGATTGATAACGATTGAATCACGATAGGTCTACGCGCCAACATGAAATTCTGCTGGAAATTAAAGGTATTGGTATCGAGTACTTTAAGATGTTAAAACAACTAGAAATTAGTTTATACTATATAAATTATATATCTTACTTAATATTATAAACCAAATTTATATTATAAACCAACCAAATTATAAGCCAAAATATGTTTGCTTGGATGTTTGTCCTTCAATCACGCTCGTACGGATGGAAGGATTCTAATGAAATTTGGCTTAGAAGTCTATTATGTCGCGGAATAGGATACTTTTTATAAAGCTATGTATATACATTTATATGTATATATAGACTCAATCTATCTGTCTATATATATATATATATATATATATATATATATATATATATATATATATAGATATATATATATATATATATAATATATATATATATATATATATGTATATATATATATATATATATATATATATATATATATATATATATATATATATATATATATATATATAGATATATATATATATATATATATATATATATATATATATATATATATATATATATATATATATATATATATATATATATATATATATATATAGAAGAGCTTGATAAACAACCAGCACAGAACTGGCAAGAATTGAAACAAAAAATTATTAAAACGGCCTTAAAGTTGGTCCCTTTACAAAAACGTAGAAAACATCCGTGGTGGGATGAAGTTTGCGAGCAAGCAGTATTAAGCCGAAGTAAAGCATTCAAAGATTGGAACAGTCAAAAAACAGCAATAAACTATAACATCTTTTTGGAAGTAAGAAAAGAAACATCGAAGCTAATTAGACAAACTAAAAGAAAATATGAAAACAATCAACTTAATGAAATAGAAAAAGATTTCCAAAAAAATAACACCCGAAACTTTTACAAAACATTTAAAACTAAATTAACAGGCTATCAACCGTAAAGTCTTTGCTTCCAAAAGGATAACGGACAATTAGCTCTAAATAACCAAGACAATTGCAAAGAACTTGCGAAATATTTTGAACAAATACTAAACTGTCCTGAGCCCTTAAACAAATTAGCAACACTAAAACCTAAACAAACAAACCCAGATTCATTACCACCGAATGAAGATGAAATAATTAAGCAAATCAAGCGGCTTAAAAATGACAAGGCTTCTGGTGAAGATGGAATCACTGCTGAACTTTTGAAATCCGCTGGTCCAGGTACAATCAAGAAAATAACCAAAATTCTACAAGAAGTTTGGCGAACCGAACGGATTCCGGAAGATTGGAAAGATGCTCTAATCCATCCACTACATAAGAAAGGAGATAGAACGGATGTAAACAACTATAGAGCGATCTCTTCTCCCAGTTTGTTACAAGATTCTATCTCAATGTCTACTAGACAGAGCACAGGGACAGTTAGAACCTAACATTGGGGAATATCAAGCAGGTTTTCGACCGGGCAGATCCTGCCCTGAACAGATCCTGAATCTGAAGTTGATTCTAAGACATCAAAAACTGTACAATAAAAATCTCGTCTGTACATTTGTGGATTTCAAAAAAGCATATGATTCTATTGACCGCGAATCTTTATTCCGAATCTTGAAAGAACAAGGACTAGATCTGAAAACGCTGGCAATTATTAAAGCAACGTTAACTAACACAAGGTCAAAAGTTAAATTCATGGGTGAGATCTCAGAGCCCTTCGAAATTAAAACTGGAGTGAGACAGGAGAATGGACTCTCGCCACTCTTATTTAACTGTGTTCTAGAAAAAGTAATACAGGACTGGTGTGAAAAAAAGTCGGCTCTGAATATTGACCAGCCCATTAAACTGGGGAGAAACAACATCAAAATTGATTGTCTGGCATTTGCTGATGATCTAGCAAATTTACCTCAAGATGTATTAACGGCACAGAAACAGATTGAAATCCTAAAAGAAACTGCAGAAAATGTAGGACTCCAAATTTCCTTTGAAAAGACACAATACATGACCTGCAACAGACTAAGAACGCCATTTCTAAAAACAAAATATGGTAACATCAGACGAGTCTCTCAATTCAAATATTTGGGTGAAATAATCATGGAAAATGGGTTGGAAAAAGCGGCCAATAAGGGTAGATGTCAAAAAATGGAAACGGCATTGAGACCTACACAAAATATTTACAACAAAAAATGCCTATCTAAAAACACAAAACTGAGACATTACAACACAGTTATTAAGCCAGAATGTCTATATGCTGCAGAAACGCTCATTTTGAATAGAAAGAAGGACATCGAGGACATTGAAAAGAAGGAAAGAAAAATCGTAAGAAAAATCCTAGGCCCCAAACAAATAAATAGCACAACATACCGACTTCGAGAAAACAAAGAGATCAAACAATACACAGATATACATAGCGATATGAGAAAAAGAAGACTTAAGTTTTACGGACACATAAAACGGATGACTCCGAGTAGGTTAACTAGACAAATAGTCGAATTTTATGAAAACAGGAGTAGAGCTAAAGTAGAAATAATTAAATGGATTGCTGCAATTAAAGAGGACCTAAGATCAGCAAATATTACACAAAGTGAAATTCAGGATAGAGGCTGTTTCAGACACAAGGTTAATGTGTGGAAGGTTGGCCAGAGTGAAAAATGTAGGAAGACTGGAACAACTTGGTCTGACGAAAGGAAAAAAGCTCATAGCGAAAGAATGAAATAAGTATGGGCACAAAGGAAGGCTAACAACAACAAACACCTCTAATTGTACTTCGCGTGGTCCACTAGGGCCCATGCGTAAATAATAATAATAATAATAATAATAATAATAATAATAATAATATATATATATATATATATATATATATATATATATATATATATATATATATATATATATATATATATATTATATATATATATATATATATATATATATATATATATATATATATATATATATATATATATATATATATATATATATATATATATATATATATATATATATATATATATATATATATATATTATTTATTTTATTATTTTAAAGTTATATTTTGTAAATTCATTGTTACAAATATTTCCTGATGTATCCATTTTAGACATTCTGTTTGTTTCTATCATAGTAAAGAGAAAATGGACAAAAGAAAATCGGGTAATTTATAGAGTTTCGGAAAGAATACAGATTAGGAATGTTGGAAACGTGAGGTGCTACTGCTTACTCCAAAATTCCTTGAAATTAGGGCGAAAAGAACAAAACGTGGGTTAAATGAAAATTGACATAAGAAAAATAAGGAAAAAAACACAGGGCCAAACAGTAAATTACCCATTTTCTTTAGATCTTGTTTTGTTACCTCAAAGGAAATTTTTATCTTGTTAATTGAGTTAGACACTGGTAAATTAAATTTGAGATAACTTGAAAAACATTCGGTTATTTTTATTTAATGGTATTGCTGAGTGGTTAGTTATTATAAAAACTCAGTTTTGCTTAACAAGTACGAGTTTCCATTATGCTATCAATTTTTTGTTAAGCAAAAAAATACATCCTGCAAAATAATCGGTATTCATGTTTTACACATACAAAATATCATATTTACGTTTAATATAGTTTAGTGATGGATACATAGTAATTTGAAACTGTTTTTATATTGTTTAAAATAACCAATTATTTATTTAACAGACATAGATAACGGTGATTACAACATATTCAATGTTTGAACAATTACAACAATTTAAAATATCATTTATTCAATTATTAGTATTATTATTCAAGAGATGTCATTTATAGACATTAGTTTGAAATTCAGTATTTAATTTCTAAATATTTGAATTGAATGCATATGTTGTATTTATAGGTTTACCTAAGACGATAAGTTTCTTTCATGCATCATTCAACTATTTCATTAAGTCTTCTTCCCAAACCTTATAATTCAATACACTTGAAATACATTTATTTTAGTTTTCATATTTCAGGTGTCGACAATGTTAATATTTTAAATTTAATGATCATCTAATATAGAAGGGAATATCTAAGAAGTTCGATAGAAATTTTTTTTCAGCATAGCCCCTTAAAAGGTTAACATATTTGTGTCATCGATGATGAAGGGGACTCCAACATGCGCCTTCAATTAAAAAAATGAAAATGTATTGCTGGGTATCAGATTTAGAGAAAATGGAGATTGTATACACATTTTGAAATCAGAAGTTGAGGATAACAGCTATTGAAACGCAATTTTTGCAAGCTAGGATGATAACCAGATGATAAAAATGTTTCATCCAAAGAATGGCCAATACAAAGTCAAGAGCACAAGGGAAAATGAAGACCAAAGCAAACTTGAGAAGAATTGGTGGGAAAGATTTTAAAAAAGAAAGAAAAAGCGTGAGCAGAAGCGGAAATACTTACAAGGGACAGAAGGGCCTGGACAGATTTATAAAGAACTATATATATATATATATATATATATATATATATATATATATATATATATATATATATATATATATGTTACATCTAATATTTTCACGGATGTTAGATAATGTTTCTAAATCATTCCGGATGTCGATCCGTTGATTCTGTGAAGAGTCACGACGTTTCGCCAAAATCTCATTTGGCATTTTCCAACTCCACCAAATTGGACAAGTTGGACTCTTCAGTCGAATATATATATATATAATATATTTATTTCTTCCCAAAACCATAAGGCGTTGAACATCGTTAAGAAAGTACATAATAAACACTTAATTGTATATAAAAAATAAAATAAAGAAGGAAAGAGAGGAAAGAGAGGAAGAAAAAAAAAGACAATGGAAAAGAAAAGAAGAGAGAAATACACAGTCAACATAGTATTGTTTATATAATTTACATGATTTAACCGAAAACATAATTAGCACAAACATAAACAGTTAAATTCACCAATTTTGGCTATTCTAATAATTTAATTGAATTTAAATTGTTCTTTGTTCCCCAATCCCCAAGAAAATCATTTAATGAATAATAAGCCTTGCTCAACAAAAATTTTTTAATCGCTCTCACAGACTGATCACGTGGCAGATCCCGAACACACTCCGGAAAAGTATTATATATCTTCATAATAGTATACTGCACATTTTTCTGCATATAACTAAAATTACATCTTTCATTCACGAAATTCGACTTATACCTACTTATATAACCATGCTTCGCGATAGCCTCCCCAAAGAGATCTCTATTATTAAATACAAAAGTGTACGAATCCAAAATAAACATGCTGAAAAGGGTCAGAATTCCTTTAATAATAAAACATTTCTGCAGCTTTCGTAATGCTTTATTTCAAAAACACTTCTTATGCATCTCGTTTGGAGCACAGTTATTCTCTCTATATCTAGAGAATTTCCCCAGAAAATCAAACCGTATCTTATCCTCGATTGAACATAGGCATGGTAAGCTGGCATTGCACCTCAAAACCAACATTCTGAGCTATGATTCTCAATGCGTAACAATACCGAGACAAACCTGCAGCAACTTTTTCCACGTGCCCTCTCCAATTCAGCTTTCTATCAATCACAAGGCCCAAGAGACACACCTTTTCAGAAGACTGAATTTTTATGTCTTTATAGGCAAAAGTAATACTGTTATTCTTTCTATTGCCGAATACAATGGACTGGGTTTTAGGTACATTTAAGGCAAGTTCCCCAGTAGCGAAGTATTCATCAAGAATTCGGCACGATCTTTCAACACTCTCGGGCATCCAGTCGGAATCATCTTCGCTAAAAATGAATACTGTGTCATCCGCATAGACTACCGTGTGCTGTTCTGTAACGCATGGAAGTTGATTTGTATAAATAATCTATAATAGTGGACTCAATACAGAACCTTGAGGAACGCCTTTGGTCACACAAACCTTATCAGACACAATAGCTCTACCGCAAAAATCAGTCTATACTAGCAGTTGTGTTCGGTCTTTTAGATGTGATTTAATTAACATGAGTGCATTTTCTCCACAAGTCTCAAGTCTTGCACAGAGAGTATCATGATTCAGGGAGTATCATGTCAAATGCCTTTAGATCAAGACACATGGCCATGGTTAACTTTTTACAATTTACTGAATTTAAAACAGTTGTGATAGTAACAGTATAAACAGTAGCTCTAATGGTAGATTTTCTCTTTCGAAAACCATTCTGCTAGATAGATATTACTAAATTCTTTATATAGATTTAGATATTACTAAAATCTGACAATCTATGGTAAATCGCCCCTTCAAAGATCTTGCCCATATTCGAGAGCAAGGATATCGGTCTATAGTTAATTTCCTCATCTATTTTTCCCTTCTTATAAAATGCTTTTATATGAGCATTTTTAAATACCTTCTGATAAACCCCCGTCGAAAAACACATATTTATTATATGAGACAAAGGTCTAGAGATATAGTGAGCAATCGTTTTAATTATGTGAACAGGTAAGTTATCGTCATCTACCGATTTTTTATTCCTTAAACGTTTAATAATGTTCAATATTTCATCAGGATATGTTGGATTTAAAAATATAGATTGAATAATTCTATTCGAAGGAAAATTGTTCTTTTTATTGGAATTAACAGTTGGGCATGAATTTATAAAGTATGTATTTAAGTTATTTACCGTTTTAAAAAGATCTTTAAATTTATTTGAGAAATTCTCCAATACTGTCTGATTATCGTTGTTATCAGTTATCGTTTTTACTATCTTCCAGGAGGCTCGCACCTTGTCAGATTTATTTATAAACTCCCTGTTTGAGATTTGTTTGGCTTGTTTTATTACTAATTTTAATATTTTGCAATATGTATTAAAGTGATTAGAAATAATGCCATCAATTTTCATCATATATAGCTCGCGTTTATGTCTACATGATGTTCTAATACCCTGTGTAATCCAATTTTTATTAGTGTTACTAAAATAACATTTTTTTTTTCACAAATATCGTATTAAAAATGTTTTCAACTATAATCTATTCATTGAAGAAATAAACTAAACCCAAACATATTCACGAATATTGCACGTGATCGTTACAGGACCGCACTAAGAACTGTCCTCTTTTGGGACGGGTAATAATGACAACTGCATCAGCTGTGTCCGTATTAGACATTTTATGAAAACAAAATACAATTATTAATAAATCTAATGCAACTCGATAAATGAAAAAAACTCACGGCAGTGTATGAGTCTCTGCCGCCAACCCTGTGCTTCTGTCGATCGGCAACCTACCGACCATCTGAATTTTCATTGGTGGTGTAATTCGGCTCGACCGATTTCCGCCAATAGTAGGGGCGTTCAGCGTTTCTGGCTAAAATATCACGTGCAGATCATTCGGTGGTCATTGTTTATGTTGACTGTCTTTCTTCGGTGAATAGATTGTAAATACAAAAATGCACTATATGCCTCATTGACTGAATTAGAACTGTATACAGGTAACCAATCAATTCTTTCAACTTCTATTTTGAAAGACCATATTTTATTATTTGGGAGAGTTCTTTTATAAATAAATTTTTGTTCAGTCCGGAAATCATTCTGCCCTCCAGCCATTAAGATTATATTAATTATCTCTGCATAGTGATCAGAAATAGCCGTATTTTGAACACAACTTGAAAAATCATTCATGTGATTGTAAAATATGTTGTCCAGGAGGGTGGCCGAGATCGCAGTGACACGAGTCACATCTGATATGGATGGATGAAGATTTTATGTATAAAACAAAACTAATAGCCGCGTGACTTCGTTACTTTGACTATCCCTATATTAAAGTATCCCGCAAAAACAATATTATATCTGAAATAATTTTCATGAATAAATTCCGTAACTTCTCAATTATTTCTAAAAATACATCATATCAACCCAATCCCCTTCGATACAAACATATTTCTACAAGACCTTCAATACCCACATCCCGAACAGAGCTGACATTAAAGTTCCAATCACCACTTGCAAAAATACATACACCTCCATGTTGCATTTCACTTCTAGCATATACCGATAGTTTATATCCACTAATATTTACATAATGTACTTCTTCTTCCTGCATCCAATGTTCACTTAACAATAAAATTTGCGATTTATTTACCATACTATCCAGGAGGCATTCAATTTCAAGAGTTTTATTACGTACGACTGTATGTTCTGATTTATAATAGTAATACATACCCTTCCTTCACTCCCTCCAGTCAGTCCCTTTGGCTCAACTTGCTGTTTTGCTTTCTCAGCATATCGGATTTTAGATGATTCTATTTTCCGTAACCACAAGTAGGTTGGACATTTGATGTCATATACGGCATGTTTGACATTCAGCTTTAAGTGGTGTTTGCTATTGGCTATTATACAACTTATGCATTACACATTATTACATTCACAATCCTTAGTAGAATGACCACGCTGGCCACATTTTCCACATGTTTTCTGATTTTTACACTCCTTTGAAATGTGGTTATATTGGTTACATTTATAACGTCGCATCAAACTTATATACTCAAAGCATCGACATGGTTTGCATCTCGAAAATCTCTCATTCCCTTCATTTTGAATACATTCAAACGTCAAGGCGTCACATTCTATAATGGCAAAGTATGTTTTTACCATTTTCTTTGTAACAATCTATTTGACTCTCCGGTGTTCTGATTGGTATATTCTGTAGCAACAATTTCTGGATCAGTAAGGCTGATGGTGATGATATATATATATACATATATATATATATATATATATATATATATATATATATATATATATATATATATATATATATATATATATATATATATATATGATGGTGATGATATAATAGCTGAGTGTCATCACACACCCAACCGTTGGGTTGCAACAACAACTTGCGTCTCCGCCTAGGCGGAGACTGCTGTCTCATTGGACGCAGTCCAAGAAAATCTAACACTACATATGTACGCCATCCGACGGGAAGTCGACGAAAACATGGGTTGTTGGCTGTGGATAGGGTTTCCCTATTCTTGATTGTATGATTTATGTCAGCGCCCTGATGAGTCTGAACCTCGAGAGACGAAACATATGTCATCCAGTTGAAGGGATAGATAGGGCTCGTTCCCGGTCAATCAACCAACAAAAATGTTCATATATATATCACCAGCGGTGATAGTGTTCAGACGTGTTTTCTTGAACTCTTGTGTAGTGCTTTGTAGAGGTCATTCCTTTGGTGTCGAGACTTGAAAATTTAATATATAGGAATTTTTCTTTCTTTTTCGGTTTTATATTTTCACTATGGATGAGCCTAAAAGATAAATTTTGTTGAAGATTTTTAGCGTCGCTCGCTGCGACCCAAACAGTGTTGCCGGATGTCGAACGAAATAGATATATGTCCATCGTGTTATGATAACATTGCTATTAATAATAAAACATTGCAATGTGATTATTGTCGAGATTTCATAATATATGCCGAAAGATAAAAGATAATATGTCAAAGGCAGTTGCTGAAACAAATAATTTAATGTGGTTTTGCGATGGATGTGGGAACCTAGTTGCTAAGAATATTGCCCTAGCAGGAATAATTAACGAAATTGAACAAATATATATATATATATATATATATATATATATATATATATATATCATCACCATCAGCCCGTGTCGATCCACGCAGGATGAAGGCCTCTTGAGTGTCCAGGCCTCGTGAGTGTCCAGGTTTCACTTCCGTATGTCGTAACGGGTAGAACGCACTGATCAAAGACTTTTCCTTTCAGGCAAAGTGGGAGTCTGCTCTTAAACACAATGTTGAGTCTGCCAAATGCCTGCCAGCCACATTTAACACGCCGTTGTTCCACCTCCAGGGCGGTATTCCCTTTCATTGAAATTCTTTGCCCGAAATATATAAAACTGTCCACAATCTCAAAATTCCTTCCTAAAACTGAAATTCTTCTGTCCTGAGCGAAGTTATTGACCATAACCTGACTCTTTTTTAGGTTTATTTTCAAGCCAAATGGTTCGCCAGCCCTTTGCAGTTCTTGTATGCGTCTTTGCAGCTCTTCTGGGTCTTGTGAAAGGAGAACGATATCATCTGTAAATCTAAGATGGTTTAAGTTTGCACCATTGATCTTTACACCATCCTGTTCCCAATCCAGTTTACGGAATACTTCTTCAAGGCCAGCCGAGAATAGAATAGGCGATATTGCGTCACCCTGTCGTACACCTTGTTCTACATTAATTCCCACTTCAAGATCAAGGTGAATTGTGGCTGTAGCTCCATCATATATCGATCCTAATAGGTTTACATATGCTTTATCTACCCCTTGGCTAAGCAATGCATCCATTATTACATGGTGTATTCGTTGTGCCTTCCTATGGCCTGCTGTACAACCTGGATGTGATCCATTGTACTGAATCCTGCTTGTTCTCTTGACTGTGCATCATTCAGTTTTTTTAATATTCTTTTAGAAATTATCTTAGTGAAAACTTTGTACATTACTGATAGGAGGCTTATTGGACGGTAGTTTTTGTTCTTTGAGGCATTTTGAGTATAATTTTGCCAGTGTTTTATGTAACATCCGACTACCAGCTTTTAGCATTTCGACAGTTACACTGCCCTTTTCTGAAGCCTTGCCGATTTTTTCATCGATTCTATAGTATCTGTTACTTCCTCCACTAGGATATCTGGCATTTGTTCTTCCGTGGGTATTGTTGTCTTTAATTGGTTCTGATCTTCATATATCTGAGAATAAAATTTTCTGACAACCTCTAACATTTGCGTACGCGCCCTGTATACTGTGCCATCCTCACGCCTTAAGGCATATATTTGCGTTCTCTTGTTTCTCAGCTTCTGTTTAGCCTTGTTAATTCCTTTTTTTTTCTTCCAGGGTGTTTTGCACTAGCTGCATGTTGAATCGGCGCGTGTCCCCTCTGATACGTTTTCTTATAGTTTTGCAGAGCTCAGTGTATTCAACCCTGCCAAAAGGACTATCTGCATTTCTCATTGCCCACCGATTCTTCATTAAATCAATGGTCTCACTGGAGATTTTTGTCTGTTTGAAACATTTTTATTCTGGTGCTATTGAAGCAGCCATTTGAAGCACATTTGAAACACAGCAAACCGGTTTGACAAAGCAATCTCAAAATCGCTTCCTCTCTCCAGCAGTTTCCAGCACTTTGCCTTTCTTTGATTTTACCATTCTTTCCCGTTCTTTTCGTCAGTTAATCCTAACTTTTGCTCGTACGATTCTGTGGTCACTTCCAACATTAAAATTGTTAAAGACAGTACAATTGGTAAATATTATTTTATCGTTGGTCATGATGTAGTCAATTTCACTTGTGAGCCCAGATAGACTTTTTCAAGTCCATTTTCTGGTGTTATTTATATATATAATTCATAATATATAGTTCTTGCCCTTCAGCAAAAGCAACCAATCTGTCACCTCTATTGTCTTGCCCACCAGTTCTATATGGGACAGTTGCATTTTCGTCAGTTCTTGTTGTCTCAATTCTGGCATTAAAATCACCCATTAGGATTTTGTATCTACATTTCTCCTTGTATAAAAGCTGGGCCACATCATCATAAAATTCCTCTATTTCCACATCCCTATGGCTTATAGTTGGTGCATAAGCTTGGACGATTTAAAACCTATTTTATTTTTTTTTACTTTTTTCACGTATCGAAGACTTTTAATCGAACTTGACAACATACATTATATTTTTTTTCTTTATTTGGGTTTTTCGCCACTATCTAAAACTCACAAAATATCAAAAATACCTGTTCTTATTTAAAGAAAGAATTACTGGGTAAAAACAAAAAACCAACCGGAGACAAAGTTCTAAGTTAAATAAGAACAGGTATTTTTGATATTTTTTGAGTTTTAGATAGTGGCGAAAAACCCAAATAAAGGAAAAAAAATATATGAACACGCCACAATCATTCAGACATTAACATACATTATGATATTATTGGGCTCTGTGAAACACGAAGAAGGTGTGAAGAGTTAATCAAACTGGAACCAACTAGACACGTACTTTACACTCGAGGTACGAAAAATGGCCGATGTGGCAGAATTGGATTCCTCATCAATCGAAAGCTGAAGGACAGTGTAGTAAAATTTGAAAGTACATCTGACCGACTAGCCCAATGCGTCATTCAGCTGAATAAATAATCATGATATTGAGCCCAATAAAAGCGTTCCCGAACGTTTTCCAAAGCCTTGTTGACTTCAAAGTGGGCTCCAGATCGTGTAATTCTTCCAATACTTCATGAATTCTCTTCCTTGCGACCACTAACTGGCTCTTTTTAAACTTCCCGTCGGCACTTTCCCAAACTCTTTTCAACAATCCATTTTCGACTAACAGTGAATGCCATTGGGCCCATAACGCCTTACAAGTTTGGCTTTTACTGGAGGCCTCAATCTATTCTTGTCTGCACTCACTGTTTTCCTTGAGATACAGGATTGGTTCAATATCAGGATCTTCCAATTGATCTATCCTCATTTGCTCTGCAGTCCAATTATTTTCTGTAATAATGCCAGTCCTCCTTACACTGCTGTACGTATAACCTTCTAGCTGATCTACTCTTTGACAATGCTTACAAGCTTCCATGCATGGACGTCTGGATAGAGCATCAGCATTCCTATGAAGTTTCCCCGGTCAATGTTTAATTTCGAAATCATACCGCTGTAACTTTTCTATCCATCTGGCCAGCTGTCCTTCGGGATTCTTCATTTCAAGAAGCCATTTTAGAGCGTCGTGATCTGTACGAATTAGGAATTTACGGCCATATAAATATTGCTGAAAATATCTGTCTTTGTGTTCTTTTTCAATGGGTTAAGTTCCCGTGCTTTTTGTGTATTTTTTTGTGGAATTTTTCCCATGTATCTGCCTGTTCCTTTTTCCATGCCTCTGTTATGCTAGATTCCTTGATCTTTTTTATGTCGAATTTCTGTAGGTGTGCTTTCTGGTAATGACTTCTCCTTGGGGTGAACTTGACTTTCATTAGAGTTAGGTAATGGTCTGAGTCAATGTTCGCGCCCCTGCGGACTTGGACATTTTGGATCTCTCTTTGTTGTGGGTATGAAATCGCAACGTGGTCTATCTGGAATTCCATTACCTTCTCTAGTGTTGCCCAGAATTTCTCTGCAGACTTCGGGATTTTCTTGTTGTCCCCGTTTGTGGGCGCATGTACGTTGATCATGGAGTATTTTTTATACACCATGATCAACGTATGGGCATTGTCATTAGTCTATTGTTTATGGGGATGATTTCCTTAATAGAGTTAGCTATATCTTTGTGTACCATACAGGCCATGCCAAGAAGGGAAGCGCCGCGGGCGACTCGTTTGTCTGTCTTGCTTTTGAATATGCGAAAGTTTCCGTAGTCCACCGCGTTCTCATCCATGATGCGTGTTTCTTGTAGGGCAAGCACAAGTATCTTTTGCCTGTCAAGTTCTGAAGTTAGGTTGTGAAGATTTCCTGGTTTGATCAGCGTGTTGATGTGGAAGGTGCCAATATATGTAGGTGTTATGTGTGGAAATTTGGCGGAAAGCTCAGACTTGAGATCGTGAAAGTGCATTTCCCCAGAATCCGAGGACCCCGTTGCCGTCTGTCGATGGGTGGATTGGTTACCACCTGGGATATCATTGTTATTACTTGCAAGAGTCATGGTTGCTTATAAGCTTAAAGTGTTTCCACTGGAAGTTTAGAACCAGAGATTATTAGTTCCTGGAACGTGGTGTACAGCCGCACCCTCTGGCTGAACAGACGCCGACCAGGTTGCCGGTGGTTGCCACTGCAGGCGCGACCTGGTTTTATCTCTGCCAGAGCCTTGTTAGCCGTTTGCTTCCGAAATAAACGTTCGTGTTCAGCCGTTATCCGCTTCCTGCGACATGGAGGAAGGGTTGGAGCTTTGGGAATCTATATAAATATTTTTATATATGTATATATATATATATATATATATATATATATATATATATATATATATATATATATATATATATATATATATATATATATATATATATATATATTGAAGAGGCAAACATCTTCTCAAAACAATCTCTTCTGGAGATCAGTAGTTCTCACAATTGGTAAATCATAATTGTTCTTAGAACGGACATCATATTACAATTCAATAGAACAAGCATAGCCTTGTTCTGCAGTATTTGGAGTTTACCAATATACTCCTTATAACATAATATCATCACAGACATGCAATAAGTAAAATGGACCAAACAATAGTATTGTATACAAGTTTTTTTGACCAGGGTGATAAATGTGACGATATACGACTAAAGAATCCTTTTTTTTCCGATCTTTCTACATAGATAACTGACATAATTACAAACTATTAGCTGAGGATCCAATAGTACTCACAAGTATTTAATTTCATTTACAATTTTAATATCACAATTGTTTATATTTATTTTTAACCATAAGTTAAATCTTTTGCAGTTTGCTTTAGTCCCTCTCACCATGCATGCACCTTGTTTCCAATTCGTTTAGTTTTAGTTTATTTTTACATGGCCAAATTGCCAGTTCACTATTCAATGTTTCAACCATTTCAGGCAAATTATATACTGACACAGAAATAAGAGCATCATCCACAAAAAGACTAATAAAGCAATTATCCAACATTGTAGAAATATCGTTGACATATATCAAAAACAGTAGCGGGCCCAGAACATTACCCTGAGGAACTCCCCAAACTCTTTCGCTTCTTTCCGACACTGATGGCCGACTGGATGCTGAAATGATGGCGAATGATGAATGAAGGCGAATGAAAAATATAATAAAAATTAATGCAAATTAAGATACTTCGCTATTTTTTTTATTTTCTGTACTTATTAAAATATTTGAAGAAGTCTCAGTTAAGTTCGGTCATCAATAATACTCGATGGGGCAAGGGTCATTTTGATTTGGCATAATTTTTTTGTGATTTTTGTTTCAGTTGGTGTTTGGATGTTGTGTAATGCAGTTGTGCAAGTTTTATTATGGATAAATATACTCTAAAAAAAATTCAGTCAAATAGTAGGAATTTACATAGAAAAAATAATTTTATTTTTGTAATTCACCGTGAATTTAGGCCAAATTTTGTTTGACGTCTCAGAATAATAACAATTTATTGTTCATTCAAGCAAAATTCGGAACAATAGGAGATAAATCTTGAATTAGAGGTTCAAGAACAGTACGAAGCGCTGAAAATATTACATGTGGGGAGTAGTCTCCAGAAATGCCGATTCAAAGATATGGTGTTGGGTGAAGTGATCAAATGAATAAACATAATGGGCGCTTTTGAGCAAAAGAGAATTCCCGCAGAATTTATTTTTTAAGACTATAATGGAAACACAATTATAGTCAACGGTAAACACAATATACACATGATTGAAGACATTTTGGAGCCTCAATTGGATAAGCAAGGACTGCAGAATATATGAACTGCATATTCTCCAATCTAGCAACATGGTGCTGTCAGTATACATCTCATGTGAAATTCCCTAGTCGTTGCTGTTTGTACCAGCATGAGGTGGTGTAATTTAATATATTATATTACTTCTGTACTTTATTATTTTCATCGAATGTTGCCTTTTTATAAATACCAGGGCTGTCCACGTATATTACTTTTGATAAATTTGAATTTAAAAAGGAAATACAAGATTATTACAAAGATGACATTACTTCGTTAACTCTAAATATTTTTAATTTGTTTAATGTTAGAAGTTACATTTTTTAAATGATGCGCTCTCTGTCTTGTTCAATTATTTTAATTGGAGGATCTTGTCACTAAGTCGCAGCTTTAGAAATGATGATTAAATGTAATGAAACTGACGTAGACGAGTTTAATTTAAAATTCCAGTTGTTGTTGCTAGGCGAAGTAGGACACTTTGTTTACTTATAACTAATTGGAGAAAAATCGATTTTTCATATTAACATAAACATTGATATCGATGATATAAAAAATTATTCCATTTATCAGCACTAATCTCTTGATGTATTCTTTTGTTTCTAATTTAACACACTAGCGCATTTATATTAAATTAGAGAAAAACTAATTACACTTAATAAAAGGAAATAGCTGATACGAACATATGAAAATGAAGCAGAAAATTAGTTCAATTCTTCTATTGGAACCTTTGGTGTGAAACACTAAACTTGAAGAGATTTACTACTAAACACCAAAAACCTTTTTTGAACTGCTCGACGCACGTTTCGCTAACCATGTTAGCATCATCAGGAGATGATTTAATCTTAGATTAGATTAGCGAAACGTACGTCGAGCAGTTCAAAAAAGTGTTTTAGTGTTTAGTAGTAACTCTCTTCAAGTTTACAGAAAAGTAGTACCGAATTTATAAAATTTTTAGGCATCGGGTTTCAAAAACACATACTAAAAAAATTGAGTTGCATATAATGAATATTAAGAATTATTAACAAGAAAAAAACATGTTTTGTTTCGTATCTATCTAGGGGGATACTTCTTATTCTCAACAATGCTTATTATATGTTATAGTAAAATCTTGCTCCAACTATTTTTTAAAAATATTGTCTTATATTGTTTTCATTTATACAAGATAACATATGAAACGGAAAGAAATTCACCACAAAACACTTGATTAGTTTTTATAATTTCGACAGGACATATATGAAGGACAAGAACTATATATTACGAATTCGTTCTATAAAAAAATATCACTAGAAAATGGACATGGAAGGGTCCATCTGGGCTCACAAGTGAAATTGACTACATCATGACCAACGATAAAACAATATTTACCAATTGTACAATCCTTAGCAATTTTAATGTTGGAAGTGACCACCGAATGGTACGAGCAAACGTTAGGATTAACTGTCGAAGATAACGTGAAAGAATTATAATATCCAAGAAGGGCAAAGTGGATTCTGGGAAACTGCTGGAAAGAGGAAGCGATTTTGAGATTGCTTTGCCAAACCGGTTTGCTGTGTTACAAGATCCGGAGGAAGTGGAACTATCAGTTCAATATGAAGAAATCGCCAACAATGTGCTTCAAACGGCTGCTTCAATAGCACTAGAAGCAAAATGTCAACAGAGAAAAATCTCCAGTGAGACCATTAATTTAATGACGAAACGGCGGGCAATGAGAAATGCAGGTAGGTTTGGTATGGTCGAGTACACTGAGCGCTGGAAAACTATAAGAAAACGTATCAGAGGGGACACGCGCCGATTCAACATGCAGCTAGTGCATGCAGAAACACTGTCCAGCCATCATCATTTCAGATCAAACCTTGAAGTTAATTATTAAAGACCATTTCTGATCAAACCTTTAAGTTAATTGTTAAAAATAATATTTTAAAGTATTTTATCAAAGTTTTATTGTATAACAGAAATCAACTTAATTTTCATATTGTACTTCAATTTGAATATTAATACATTTGTACTCTAGAATATATATTCTAGACTGTAAAAATCCTGAATTCCCGAACTTAATTTTAAGTTTTGGAAAGGGATATGGAGGAAATTGATAGCAACTATAAACAAAAGCAAATAAGAAATTATAAATAACACAGCAAAATAACAATAACAAAATATGCAAATAAGAATTATGAAGGAAAACTACTTATAAACGAATGAAAAAATCTAGAAAGTTGGAAAGGTTATTTTGAAGGAATGTTTAACGAGCCAGGAAGCACTGATAGAGAGGATGAGGAGGAAACGAGCACATGTATCAACAGGGAATCGGAGGAGGGAACTTCACTAAAGAAATTAAAGAAATTATAAGTCACATGAAAAACATTTTAAGCCCAGATGAGAGTCAGATTAGTATAGAGCTGATAAAATATGGGTGACGAAAACTACTAAAGGAAATTGTGGAGATAATAGGCCAGTGCAGGAGGAAATAAAAATGCTATGGAAATGGGAACGAGAGGTACTTTGTCGACTTTACAAGGGGGGCAGTTTTGCTCATGTGACAACTACAGGGATATAGCGTTGCTGGAAGTGATGTACAAAATACAAGCGACAGCAGTTAACAACAGGATTTAGTGGGAGAGTATCAATGTAGTTTTAAGAGTTACAGATCAATAGTAGACCAGATAATGTTAGTATAGCAATTACAGGAAAGAAACTACAAACAAGGCTTAAACATGCATATGCTCTTTATATATTTCCAACGGGCCTACGACTCTATTGATAGAAAGGAACTACTAAAAGCAATGGGAGAGCTAGGGATTAATAAAAAAATTATGGCTTTAACAAAAATGACTATAGAAAACACAGTCAGCTTGGTTAAAGTAAATGGTCAACATGCAAAGCCTTTTAAGGTAAGATCGGGCATCAGGCAAGGACACCTGTTGCCTGCCTGATAATTAAAAAAGACGAAACATACCAGGGCTGAACATTAAAGTAGGATAAGAAACACTATACTTCCAAAGAGTTGATCGTTTTTGTTACCTTGGCCCAACTATCACAGACAAACATGGAAGCGGAGATTAAGGTCAGAATATCAAATGGAAATAAATGTGCGATGATGCTGCAGAGACTTCTGAGAAATAAGAATATATAAAGACAAGCCAAAGTAAGAGTTTATAAAACAATAATGATAACAGCCGTATTGTATGCTGCAAAGAGATGTGGTCTTTAACCAAAAGAAGTGGACAATATACGGGGGCATCAATAATAGAGATCATCAGAGCACGGCAAACAGTTTGGTTGGGATATATAGAAAAGCTACCAGAAAGCAGACTGATAAAACAGGTTGTGAGCAGAGGGGAAGACCGAGGAGAAAGTGGTTATAGGAGGTGAAGGATGATTTGACCAGAATGATTGTGACACACCTTTCATCTGTGGGAAAAAAGAGCAAGAAATAATACAGTTTCACCGCAAATTGTAAATCAAGCCCAATGCCTTGAATACCTGTAGAGCTGTGCATTTATAGGTATAATTCAAATATCTCAAAATAAAGTATTAAAAAACACAATTAATGCCACATGATATACTACGAATGACAACCTATATCGGGATCTACACGAAAGAAATCCAGAAATTTGCGAATGCCTTCGGTAGATTTAAATTCAATATGGTTCCCGATTCTAAAGGATACAATTAAAAACATTTAAATATTTGAATACACAATCAGTGCAATAAACAATCACACCGTAAACATTACCTATACATATTTTTTGGTAGTATGTCACTGTCATGAAAATTCAATTCATTCATTGTTGTCAATGTAAGTATCGTTGACATACAAAAAAAATATATTTACTTTCACTTGTTACTTTATATATTACAAATTAATATAATTTATGTTTTAGTTCAGTTTTGAAAACGGGGGGAGATTACCCTCCGAAACGTTAACGTTAAAAGTTTGTAATTTTTTTTATAACATTTTTATATCTTTAAAATTTTGTTCGTTAGGCAAATTTATTACAAAAAAGAATCACTGAGAAATTTGTCTCCGTTTGGTTTTTTGTTTTTACCCAGTGATTCTTTCTTTAAATAAGAACAGGTATTTTTGAGTTTTAGACAGTGGCGAAAAACGCAAATAAAGGAGAAAAAATATATGAACACGCCACAATCATTCAGACATTACTTATAGAAACTATCTATCTCCTGGATAATAGGAATTTGGTGGAGCGATTCAAGAGAACAATATTCTTTGAATTAGTGTAGATGTTTAAGTAAATGTTTTTTTTAATTTATGGAAATGTCTGCTCGACAATTACAATTGTTTTACAAGACAGTGTTGTAATAAAAGTTTTAACATTAACATGACAAATTTATTCTAAAAACATATCTTGAGGTATTTTCCTGTTCAGTCTTGTATGTATATTTCTGCGTCCTAGTTCAGAATGTTCAGTGCTGAGAGATTGCTCTAGCCTCTGATGAGAGATGATCGTTCGTTTTTTTAATATACTCTGACGCTGTTAGTAGACCGAGTTCTTCGTGCAGTTGTCGGTTAGTTACGTACCATTCGGCATTCACAGCTATTCGTAATATTTTGTTTTAAAGAACTTGCATTTTGTTTACATTGGTAGGCGGTGCCTTGCCCCAGATAACGCATGCATAAAGGATTAAAGGCCGAATTAGTGATTTGTATAGCAATAAGGTACATTCTGTTTTTAATGAGGATGTCTTGTTGATAAGCTGGTAGAGTTGAGAAAGTCTGGTATACCCTTCGTTGAGTTTGCTAATTATATCAATTCTTCACGAATTCTTCTATCCAGATATACACTCAGATATTTAACATATTCTTCGTTTGTTTTCCAAACGACTATGTGAATTATCGGAGGGTTATTGATTCTCCTTAAAGTAAAAATTTTTGCAGCGCACTTTTCTGTATTGATTTTTAAAGTCAATTTATTGAGCCATTTTACTATGGTATTTGTAGCTGCTTGACGTTTGTAGCAAGTTCAAGATTCTGTTCCTTGATTAGAATAGTTGTGTCATCTGCAAACATTAGAAGAGATGCTTCTGTTTCTGGTATGCCGTGTATTAAAAATAATTGGGCTAAGCATACATGTATTGATGTTTGGAAGGATCTGTGGTTTATATATGAAAAAAGGATGGCTTTTAAATATTCTGGTATCTTAACCGATGTTATTTTATGTTTTAATCCGTCATGCCATACACTATCAAAGGCTTGGGTCAAATCTAAGTATATAGTTAGAGTGTACTCCTTGTTCTCAAATCCCTCTTGTATAGTTTCTGTTAGGTGTTGGAGTTGATGACACGTAGAATGGCCTTGTTTGAAACCAAATTGGAAGGCTGGAATTATGTTCTCGTTGAAAATCGCTTGGTTCAATCTGTCGTATATATTTTTTTCAAAAAGTTTAGCCATTGGAGATACGAGGTTTATTGGTCTATAACTTGAAATTAATTTGTGATTTTTTTCTGGCTTTAGGAAAAGCACGAATATATGAGTGCTTCCATATTTGTGGAAAATATCCCAATTTTAGAGAAGAGTTAAAAAGTGAACTTAGGTAGGCAATCAGCATTTTGCTTGCATTTTTGAGCATTATATTCGGTATTTGGTTGTAGCCCGGTGCTTTAATAATATGGTTTTAATTACTGACATTATCTCCTGTGGCGACGTAGGTTTGATGTCTAGCTAGTGGTGTGTGGACTTTAATTTCATTTTGTATCAAATTTGCAAAGGCCGGTTGTGATTGCTGTTGATCAAACACTGTTTCCATGTAGTCACCAAATGCAGAACATTTCTCTTCATCGCTATGTAGTAATGTATTGTTAACCAGAAGAGATGGGATTTCTTCTGATTTTCGTAGAATTTTCTTAGTAGATCTCCACAATCCTAGATCTTGCGGCTCTAGCTCACTTATGCGTTTTGGTATTCAATTATTCTAAGAGTATAGAGTAAGAGTTTTGCGACATCCCCACATAATGTTTTTGGAGTTAGGATCTCCAATTAACAATGTTGCCTCTCTGGTATTAAAAATTGACTGTAAGTCGTTGTTTATTATTTTTTTATTGGGTTGTTTGTAGATACTGTATAATTAGATGCTGCTGCTAATAATGCAATTTATAAGCTTGTAACTTTTGGCATATCGACTGGGTTGTGAGATATTTTGTTTTTTATTAAGATGGCGACTCCGTCCGAGGTTTCCCTAATTTCTTTATTGGTTCGATGGATTTTATAACCTGGTATTTTCAATTTCTATTTATTAGCAAGATGGGTTTTGTTGATGCAGGATGGGTTTTGCTTTATCAATAATGTGACGGCCTAAGAAGGCTATGAAGACGGATCGTTGAGCCTTAATTCCATGGGCATTCCATTTGAGTATTTTAAGACCGTTGAAGGTTTGTTGATAATTATTAATTAGTTTTTGATTATGGCTCATTTAGCAGGATTGGGAAAAAGTTTATTAGGAGGAAATTTTTAATTTGCGTGATATACGGTTTCAGGAGGTCAAAAGGGACCGAGAAAATATTGTTGAGGGATAATTAAGAGAGATTTTCTTATGAAGAACGTGTTAGGTTTTCAGTGATGTTGCTGTCTGAGTGACGTAAGTATTGCTGGTTGATGTATAGTATTGACTTATTCTTGAGGTTCTTCTGAATCCAGTACTCTCGAGGTAATAGCTGCATCCCTTGTAGTTTGCAGGGTGTTCACCGTTTGAGTTTACACAAGTTGGCGGGCCATTTTTTTTAGCACAGTTAGTATAATAGTAGCCACCTGCACATTTAACACACTTTGGATCAAGTTTACAGTAATTTTTAGTATGCCCTGTTTGTTGACACCGGAGGCATTGAGGAATGTCGTTGGTTAACCTTCTTGATTCAACTGTCATTACAGAATTTTCCAGTCTGTTTACTTTATAAAGCTCTTCAGCCTTCTCTTTTGGTTTTAATTCGACAATAACTACAGGCACTGGAATTCTGTCTTTGTACTACTGTCTATTAATTTTTAATATAGGCAGATCATATTGTTTTAACTGTTCTTTAATATCTTCTGTAGTTAGAGAGAGAGGAACATTTTTTAATGATACTGCTAGTAGTTTACTTTTTTGATCCTGATATGTGTGAAATTGAATTTTATTGTCCAGATAATGTTTAGTTAAAGCACGATAAACATTGTCGGATGTTAAATTGATCTTTAACGACTTACTTGTGGTTTCTGTGGCAAATTCACTGCTGGTATTTTTTTATATTGTCTACAACTTCTTTGTGATTGTGTTGACTTTGTAGAAAAATTGGAGGGCCTTTCGGCATTTTTACTTTAATATAAGAAGGTCCTGGCAGAAGCTGGTTGCTGTCATTTGATGGTTCTAGCTCCGGTGGTAAGTAATATCTATTTTCGGTTAACATATTTTTAGGATCCCACTGGTACCGTTTTTGTACATCGTTTATTGGTGGAGATAAGTGGTCACTATTACGTGTTTGAGATATCATTGTTCCATTTGCCAGTCCCGACGGTCAGGCAATATTAAAATATTAATTTGCACCCTACTTGTGATTTTAAATGTTGTCCCGTTCAACGTTAGTTTCTATTTTTATTCATATAATTTTATCGCACTCTTTTTGTCGCTGTAAATTTGATACCGGAGCGAAGGAATACGTCCGCACTGTTTCACTGCTCACAAAGATCTCGTTAAGTAAATGCTAAAAGTAAATGCTTGTCCCCCATCCAAAATGGAAGCAAATAGTGTCGCCAGATCGAACGTAACGTCATCATCTTATTATTTTATTTAAACGCCTAGCGTATTAAGCGTAACATATTAATGTTTTTATCCTTCACATGACTATCTATTTCTAAAAAAGGGCGGCTACCCGATTGGGCAAATAGGGGCGGATATAGAGGATAATAGGTTTTTTTTCGGATCAGTGAATTCCAGCTGTTTTGAAAAATATTTTGTTTACCTTCCGGTATACAATAGACCTCACCGTAATATTGTTTACACAATCCTGACCTTCTGAGAAATTAAAGTCCTCAAAAACCCATATTTCATTAGCGGTCAAATTTTGTTGTTTTAACTTCGAATTAATCTATTTGCTAAGCGTGACAATTTCACGTTGCAGCTAAAGCAGTGTAAAAGTATCTTCCTACTGCTCAATATAAAAGTACTGGTAAATTTTTGAGATTAGCATAGACCAATTTTTAAGAATTCGTAACCACTATTTATCAATGAATAATATTGTTAGTGAATAATTATATAATTTTAAAGCCATGCCTCTTCAAATAATTCTTTAATAATTTCATACATTAAATTATTTCTCTTAAATGTATTTTTTTAATATATGTCATAAATGGTATGGGTCTATTTACAACTATTTTTTTACAACTCAGTTTTTTTACGAAAAAGCAAATTTTTTCAAGTCATACTCGCTTGAATTGGTATTTTAAGTAGGCGAAAGGTAATTTATGGCTATTTATGTACCCGGAATAATAAATACGAACAAATATTTATCAGTCAAAATGGTTTTGTTGTTTTTCAAAATATTCTCCGCGATGATCGATACACTTTTGCATATGTTTGAACCAATTTTTATAGCACTTTTTCCATTCCGGTTGAGGTATCTCCAAAACATGCAAATTGAACGCATCAACCGCTTCTTCTCGCGTAGAAAATCGTTGACCACGTAGTTTATTCTTCACGAACGGAAACAAAAATAAATCATTGGGTGTTAAATCAGGACTGTACGGCAGATAACTCATCAATTCAATGTTTTGATCAGTCAAATATTGAGTTGTTGTTCGGTCCGATGTGTGAGAGCTCGCGTTGTCATGGTGAACAATGATCCTGGAGCGCTGTTTTTTTTTTTGGAGACGAGGGAAAGTTTAATAAAATGATTGGTATTGATTGGAGATTTTAATGTTAAATCTTAATGAAATAATTCATACTGATCTACTACTACAATATATACTAATGTTTCTATTTTACTCATTATTTTACTTACTTATATTATACTCACTAATATGTTTATATAAAAGAGTGATTTACGATTTATAAATATTAATCTGTAGTGGGGTATACATTCATTCAAAAATAGAAAAAAAATGAAATTAGAGATAAATATATATATTTTTTACCCAAAAAGGATTTATTTTCATGAAATTTATAGTAATGACACTGATTTTTAAATTTTGTTATTTAATTGAAATTCCAATTCTACATTATTCCCTTCAAAATAGTTGCCTTGGGAAGCCACATAGTGTTTATAATAATGCTGGAACTTAGATATTGAAATCGTTTTTATCTGATCCATTTTGTGGCCTTTTCAGTGTTATCCACCTTTCCAAAAATGATGTCCTTTGAACTGAATTTTCAATCTTAGCAAATGGAAAAAGCCACAAGTACTCAAGTCAGGTGATTATGGGGGATGCGAACCCACAGTGATGTTTATACTACCAAAACGTCGTTAATTTAAATCGCTGTATGTTAAGATGCATTGTTGTGAGCACCCAGGGGTTCTTGATGTTCGATCTCACACTCGTTGGGAGTCCTTCAAGAATTCCTCGGTAAATGCTGGTTTACCGTTTTGCCTTGAGGCAAAAATTTCTTATAGGCGATCTCCTGACTATCAAAAAAGCAGATTAGGATGTTTTTAATCTTTGATTCCTTCGTTATGGCTTTACTGGCCATGGTGAGGTTGGATTGTGCCATTCCTGGGTCCGGCCATAAATGCAAGGCTTGTCAATTGTAACAACACGTTCCAGAAAGTAAGGATCATTTTCAATCCAAAAAGTTAAGACATCTTTCTTTCGAAAAGTTTTTCGGAAAAATTTTCTCGCAGATATTGGACAAAATCTAATGAATGGCTGTGCGGTGTTAATTTTCAATTTTTTCCTGATCACTGTGACCGTCAACCGACAATCAGAAGGCGCGATATTCCGGATTCTATTCATGTATTTTTATCACATGTTGCAGTTCTATCTGGACAAAATATTGTTTCCATAGGCTTGTTAAAATTTTTTAAAAATTTTCTTCGCACTGTGCCCAAGTCTGAAACCAAGTGACTGTGAGGAGTTCAAACTCGTACTGAAGACGCACCAGATTTTGAAGTCAAGATCAGTTTTGCTAGATCGAATGCTATGCTTCGAGTCTTATTGCTGTATTTACATATGAAAAACAGGTCTTGGGATTTATAATTCGCAAAGGAACCTTGTGAATATGCACTAGATGGGACAGCAAGGAAACATTTGTTGTTTTTGTCCAAATGTAGAAGTTTTATTATGTCCGTGACATGATGTTTAATAACTACATCATCAAAAATTTCATAAAATTCCGGCTTTAAAAGGAAACAAATGAGAAAATTAAAGGATGGTCAAAAATACATCAAGTAAATCATCGCTTTGGCGAATTTGGATTGAATTAACACACATTTCAAATATATATTTATAATATTTGATAATATTTCTTTTAAATCAAAAGTGGCTTATTGCTTTTATGAAAACTTTGGTTACTATTTCCACCGGCGACAACAAGGATGTTTTTTTTTATCTAAGATAGGATGCATTTGCTGATTATTTTCAGAGTGCATGTTGCTCATGCGTTCATTAATTTAATATTTTTCGGATATTATATTAAATTTTTTGAACAAAAAAAGTAAAAAAAATTTGAACGAATGAATATTTTTCATGGTTGCCATTCACATTGTTTTTTTGTTTCATTGTTTCGAAATCCTTTGATATTGGCTAGATCTAGCCCCCAGCAATTATTTTTACATGCTAAGCTGAGGAAACATTTACGGGGAACTCATCATTTAAACGACGTAGAAGAATGTAGCTGCTGTGAATGAGTATATCGAGGCGATTGTGATAAAAAATATAATCATTTCCAACATCCCAGGTGATTCCACCAATAATACGTGAAATTGTATGTTATATACATGCAGCATCTATGTAACCAAATCAAAGATATTAACAGCTAGGAGATGTAATATTGACTGAATTTTTTATTTTATCTTTTTGAAATTAAAAGTTGAATGGTTGCGTTCCTTCCAGAATGTGAGAAAATTATTAAATGTGTATGACGAATTGAAATTTTACACAAAATATATATTAAATAATTAATAAATATTTTTATTGCTATTGCTATTTTTGCTTTCTATTACCAATTAATTAATTAATTTGAGCTTTATATCGAACGTATGTAACTTATAAAAAATATAGGAAACAAATAAGAAAATACTTTGCAAAAATGTACTAAGCTGTAAGATGTTCATTCATCCATATGGAAAAACGTCATCGAATTAGACCATCAGTACATTCAAAGTAGGGAATAATTTAATATTGTAAGATTGGCCCATAAATCGTTTATTGGATTGTGCCACGTGAAACAAAAAGAGCGAAGGGAAATTGAATTATTTATGGTGTTTCTGATGGAATACAAATTAGAAATAGCCGGAACGTTAGGTGTTACTGTCTTACATTAGGATCCGTGGAAATTAGATCTAAGAGAACGTGGGTTAACTGAAACTTGAGTAAAATGTATATAAATACAATACACAGATATAATCAGTTCTAGAAATGTTTTGCAAAGGAAATATTTCTGTTAATATATATATATATATATATATATATATATATATATATATATATATATATATATATATATATATATATATATATATATATATATATATATATAGAAGCAGATCCTGATCCAGCGTATATATATATATATATATATATATATATATATATATATATATGTATGCGGAATTTCCAAATTAAAGATCGTTGCTCCTTACTTTTTTGAAGAGGAGGAAAGAACAGTAACAGTGACTTCGGCCTGTTATGCTGACATGTTTACAAAATTTTCTGTTACAACTTCAACGGCGATGGGTAAACATGGGAGAACTGTGGTTCTAATAAGACGGTGCCACAGCTCACACGGTGAGAGCATCAATGAAATGTATTCGATAAATGTTTCCTCAACATGTGCTTTACCACTTTGACAAAGTTTCTTGGCCCCACGATCTCCAGATTTATCTACATTCGACTTTATTTTGTGGGGTTACTTTAAGTCTAGAGTGTACGCGTATTCGTCAAGAAATTGCATGAGTACCAGAATAAATGATTTTGAAAGTGATGTACAACTTTCAATAGAGATCACAGATGTGTGACGGCTAAGAAGGGCGACACTTGGCTTGCATTATTTTCCACTATTAATTTAAAAGTGCACTATTATTACTTCATTTAGCTGTACTTACAAAAATGACTTTGAAAACAAACAATGTTACTTTGAAAAACATACTTTTTTTTCTACGCCACATTGTATATATATATATATATATATATATATATATATATATATATATATATATATATATATATATATATATATATATATTAATAACATAAATCTTTCATCCGTAGTCCACGGTTGTGCCTCTGCTCGTTTCAAATGAGTCGCCACCACTGCATCAAGACAAATGCCTTCTAGGACCGGTTTCTACCTTTATACCCCTCATCAGCTAGGTTCGAGCTTAACGCAAGAAATCGGCGAAACGATCTGAAGCCACCGTACAGACGTGTACATATGCGCATTATCGTTGTAAAGGAGCATTTTTTGCCCAGGTGCGGAGATTTAACCGGATTAACACCCTTCAATTCGTTAATTGAAGGTCACCAATGTGCTAATTGATGATTGTTATATTTATTGTCAGGTAGTTTACGAACACAATACGAGAAGAATCCTAGAAAACCGTATACGTGACTTTTCTTGCAGATATAAAAGTTTCCTCTTTCTATCGCACTTTCACTCATTTTTGTACTGTTGCTCTATTTTTGGTGTGTATTGGTAAAGTCATGTTTTATCTACTATTATAAAACGCCTGAAAAAATCAGTAGAAGTGCATTTAAATAAGTCCAAACATTCTTAAGAAGTGTAGATTTGAATGCGTTCGTAGTCAAAGTATTATGTAAAATTATTTTGGAAATGATCTACCGAGATGTGAGATCAGAAAGATCGCGTACGTTCAGTCGACGGTCCTTTTTGAGCGTTCTAAGCATCTTTATTTCCATTGGATGTACGACCACATTAAAATTCAAAGTCCACTTTTTTACCGTTGAAAACGAAGATGAAGAATCTTCTTTTATTTTATCAGGAAATGTCAAAATGTCTATTTTTGCTTTGATAATAATTAAAACACTTGGTATTTGTTTCACAATATATTCAAGATATTCTCTAACATGTTTCGGCTTCGCGACCATTCTCAAAGAGAGTTATGTATAAACTTTTATACTATTTATTATACAGTTTATACATAACTCTCTTTGAGAATGGTCGCGAGGCCGAAACATGTTAGAGAATATCTTGAATATATTGTGAAACAAATACCAAGTGTTTTACTATGTTTCACCAAGAGCCAACCGCGCAATCAATCAAAACTATTTTTTTGCTTTACTCGATTGGCACAAATAACCAGTTAAACACAGGCGTCTGAAACTTCGTAATACGCCATTTAACAGCATATAATAACAATTTATGACAGCATACATTTGACAAATATTATAGTAATTTAACTATACATGTCTAAAAAGGATAACTTTTCGAACAACTCTCGTATATGCAATTCTCCGTTCTTTTTAAATACAATTTTATAATGCAACGTTTTAATAAGATGGTTGAGGGAATAAATAGTTGCAAATTCGATAAAGAACATCATAAACTGAAACTATTTTGATAACATGCGTATATTCTGCTTGCTGAGTTTTAACATTCATTGTTTCTTGGCGAACAAATAATTTAATTAAGTTTATCTTCAAAGGTTAATTTTAAGCGTAAAGTTCTTAACAATTTTGCTCAATTTGATTATTGTAATTATAAAGGTATAAGAGAGCATAATGTTAAGATTTATCCTATTAAATATAAGTTATGATGATATATTACGTTTTCGACTGCATAAAAATTAACTCTAACAAATCTGGCATATCTAAAAGTCGGGCTATTACTATGGTCTTGTTTTATCCACTGACGACAATGTCTTTTCTAATTTGAGTTTCATCTTGTTCGCAAGATAGAACCAACATTTATTAAATTATGGTTTACTATGACCTGTATATCCTATATCATAAGGATATCTGACAAGATCCGACATTTATATTACTAGAAATGATGTATGCGTCTTGATATATAGCTGTTTAAAGTAAGTTTGACATACTAACAGGCATGTTAATATATTATCTGTGCGTTAGGCCAAGTCTCCCTATGTCCCAATTGTTGACAATACACAGCATTCTAGGTATACAGAATGGTGAGAAATTTTGAATACAAATTTATTTAAGAATTTTTAACTATACATACGTTTGGATAGTTAAGCAACGATATATTTAATATGTAAAATTTCTATTTATGGGTGTATATATAATGTAATGGGACTATCTTTTTATAATTTTTTATTCAATTGAAATTACAATGCAACATTGTTTCCTTTAACGTAGTTGCCTTAGCAAGCCCCACAACACTATTCACTCTTCAAAGCAGTGTTAGAACTCAGATACTGAAATCGCCACCAGCTAGTCGGATACAGCCATTTTAATGTTATTTGGTACCCCAAAATGGTCATTTTTGAGGTGCATTTTCAATTTTGGGAAAAGGAAAAGGGCACCAGAACCCAAGTCTCGTCAATAAGTGGGCTGTGGAGCCACTGTAATATTTTACTAGCCAAAAACTCGTTAACTGAAATCGCTGTGCGGCAAGGCGCATTGTCGTGATGCAGCATCCAGGTTTTCTTGATGTTCGGTCTCCTACGTATGACTCTTTTTCAAGTTTTTTTAAGAACTTCTCGGTAAAATTGTTGGTTTATCGTTTGGCCTTGAGCCACAAATTCCTTATGGATGATCACCATATTTTTGATCTCTGATTAGCTCATCCTGGTTGCCTTTTTTGCGGTGGTGAGGCTTGGGTGTGCCATTCCTGGCTCTGTCGCTTCATTTCTGGGTTTCATGCTCCATAATGTCAAGACATGTTTTCCTTCTGTTATCTTTTTGATTATGTGAAAGGTTTTTCGGAACCATTTTCGCGCAGATTTTCTTTATCCCCAGTTGAATCAACATCTGATGAACGGTTGTGTGAGTGAAATTCAACATTTCCCCGATGATTCTGATCGTCAACCGACTAAGAGAATGCACAAGATTTCGGATTCTGGGACATTTTTATTATTTTTTACAGTTGAAGGCCTTTCGCTGCGAGTGTCATCTTCAATAGAGTTTTGGCCTTCTATTATCATAGGTCTATTGAAGTTTTGTAAATGTTCCTATCATATTATGCCCTGCCCAAGTCTGAAACAAAATTTGATAGCATAGTGTTGCTAGAAATTATGATCACTCATTTTCAGAACGCACTAAACATCCAAGCTCTAGACCATGAAGTGATTTTAGGGAGTTTAAATTCCCACGAGGGTTGCTATTTATGTATCCGAAATAATAAATAAAAACAAATATTTATCATTAAAAATAATTTTATTGTTTTTCAAAATATTTTTCGCGATGATCAATACACTTTTGCGTAAGTTTGAATCAATTTTCATAGCTCTTTTTCATCCGATTCCGATTGAGGTATTTCCTAAACATGCATTTTGAATGCATCAACAGCTTCTTCGGGCGTCGAAAATCGTTGACCACGTAGTTTATTCTTCACCGATGGAACTAAACAGAAATCATTGGATGCCAGATTAGGACTGTAATGACCCATCAATTCGATGTTTTGACCGGTCAAAAATTGGATTGTTCGGTCCGATGTGGGAGAGCTCGCGTTGTTATGGTAAAAAATGATCCAGCGTCACTAGTTGTTTTTTTTTATTTCTTCAAAGACTTCTGATAAACAAATAGTTGTGTGTCATTCAGAATTGACCATTCTATGATTTCCTAATGGCACTGTAGCCACATACCCATTTATCCCAAAAAACAAGCGACCATTTGGTTCAAAATGCTTCTTGTGCGAACTACTTTTGTTGGGTTTGGCTCATTTTGAAAGACCTATACAGTCGACTGCTGTTTACTTTCGGGCTTATACGCATATATCCAATATTCGTCACCTATGACTATGTTATACACGGCTTTTGGTTGAAAGTGATTTTTGCGCGAACAACTTTTGTTCGATTTGGCTCATTTTGAAACACCTATACAGTCGACTGCTGTTTACTTTCGGGCTTTACGAATATAACCAAGATTCGTCACCTTTGTAGATGTTATACACGACTTTTGGTTGAAAGTGCTTCTTGCGCGAACAACTTTTGTTGGGTTTGACTTATTTTGAATCCACGTCGAAAGTCGCAGTAAATCATCGCACGAAAATTCTTACGAGTTAATTCCATTTTTTGACTGAGATGAAATTTTTAAGTTAGTAGACAGCACAAATAGTGTCCATATGATAAAACGTTCTGAGTACGTATACAGTAAACAATGTCAAACTTTACGATGTATATATCAAATGGCGCCAAGCAACACCATTATTGCCAATTCCAAATTGGCAACTCTCATACAGATGACACATCAGTTGTTGGTCTTAAACCGGATTTTTCTAGTGCATTCTCAAAATTGGTGATGCATGGTGATCAATTGTGAGCAATTTCAGTAATGATGTTGAGCAATTTCAAGCAACGGTGCTCTGATAAGTGATGAAAAGTGATGAAAGTGATGATAAGTGATGAAAATGTCCACAAAATCTGGGATCTTATACTGATCTGATTATCGATTGATGGTCAGAATGATCGGAGAGGAAGTTGAATTTAACTCATCCAAACGTTCATTAGATGTTGACCAATGAGCTGGGGGATGAAGAAAATTATCGACAAAATGGCCCCGAAAAACCTTTCGCTGGATCAAAAGGATAATAGATGGAAAATATATCCTGACTTTTTGGAGCAGATTAAAAGTGCAGCGTTTTCTGGAACGTGTCTTGGTAGTGGTGACGAATGTTGGATTTATAAATACGATCTGGAATCGCAGCGCCAGATTCAAGAATGGCATATATTTTTTTCCTTTATTTGGGTTTTTTGCCACTATCTAAAACTTAAAAAATATCAAAAATACCTGTTCTTATTTAAAGAATCACTGGGTAAAAAAAAGAAAAAAAAACCAAACGGAAACAAATTTCTCAGTGATTTTTTTTTGAAAAACCCAAATAAAGGAAAAAAATATATGAACACGCCACAATTATTCAGACATTACAATGGACATTAGAATGGCACACTCCCCAAGACTATAAAAAGCTAGAATGAGCAAATAAACATTTCTGACAGCCAGGGAATCCTGCATAAATGAATGAACTTGAGCCTCAAGGCCAAATGGTTAAACTGTATTTTTTCGAGAAGTTCCTGACATTCTTCGAAGAAGGTCATTTATGTAAGACCGAATATCAAGTACAACTGGTTGCAGCATCATAACAATGCGCCTTGCCACAAAACGATTTTAATTAACGATCTTTTGGCAAGTGAAAACATCATTGTGACACCGCAGCTCATTATTTACCAGACTTTAGTCCTTGTGACTTATTCCTTTTTTCAGGATTGAAAATTCACCTCAAGGATCATCACTTTAAGAATTGGAAAACAATGGGCATAATCCAATCAGCTGAATCCAATATATATAATAATAATCCAGCTGAAGGCACTTGTTATATTTGAATTCCTGCATTGCTATGAAGAGTGGATAAACTGTTTCCAGCACTGTGTTGCTTTCCAAGACAACTATTTTGAAGGAGCATGTAGAAGGAACATGTAGAATTCTAATTCCAATTGATGAATAAAAAAAATATAAAAAGTAGTCTCATTACTTTATTTACACACTGTGTAGAATAATTACAAATAATATTACAGCCCGTGATAAATTTGGTTAAGCGAGATATGTGAGAAAAAGAGAAATTTGTGAAACAATTTTCACTCATCTGTTTATCATTCTGGCTCATTTAACATCCAAATATAACCGAAATAAATGATCGAAGTACTTCAAACTATTGCATCGATAAATAATAATAGCGTTATCGTTGTGAATCTAGATCAGATATTCTAAATAATATGGAATTCAATCTACTGAAACATTATTTAAAAGTAAAAGACCAAGTATACACACAGAATATTATCAGATAAACAATGATAAGAATTTGGCTTAGAAATCACTAGTCAAAGATGCCCCTGAATAATATATGCAAGAAGATCAAATACAATATATGATATCATAAAACTATTTAACTTCATATGTTGTATCGGCATAATATTATTGGAATTGCTACGCTTTTTTCTTAAAATATTGTTTACAATGCGAAGTTCATAGCATCACATAAGCCATACATACATTTTAAAATTAATACGTCTGCACTCCAAAGTAATTATTTAGGATGTACTACTATACGAGCTATCATTAGTATTTTCAACAATGGAACTTTCATAAGTAAAATTCTTTATTATGATGATTCAGTGTTGGCTGAAAGTTTGGAAATTCTTAGAGAGAATGATAATTATAGACATACATGTCAACTAAATTTTAGAACCAAAAATGAATCTAAAGAAAACAAAATTATTTTTATTTTTGATTTACCCCATATCACCTCAAATAGAACCCAACAACGATCATAAATTAAGTATGCTTCGCGGTTAAACACTCTAACATTTTTTTTTACGTAATTAATGGAACAAAACTGAGTAACTATATATTAAAAAGATTTTAAATGTGGATGTGAAGGGGACTTTTAGAAGTACTCTTGAACAGTTAGGCTTGCAAATGGAAATGTTATACGAAGAACGTCTAAAGAGAAACAGCATATAACTACCACCATAACTTGAAACTTATAATATCATGGGTACGAAACGAACGTGCAATTATTTTTAATCATAGAAGGAAAAATTATAGCTTAAAAGGCATAGAGAAAAGAATATCTCGTGGCTCCAAAGTATTCGTAAATAGGTCAAATACTTTTCCAGCTAAACATTATGTGTAAAAAGTATCCGGAATTTCTCCGGATACTTTACGGAGAAATACTTCCGGATACGGAATATAAAGCCTGCGTAAAATATTCTTTAATTTTCTTCTCCGCTGTGAGATGGTCGCACTGTGCCTAATTACGATATCCAATTTGAGCGCGATAGGTTAACTAGTTTATTTGCATCAGCTGGTTTTGTTAGTATTTATATAATACACAGTTATACCTTTTAGTAATCCCAATGGTAGGAAATGTTTTAACCAGGTTCCAATTCGGTGCGTGAACATCTACTTTGTGGGTCAAAAGACACTTGAAATTGCTGCATGGGCAGCGGCATGCACCTTCAATGAAGGGTTTTTACCTATTTTAAAAATCCTAGAGACTATAGGACTCCACAATTCCCGGATCTCAAATGCGGAAAATGACACGGCAAATGCTTCTAAAGTTTCCAGAATAAGTCGCAGGGCAGAAAAAGTTGCTGAGAATGGTGCCTACGAAGAAGTTGAAGGCATATTATACACCTCAGGTATAGACGATTAATGTAAGTATGAGTTTTTTTTAAATCTGTTCTTGAAACTTTAAACGCGTTTTTCTCAAAACAATGTTTGATCGAGTGGTCTAAAATTTGTACACGTTATTCTCCACATCAGTAGTTCTCGTCAGGGAAGGATCTTTTTTTCTATCCCTAACTTTCCATTTTATAGCTCGATTTGTGCTTGAAAAAATGACAGTTATTTTTCGAAATTCCCCATTTTATTATTTTCTGATAAAATTTAATAATCCTAGTTCCAACGAGAATGATAATTCTATAGATTAATAATCAATACGATTTTTTTATTTCAGATGTCCAAAAGCCGAAATGACCGGTGCCAGTCACGTGCCTTTTTTTGTGGCGTCTACTTTGACCAGTAATAATAATAATAAAACATTGTAAAATAAAGTAAAACTTTTTTTTGTATCCTTTAGATGTCTATAATAACATACTAAAAAAACAAAACCATTTAATTTTATTTTTCCATAAAAGAAAAATTCCTGATTAAGACGTCAAAAAACGTGCAGTTACCTGACTACTATTTTAAAAGAAATTTTGTGTGCTAAATTACCGAAAATTTGCAGAATACCTACTGTGAATCGTGCATATCAAAAACTCAGGATATCAATGGTATTAGACGTTCAAAAAGAGTTGAGAAGTGGTAGTGGATTTGTCTTGTTTTAGTCGACCTTTAACGTCTACCAACGATGAAAGTCGTTTCGAATTTTAGAGACAAATCCATCCTTTTAAGTCCCAGTTATATCATGACTGATATTTTGGGCACGAAACGCATAACCCCACTATTGGTTCCGAAAAAGCTTAATTTTGTCCAAAAAGAGTCTCCGAAGACATGATTTCCTGAGTTTCTATGCACCCCACATTCATGAAACCCATCGTAAGGGGCGACCAGACATAGATTTACGAGTACGACATGCAAACAAGCCAAAAGTCTTTAATCCAAAAAACCGCGTCAAAGTCGTTTGAAAATCAAGGTCATGTGACAGCTCATTACCATGATGTGGGGAGCTCCGAATTTCTTCCAGAGAGACAAAAGGTAAATAAGGAATATTATTTAGGTATCATGAGGCATTTGCGCGAGAATATCCGCCGAAAACCGCCAGATTTGTGAAAGGACAATTCATGGATTTTGCACCACGACAATATACCATCGTACAAAGTCATCATTGTGCAAGGGTTTTTGACCTAAAACTTAATGAGCGTCATCGATCAAAAATCGTACTCGCCTGATGACTTATTCCTGTTCCCGAAGATAAAAGTACCACTTCGAGGAAAGCGTTTTGAATCAATTGAGGTCATAAAAGGAAATTCGCTGAAGAAGCTGAATGCCATACCAAAGGCCAATCAGCCTCCGAATAATATATGGAGGAACAATTGACGAATAAATTATTATTATTGTGTCTTATTGATAAATTTCGGGTACTTTGTACACATTTTAATATTTTGAATATTTATAGCAACGCAACAAATAACTCATTGACTGTCATATTTTAAAGTATTCGACATATAGCTCAGGCTTGCACCCTTAAAACTGTATTTAAGCATTTGTTTATAAGAACACCGAAATAAATTAATAACAAAATTATATAATTACTTTAGCGATTTTTATTTTACAATTTTTCAATTGGTTGTTGTAAATTCTTAAGTATTATTTACTTATAATTTCATAAATTATATAAGTACTAGAAGGAAATATTGATGCTTTATTAAATTATCAAATAAATTAGAATTGTGTTTTTGTTATAGTCTACTTTCTTTCATGAGTCTAGGAATAAATGTTGAAACAAGTTTAATTTAAAACAGTTTTAAATTACTCCTCTTACCCATGTTCTGATAGTCATTTGTTTTTTTATTCTGTTACTTCCAACCCGCATAAGAACTAATTTAAATTATTTAACTTTTTTTAAAGTTTATGCGTCCGTAGGGCAGCCATTAATGAATATTTTCATCAACTTTGCTTCAATGCCATTTTGCTAAACAATTGCCTTATAAGTTGTTTGAAAAATACACGATTTTAAAATATCGTACTTGGTCAGGCTTTCATGGCAATAAATAGCTAATTGTCGAAAAATGAAACTCTTTGGAGGACGTACGTATTTAAATTCAGGTTTTATTATACCTTCTGAGAAGTATTTTATGATGGTTCATTTACTACTTAGTAACCTTCTCAAGATACTAAAGAATTAAGCAGAAATCAAATCTTGATAGCTTGAGGCGCTGGAATAGTTTAATCAGTAGTTGATGATAACTGCACAGCCCACATTAAACTGAAGGTTCAGTTGCTAAGTAATGTCTGAATGATTGTAGCGTATTCATATATTTTTTCTTTATTTGGGTTTTAAAGAATCACTGAGAAATTTGTCTCCGTTTTTTTTGTTTTTGCCCAATGATTCTTTATTTACATAAGAACAGATATTTTGATATTTTTTGAGTTTTAGATCGTGGCGAAAAATCCAAATAAAGAAAATAATATGTTCAATTGCTAAATCAACTTAGTTGTATACTAGTGTCTAACTTAAAATAAACCTAAAACTCTTTGTCTAAGTAACCGCATATGATCCATCAAATTTTCTTTCCGTTGTTTGTCTTGATAAAACATTGTTTATTGAAAAGTTTAAATCTGTTCTTCTTTCTTCTTCTTTAGAAGAAGAAGAAAAATCTTCTTTAATCTTCTTAATTACAAAAAAAAAAACAGTGTATCTCATATATTTCTTAAAAACAACAGAAATATATAATTATATATTAAAAAAGATATTTTATATAAACAAAAGAAAACACATTTGGTTTTAATAAGCGAGTGACAAACTTTCCACTTTGTGAGCAAAAATGAAGAGACTTCGAGTTTTTATGTTTACCAAGGCCGGGCATTAAAGCGCAAAGCACAATAATCTTGGTATAGTTTTTGTTCTGGTTTTATGAAGAAGACAATTATATTGAAGTGTGAACAACAGAAGTCCTATTTGTCCTATTATCTTATATCATAACCACTTAGAAAAATAATTTAAATTATAGGTGACCGTTTAAGGTTACTATCTGAAGTAGGTAAAAATATTCTTACTAAAGAAAATATATTTTATCTAAAATTGATACATTACAGAGTATGCAAATGAAAGGTCTTAAAATACCTTTTGAGTAAATTGGTAATCTACACATATATATCAAATCATCAGATATTTGATTTCTAGAATAGCTTCATTATATTTTGTTAATTTATTATTCTGATATTTACCTCAAAAAGAGGTCTTAAAAATATAATCATAAAATCGGAACATATCATGTGACAAAAAATATATCACCAATTAAAACTATTTTAAACAACTAAACTTGTTTGCCATTCAGCTCCCTGCGCAGTCACCTGAACAATGTTTGGTTTTTTTTTAGAGTTCTATTTCTCTATTTGTTCTTCTTCTAAATTTGTTCCGAACTCTAATTCCTCTAAAAATTTTCATAATATTTTAGGTTCCCAGTTACTTAGTTACTTTCTTCCTTCTTCATCATTCTCCAGGTCTCGCACGCCTAGGTAACCATGGGCATTAGTATTGTTTGGTACACTATTACTTTTGCTCCTCTTGTTATATTTCTTGCTCTAAATATGTTTGAAAACATTTCTGCGGCTTTGTTTTCTTTCGCTAGTCGTTTCTCTATTTATTTCTCTTCACCCTCTTTACATGTTAGTGTTACTCCTGGGTATTCAATTTATTGAACTTTCTCTATCGTATATTTCTTATTTGCGATTAATGACTAAATTAGGGGACAGTCCTCTGGTATTATTCTTGCCTTTCTTTTCAACATCTTGAATACTCTTAGTATTTCTTCCTTTGACCTTGCCATCAATACAATGTCGTCGCACCATATATTAACACCTTGACATTGATGGCCACTCTCCCTCAGAATCCTGTACTAGATTGAACAGAATTGTGGACAGTGGTTCTCCTTGTCTCATCTCTTGTGACCTTTCTTTACAGTGCTCCATGAACTATAAGTTAATTTTATGTTCTTCTGACTGTTATAACTGTCTCCACTAACTTTTCCCTGCTAATGGAGTCATATGCTTGCTAATAATCTATGAACAGCAAATGTAAGTTTAAATCTTGTTCATAAGTATTCTGTTCATGATTAATATCTGGACGATTGTTGATCTTTCTGCTCTAAAGCCTCCTTGGTATTCCCCTTTGTTCGTTGTGTTATTTCTCTACTCGATCTTTAACCATCTTTACTATCACTTTGTAAGTCACGTCTTGCAGTGCAAGTCAATTCCTCGATAGTTATCGCACTTTTTCTTAGCTCCTTTTTTGTGTATCAGCGCTTTATTCCATTTATCTGGCCTAATTTCTTCTTAACAAATTAACTTATGATCTTGTCATCACCGTTCTTCAAGATTTCTTCTGTTATACTGTTTTTTAAAGCACTCTTGTTATTTTTTAACTGCTCCATACAAACTGCTACTTGTTCTTTTGTGGGTGCATTTATAATTTGGTTGTTATTTACAATCTCATGTATATGTATATATACTTTTGTTGGTTGCTTGACTGGATGACATATGTTTCATCTATCGAGGTTCAGACTCTTCAGGGCGCCGATATATACCATACCATCAAGAATAATGAGACCCTATCCACAGCCAACAACCCATGGTTTCGCCGACCTCCCGTCGGATGGCGTATATATGAGAGCCTAAGCTACTGCTGTCCTACTACCTTTTGAGCATATATATATATATATATATATATATATATATATATATATATATATATATATATATATATATATATATATATATATACAGAAATTGAATATGAAATTATTAACGTAAAAGTAAAAAGAAATTATTAACTGTAAAAGTTTTAACAATCAAAGGAGCAAAACTGTTACTAGAAATTAGAGGTCAAGGAGAGAACTATACTGAGGAGGATACTAGGTCAAAGGATTTTAAACGGACATGCATACCATAGTATTGATGTCCAGCTATATCTTGAACAAGAATCGAATCGTTAATGGATACCTAAGAAGATTGGAAGAATTAAGATTAATCAATGTACTCCACAGAACTATATCGCGTAAGAAAATAACATCGCTTTGGTACAAAGGGGTCAAAAAAGATCTGGAAGCTTTGAATTAATAATGCATTATAGAATTACACATATATTTAATCACTTCCGAAGTAATGTCTCTTCCCGATGCTTTTCTTAATTTTGTTTTTTAGGTTGCCTCTATTACCGCTTTCTTTTGTGTTATTTGATTGATATAATTCTTTATATCAATCATTTCTTCTTATTTTTTTATGTAATTGTATCCGCATACCACAGTCCTAATGACCAGTTATATCTTGAACAAGATTAAAATCGTTAACGGATACCTATGATGGTTGGAAGGATTAAGATTAACTAGTATCCTCCACATAACTAAATCGCGTAAGAACATAATATCGTGTTGGTACACATAGTTCAAAGAAGTTAATATATCTGAAACAATAATGAATTATAGAAAACCTTTCTAGAAAGACTCACAAATCAGTTTGAAGAAGGGATTAAGAAGATCGAGATTAAAATATGCTAGATTAAGACTAAACTGTTAACAACACATACCCAGATCTGACAAACTAACCTTCAAATTATGTGGTTAAGTTTCTTAATCCATAGAAGAATACAAATTGTTAGGATATTTCTTCAGGTGAGTCTACAAATGAATATGGGTTTCACATCATAATAGTTACGGATATTTTCGGAATTGTTTATAATTTCACAAATAATTAATTGTAATTGTATTAATAATGTTCTTTATCTGTATTTTAAACAGGTTTTGTCCTATTAAATATTTTAGTTGTATTTGTTTAAAACATCATTTGAAAACGCCACCTTACCTGATTATGAATATTAGGCCTTGTGTGGTTCTTTCCGTTCTAAATCCATATTGAGTTGCTACCAGCGTTTCTTCTGTTTGATTCTCTAATCGTTTTTCTAATATTCTATCTAGGCAATATTTTTCCTGCTATAGTCGATTACCATATTTCTTTCTAATTTACGCATTCTCGCATTTTCTTTTTTCTCCTTTATATATTGGCAATGCGATTTCTGAATTCTACTCTTTTGGTATTTTTATACCCTATTATCTCATTTAAAAGTTGTCTCAATTTGTTAATTCCTCCTTTACCTATATATTTAATCACTTCTGCAGTTATGTTGTATATTCACGGTGCTTTTCCCAATTTCGCTTTTTAGATTGACTCTATTACCTCTGCTTCTCGTATTATTTTTGAATTCTTTATACCAATCATTTCTTCTTATTTTTCCAATGTACTTGTTTCCGATTGTGATAGCTCTTCGAACTATTATCTCTACCTTGCATTATACAGCTTATAGTTTTAGCTTCCTTAGTAATTACCTTTCCATTTTTATCTAAAACATTCATCACATTATAATATTTTCCTTTTCTTAGTTGCTTTAGTGTTCGATAAAATAGTTTCTGGTTTCGCTGACATTTTATGACATCTTTTTTTCAAACTTTTCTCATGAATCTTTTTTAACTCATTTTACTTTATACTTACAATTTTCATATCATTCCATCTTTGACTATATATTCTTTATCATTTTCTACTTTCTTTGTTTTTAGAAATCTTTGTTATTTTTATTTTTGCTCTTAATATTTAGTTTTCATTCGTCATTATATACTTGATTAATACCACATATAGAATCAAAATACGAATTTAGGTAGATTTAGAAAATCTATTGGGAAAGAAATAGGATATGAGACATTAACATAATACAAATGCGATGTCGGTTGGCTAGGATGCCAAACATGGTTTTTAATATTTATATAGAATGTAAAATATCCTCAAAAAATGGCCAATAAAAACTGAAAAAAATGATAATAATAGGTGTTTCGGTTAATAATCTTGATTATACTAATAGATGGCATTACTAATACATTTGTTGTTATAGACAGGTGACGTTTATGGAGTTTTGGAAAGTAAACATAAGCCATTAAAAGCCAGTTTGTTAATAATAACCACTGTGCCAGAAACATACTTTTTCATAGTTTTGGATATGTTAAATTATGTACTAGAAGACTTTTATGGGGAAGTTTAATAACCTTCTTTCACTTGAAGAAAACGGCTGCTGAAAGTTAGCAATTGTCAATTGAAGCTTATGATGAACATACTCTAATCCAAAAAAACTTGTGAGCGATAGTTTACACGCTTTAAAAGGGGTAAGTTTGATATGAAAAACAACGCGCGTTCAGAGCAGCCGAAAAAATTTGAATCTTCAGATTTGCAAGCATTATTGGATGAAGACTCAACTCATACATTAAAACAATTGGCAGAAGCATTGAATGTTGCCCAATTTACTATTTTTGAATGTCTATACGCATTGGGAAAGATCCAGAAGAAAGAAAAATTGATTCCATATGAATTGAAGAAAAGAGATATTGAAAGGCAAAAAATGACTTGCGAAATTTTGCTTCCCGGACATAAAAAAGAGATTTTTTGCATTAAATTGTGACGTGAAAAATTAATCTATTTTGACAACCCAACACCAAAACACATAAAAATCATGGGTAGACCGAGGCGAGCCTTCAACATCACAATCAGTTCGTAATATAGATGGAAAGAAGGCTTTACTGTTTATTTTATGGGATAGCAGGGGATTAGGAATAGTAGAGATAGTAGTGGGATAGTAGGTATTTGATGGAATAGTAGGGGAGCTGTGTATTACGAACTGCTAAAACCTGATAAAAAGATTACTGGAGATCGATAAAATCGACCGACAATATTTGATAAAATTGAACTGAGTATTGAAGAAATAAAAACCAGAATACGCCTAAAGACACGATAAAGTCATTTTTCAACATGACAATGCTCGGCCCCATGTTGCAAAATGTGTAAAAAACTGTTTGGAAAACATTAAATGCGACATCCTACCCAACAGCCATATTCACCAGATTTAGACCCTTCGGACTATTATTTATTTCGATCGATGCAGCACAGACTTTCAGAACAACACTTACACTCTTACGAATAAGTTAAAATTTGGCTTGATGCATAGTTGGCTTGAAAAAACCAAAAGTTCTTTTAGGCGGAATCCCTTCTTTAACAAAAATATGGGAAAAAGTAATAGCTAACGATGGCCAATACTTTGATTATTAATGTAATTTATTTTGTTATAGAAATAAACGCTTAAATTTTGCCAGAACATCGTCATGATTAACTGAAACGCCTATTAGTTCAACTGTTATAGAACGAGCCGAATAAATGAATTAAATAAATTGTATATTTGTTAATATCATAATAATATATGTTTCTATTTATTTAAGCTGTTTATTATTACTATGGTTAAAATTATGCCTTTCCTTACATTCAAATCAATACTTCATTTTTAAATACAATACAAATTGATATGATTAGCACCATATCCATCCTGTTTAATATTCTGGTGATAACTTAATAAAATATTGCTGCAAAATTTTGATATGCTATTTTAGAGCAGATTGAGTATTAATTACTTTGAAGTGATCAGGAAGGGAGATGATGCCTTGAGACGGATGGCGCAGATAGGGAATAAACTATTATCAAAGTTATATATAGGAGACATTAATGCATTTAGAAACATAATACAGTTATATGTCATGGTTCATCCATATACAGTGTGATTTGGGATAGCAGAAATTTACAAATTTAGAAGCAGAAAATTGCGAATCATATAACTGAAGAGTTTTATATATTTAGGGGATCATTTTTTATAAGTATAATCAGTAATTAAATTAAAATGTTAGAAATATTAGCCTTTTGTAATGGAAATAGAATTAATACTAAAACATACTAATTTTTACATGCACAACCTAATAGTTTGTTAAATATCGTAAGTATAATAACTTACATCTTCTGTAAGTAAACGTGATATTAACTGATTTACTCTCCTAATCATCCATCTGCAACAACTTCGAATTTATTATCAATTTTTTAAGGGATATTAAGAACGAGGCTGTAATCAAGGGAATCACGAAACTTTACCCATTGATTAGGTAATAAGAATTTTATTACGCTGAATCAGGATCTGCTTCTATATATATATATATATATATATATATATATATATATATATATATATATATATATATATATATATATATATAGAGGCTCTTCAGCATGCTTCCAACCTTCACGGTCCTGGGCTTTCTTCTGCCACTCGGGTCCAATATACTTAACGATGTCATCAATCCATCGTGCTTTCGGTCTTCTTCGCGGACGTTTGCGATCAAGCGGTATCCACTCCAGGATTGCCTTGGTCCATCTGTCGTCCCATCGTCTCGCTATATGGCCTGCCAATCTCCATTTCAACTGTTTTACTCTTCCAATGATGTCACAGACTTTTGTTTGTTCCCTGATCCATGCGCAGGACTTTCTGTCTCGTCTTGTAATGCCAAGCATACATCTTTCAATTCCCCTCTGTGCCACCCGAAGTTTTTGAATTGATTGCGATGTGAGTGTCCAGGTTTCACTTCCGTATGTCATAACGGGTAGAACGCACTGATCGAATACTTTTTTTTTCAGGCAAAGTGGGAGTCTGCTCTTAAACACTATGTTGAACCTACCAAATGCCTGCCAGCCACATTTAACACGCCGTTCCACCTCCCGGGCGGTATTTCCCTCCATGGAAATCCTCTGCCCAAGATATATAAAGCTGTCCACAATCTCTAAATCCCTTCCTAGAATTGAAATTCTTCTGTCCTGAGCGAAGTTATTGAACATAACCTGACTCTTTTTCAAGTTTATTTTCAAGCCAAATGGTTCGCCAATGGTGCGTCTTTGCAGCTCCTCTGAGTCTTGTGAAATGTGAATAATATCATCTGCAAATTTAAGATGGTTTAAGTTTGCACCACTGATCTTTACACCATCCTGTTCCCAATCCAGTTTACGGAATACTTCTTCAAGGCCAGCCGAGAAAAGAATAGGCGATATTGCGTCACCCTGCCGTACACCTCGTTCTATATTAATTCCCACTTCAAGATCATCAAGGTGAATTGTGGCTGTAGCTCCATCATATATCGATTCTAATAGGTTTACATAGGCTCTCTCTACACCTTGGCTAAGCAGTGCATCCATTATCGCATGCTTTGGAATCAAATGCTTTTTCGTAGTCGATAAAAGCCAAGCACAGTGGCATGGTGTATTCGTTGTGCCTTTCTATAACCTGCTGTACAACCTGGATGTGATCCATTGTACTGAATCCACTTCTGAATCCTGCGTTGTCTTGGTTGTGCGTCATTCAGTTTTTTTTAATATTCTTTTAGAAATTATCTTAGTGAAAACTTTGTACATCACTGATAGGAGGCTTATTGGACGGTAGTTCTTTAAATCTTCCTGTGCTCCTTTTTTATGTAAAAGGATCACTTCTGCATTTTTCCATAAGTCAGGTACTTTTTGTTCTTTGAGGCATTTTGAGTATAATTTTGCCAGTGTTTTATGTAACGTCCGACCACCAGCTTTTAGCACTTCGACAGTTACACTATCCTTTCCTGGAGCCTTGCCGTTCTTCATCAATTCTATAGCATTTGTTGCTTCCTCCACTAGGATATCTGGCATTATATATTGTTCTTCCGTGGGTATTGCTGTCCCTGACTGGCTCTGATCTTCATATAACTGGGAATAAAACCTTCTGACAATCTCTAACATTTGGGTACGCATCCTGCACACTGTGCCATCCTCACGCTTTAAAGCATATATTTGCTTTCTTTTGTTTCTCAGCTTCTGTTTAGCTTTGTTAATTCCTTTGTTTTCTTCCAGGGTTTTTTGCAATAGCTGCATATTGAATCGGCGCGTGTCCTCTCTGATACGTTTTCTTATAGTTTTGCAGAGCTCAGTGTACTCGACCCTGCCAAAAGGACTACCTGCATTTCTCATTGCTCGCCGTTTCTTCATTAAATCAATGGTCTCACTGGAGATTTTTGTTTGTTTGAGACATTTTTCCTCTGGTGCTATTGAAGCAGCCGTTTGAAGTACATTGTTGGCGATTTCTTCATATTGAACTGATATTTCCACCTCCTCTGGATCTTGTAACGCAGCAAACCGGTTTGACAAAGCAATCTCAAAATCGCTTCCTCTCTCCAGCAGTTTTCCAGAATCCACCTTACCCTTCTTTGATCTTACCATTCTTTGGCGCTCTTTTCGACAGTCAATCCGAACCCTTGCTCGTACCATTCGGTGGTCACTTCCAACATTAAAATTGTTAAGGACAGTACAATTGGTAAATATTGTTTTATCGTTGGTCATGATGTAGTCAATTTCGCTTGCGAGCCCAGATGGACTTTTCCATGTCCATTTTCTGCTGATATTTTTCAGAATGAATGAATATATATATATATATATATATATATATATATATATATATATATATATATATATATATATATATATATATATATATACTAGCGGAGCCGTGGAGCGATATATTAAAACAATAGAAATCTTCCATCCGTACATGACAAGTACCTCCCAGGGCCGGTTTTTGGCCTAACAGCCGTCGACAGCTGAGCTCGAGTCTGACGCAAAAAGACAGCTGATGAGAAACAATCAGATGTGTGTTGTGTGTGCGTACGTGCGTGCGGCCGTATGTGTTTGTTT